>CM034150.1:61702728-62276814 GCA_019776745.2 Taxus chinensis
TATGATTCAATTATATTGTCCAAAGAAAGAATAAGAGCATCTTGCATTACCTCTGATGAAGCAAGATTCGCCTCTTTACCTTTTTTTGGTTGTTGATTCTCTTTATCCTTTGACCAACAATCTTTCTTTGCATGTCCTTTCTTTCCACATTTGCAAAAAGTAATTCCCTTACTTCTGGATTATATGCTTTCCCTTAACTTTGATTTCCCATTACTCTTACTGTTGGATCTCTCCTTCTGTCTGCCCCTTCTTTCTACATTCAAAGCATTTCCAAATGATGTTTCCTTTGTATTCTTCCTGCGAATTTCTTCATTCAAGATTATACTAACCACATCATCAACTTCAAAATATTATTAGCAGATGTTGTATTACTAACAGTCATTACCAAGTTGTCCCAACTATCAGGCAAATAACATAAGAATAAAAGTGCTTTTACTTCATCATCAAATGGTATAGTAACCAATTTTAACTGATTTACAATAGATCAAAAATCATTCGAATGACTAGAGGAAGATTCACCTTCATGCATCTTAGAACTAAATAGTTTCTTCATCAAATAAACTTTATTTGAAGCACTAGGTTTTTCATATAAATTAGCAAGAGATTTTTCATTAAGTCTACTATATAAGCCGCTTCTATAATATTAGAAGCCACGGATGCTGTCGGGATCAATCTTATAGATCCTAAAGCCTTTTTGTCAAGAATATTTCATTCTTCATCAGTCATCTTCATAGGTCTAGAATTCTCATCCAACAGTAAGTAAAAATCTCTTTGATACAAATAATCCTCAATCTGCATCTTCCATAATTGATAATTTTGGCCCTAAAATTTCTCTACTTTGTATTTATTATCATCTGCAATTGTTGTAGCTCCCACTCAATTAGAAAACCCTCTGTGAGTAAATCTGTCAACACACAAAACCCTAAAACAAAGCTCTGATACCAATTTTTAGGGTTAACACACCGGTTGTACAGACAATATATCAGATCTAAGCATACATGCAAATAAAAGTGGATATTCTACCAGAATAAATATACAAAACAAGAGACATAAATCAACACCAAATTTAACGTGGTTCACCCAGTGTAAGCTACATCCACCAAGAAACAAGCCAATCTATTATCCAAAGCTTTGACAAGATACACAATGAAGATTTACAATCTTCCACACCTCTCAGATGTTCAATACTTTCTTCCTTCAAGATTTTTCTCTCCCACCAATAATTATCTCTCACCAATCTTTTTCAAGTTCTTTTTAATTCTTGTTTATCATATCTTCTAAACCCTAACTTTTGTGCTTATATAGTCATTTATAGACTTAGGACACTTAGTCATGCAATTACAATCAATAAATCTATTTTAATGCTAAAAATAGATATAATTCCTGAGAGTTAATTAAAACTTTTTCACATAGGTAACTGATGTCAGTTCCTACTTGCCCTTGACTAATGCTGATCTACCCTTAACCAATCCCAGTTACTGCGTTTTCCAGCAAGTTCCAATTACATGCTAAAATGAAGTAATTGAGCTCCACAACTCAACACAGCCTGTGTGAGTTAAATATGGTAGTTTGGAAAGATCTCAATGTGGGTTTTATGAAGGAAATGTTCACCAACATGGTGAAACAATAGGAAGCCACTAACCTTTATTTGATCCAGCTCACTCAGAATTTGAATCAAAGCAGATCTAGGGACAATAAGGAAAATGGTGAGAACAGTGATAAAGGGTGGCCAATAGAGGTGATTGATGAGGATTCTTGTTGGAGGAAATACCAATCTTTGAGTAGGGGTTTCAGAGATAATATGTCATTTCTAGATTATTGCATGATGAAGATTGGTAGCAAGCCCAAGCGAGGTCATCATATGCTGGTACTTGAGTTACAAAAGAACTCATATGAACAACCAATAACAACACCACATGAGGTAATTTCAGATGATGAAGATAATGTGGATCCAAATATGATTGAAGAATGAGTGAAATAAGAAGAAGCTTCTAGTGAAAAATATATTTCAATCCAAAAGGTACCTATCAATCCTCTAAAGAATAAGTCATTATCATATGGGATGGATTTACCAAACAGTAATGAGTATAAAGTTGTGAAAGGTGTTGATTCTTGTTCCACTTATTCTCCATCTAAAATCATGAATCACAATAGGGGTGGTATTTTAGAGGTTTCTAAATCATCAATAGAAGGTGAACCTTTTGATGACATTCTTTATAAAGAGGTTAGTAGTATTACGGGTTTATTTCATCATCTTCATCCTATATCATTACAACAGTTTTATCATGATGGTATTTAGCCTATTGCCTATAAGAATGCTAAGAATTTGGTACATCAAATTCAATTCATCATGAAGACAAAGAGTAGTGATCTTCTTTATGAGGACATACAAGAGAAGCAAAGATGGAAGACCTTACATGATACAAGGGTTCTTGGGCATTATAAGGTATGGGATCCTGGTAATATGTGGCAATTATCCAAAACTATCAATTCTGATTTTGAAAACTTTGTGACTGATTTCATAAGCAAAAGAAGGAATTCAAATGTGTCTTTTGGGATTACAAGTGTTGGCAAGCATGATTTCTTCATTAGAGACTCCTATGCAAGAAGGGAGAGTACCTCTCAAGGTATTAGCATTGGTTTTATGACTACTAAAAAGGGTAAGAGAATATTTTTAATCATCTTCAGCTTGATGGACTATGTATAACAACAGTCATAATGAGAGGAGAAAATAGCAATATGGGACAATAGGGTCAAAAAGGTGAGAATGGACATTCAGGGCACCAGCCTCCCCATTCTTTTGCCAGGGCTTTGGGGCTTTACGAACCTTCTTTCTTGAAGGATCCAGAAGTTTCACAGGTACAACAGCTAGTAGATATTTTGGATGAGGAGTCTTGTTGGGAGAGGTACCAAACCTTGAGTGAGGGCTTTCGTAACAACATGCCATTCTAGGAATATTGCAAAATGAAGATTGGCAGTAGACCCAAGAGAGACCATCAGATACAGGTACCAGAGTTACAGAGGAGATTGGGACAAATTTCCATTCCACACTTTAATGGTTCTAAGAATTGTATTGCATAGTCTTGGGTTTAGAAGTTGAAGACATACTCCAACTTGAATCCTATGTGTGAGGAAGATGCAATTAAGTTTGCAATCTTACATCTTGAGAGAGACACTCATGATTAGTGGCCTCATGGGTTGATTACACAAGGACACATACACATTGTTACTTATGTAGAGTTCAAACAAAGGTTGGTGAGCAGATTTGAAAGGAGGGACCCTGACAGGAATTTAAGGGAGTTGACTCATTTGAGATAAACTGGTCCCCTGGATTAGTATATCACATATTTTTAGAGATTATCAGTCATGGTACCTAATGTCATAGAGATGAGGTTGATTTCACTATTCATAACAGGTTTGACAGATGCTCTCGCTGGGTTTGTGAAGGCATTTGAACCTTCTTCTTTTCACGAGGTTGTTAGGAGATCTCAGGACTTGGAGTTATCCACTCCAAATTCAAGGATTCCACCTTGTGTTCAGCAAAGGGAACCTCCATCTGGATCAAATGAACTTTAGCAGAGGGAGCCTCCACAAAGGTAGGAGGTGGCTAAGAATCCAATCATTTCCCAAGAGGACAGAGATGAGTTGAGGCGAAAGAAACTAAGTTGAGGCGAAAGAAACTATGTTTCGATTGCCACACACCTTGGGTTTGAGGACATGATTGCAGAGGTAGAGGGAAGGCCCAATTCATTGAGGTCTTAGGGGAGCGTGAGGGCAACAAAGGTGAGGAGTTAGAGACTCGCAAGATGGATGATGGAGATGGGGTTGCATTGGATAGTGTTTATGCGGGGCAGGAGGAGGAGACTTTTCCTCAGGAGATTATAACCACATTGTCTAGTACTCTGATGTTCAAGGTATTTAGGATTAGAGGAGTTATGCAAGGTCAATGAGTTGGGGTACTCATTGATAGTGGGGCAACCCATAACTATATTGATGCCTAATTGGTTGAGAGGTGAGGATTACAAATAGAGGATTTTAAGGGCTTCAACAGGGTTGTAGCCAATGGAGAGTCTATGAGGTGCACACGGAGGGTTCCCCAAGTGAGCATCACAATGGGTAACTATACAGTTACCGATGATTTCCACATTGTTGGTATGGGAGTGATCAACATAGTGTTGGGAGTGCAATGGATTCACTCTCTTGGTGAGTTTCAGACTAACTTTTAGACGATGGAGCTCAAGTTTCAGTCCGAGGGCAGGAATGTGATTTTGAGGGGATTATCTACAAGAGCACCTAGGGTGGTTACAACTGAGGGGATGGAGAGGACGTTCTGACATGATGAGGAGGTTTATTATTACGGATCAATGTGGAGTATGATTGATGTGGATGTGACCAGTAATGTTGCACATGAGACAGTTACAAATATTGGGGTTATAGGTTCAGATCATCTGAGTTTATCATTATGTTGGTTATCTAAAGGGATGGTAGACTGGAGATCTCATTTGCTTGTTGAGAACTCCAAGAACCGACACACTTGTGAGGTTCTGGATGGTCACATACAAGATGACACCTATAGATTGGAGGATGAGATGATATTCTATCGGGGCAGATTATACCTTGTGTCGGACTCATGGTTGAGGATCGAGATATTGCAACATGTGCATTGTTCTTTCGTGACCGAACACTTGAACTTCGATGAGACCTACAGAATCATATCAGAGAGGTTCAGATGGCATGTGTTGAGGGAGGATATCCTCAGCTTCATACAAGGATGTACGGTTTGTCATTATAATAAATCAGAGCCTACATGTTCATCATGTTCTGAGTCAACATGGGATATCACTTCTACGTATTTTACTGCTTCTAGGCACAGTGGGCATTTCACCCATGTGCTAGTCAGTGGAGGGGTGGAGTTGACTCAGTTACTTGGTTATTCAGTTGGTTATCACTCATCAAAGGAGGTGAATTATGTGGAGTTGACTCCTAGCACTAGCTACCACCCACAGACAGATGGGCAGATGGAGAGAGTCAATAAGTGGATAGAGGGCTACTTGTGGAGTTATGTGACAGGACATCAGCGGGCATGGATTAAATGGTTACACATGGGTGAGTATTGCTACAAAACCACCTACCAGATGAGCATAAGTATGACTCCTTTCTGATCCTTGTATGTGTATGATGCTATGAAATTTGTGGATTTGGTATTACCAGATAGCCAAGCTCCCAAAGCTCGAGATTGGTTACAGGAGAACCAGGATATCCTAAAGGCTCTCAGAGAGAACCTTCAGAAGGAACTGAATCAACAGAAGGTGTATGTAGATCGGTACAGGATAAAGAGGTATTTTGAGGTTGGGGATCTATTATTCCTACTTTTGTAGCCATATAGGTAGTCCTCACTGAAGCAGAAGGGTGCAAAGAAATTGAAACCTTGGTTTTATGGTCCGTACCGGGTAGTTTTTCGAGTTGGGGCGGTTGCATATGGGTTAGAGCTACCGAAGCACAATAAGATACATAATGTCTTCCATGTTTCATGCCTTAAAAAGGCACTCAGATAGCATATTTTACCATCTACAGAGTTACCGCCACTTGATGAGGAGGGGAAGTTGGTGTTGGAACCAGAATCCATTATTGAAGAGAGATAGAGGGGGCTCAGGAGTAGAGTAATCACTAAGTATTTTGTGTGATGGAAGGGATTGCCACTTAAGGATGCTACTTAGGAGGGAGAGCAGATATTGCAGCATCCTAATTTGCATTTGCTTGAGGAAAAGCAATATTTGGGAAGGGAGGACTGTAATGTCCCCTTTCTTATGCCAAAGGCCTAAGGGCCAAGTCGAGTCCAAGCCTTGGTCATACCTAAGGGGCTGTGGACGCTAGGAGCTATTGGGAAGGGGCCATATGGTACTAATATTCAAATTTGGCATTTGGGGATCACTTTTGGACCATGATGACTTACATAGGAAAAAGTAACTCTAGTTACTTTTATTTTATTGGCCCTTCCATGGAAAGAAATGTGTTTAGGGTCTATTGGGGATCTTTTGCCTTGGAGAAGTATATAAGGGGCTGGGAGAGAAAAGAAAAGGACTTTTTTGCATAAATAATTATTCTCCTTCATGTGAAACTATTGTTTGCAAATCTACAGCTTGTGGATTGAAATCCCACAGGAACCCTAGCTTCGGTGGTGAGAGACCTATCCCTAGCTAGCAGGGCATTCTTCGGTAGTGAGAAATGTACCCTTGCTTGTCATTTTGGAGCCACTTTTAGGGTTGTGTTATAGAGATATTATCAAAAGTTTCAAAGGAAGGGATTTGAGGATTTTGGAGGCATTTGGGGAAGATAATCAGAGGGTTTTCATATCAGATTTACAACAGCCGTTTGGGCATGGCTTAACATCACTTGGAAGGCGTCTTTAGCAATTTCCAACCCTTTTCCAAGCTAGGTAACTTGCAGCCTTTATTTGGAGGGTTTTCTAGTTGGCCATTTTCAGATCTGAAGGTTGAAATATCATTTCCTATATTTTTTAATGTTATTTCCAAAGTCTCATAATTTTTGCTCTTGTATTTGGAGAGTTACGTACCTCTGAAGTTTTCCAGCTGTCTAGGGCACGCTGTGATTTTTCTGGCAGCATTTTAATTTCTGTAAAATTCCAAAAATAGTTTTATTATGTCCTTTATAATATTAGCAAGCCCTCTTTAAATTTTCAAGCAATTCGAGTGGATATTTTGGGAGATATTAATTTTCTTTAGTTTGTTGTCCTTATTGTAAAAATCTGCAAAAATCAGTATTTTATTTGGCTGCAAATTTTCAATATTTTGTCAATTTTTAAGTGGTATCCCATAAGGGATATTACATATTACAAGATAGAATCTAATCATTCAAATGTTGAAAGTGGTTTTACAAAAATAGTACATTGCAACTAACTATAACATGTTGCAATGAAGTTTAAACTGATATATTGTAATAAATAATATTCTAAAAATATTTTAGGAGTATATAGTAATTAAAATAATTGAAATGCTGGAGAAAATTAGGGTTTTAGAGTGATGCATATTTAATTGCAATTCTAGAGGTAGTCATAAAAAATAAGGAGTGGAAAATGGTTCTAAACATGGAGACAATGCAAACCAAAAAAATTAGGCGAAACGAAAAACCTCAACTAAAAATCTAAAGCTCCTTTAGTTGCATAGCCAAAACTAATACGATTTTGACAACTCTCATATGCTTCCAAAGCTATTTTTATGATCCAATTCATCTTCTCCTAGGCTCTAAAAATATCACATAATTTTTCAAAATTTCATTGCAAGTCACTTGCAAACTTTTTCCCTCATTAACACCCTAATAAACCCTTAAGGCTTTGCGGAACTGTATAAGCAAGAGGGGGTTAATAGGGTCATGTGTTATCCTTTATCATTAACAAGTCCCTTAGATTTTAAATAGTTTGATAATCAACACACCAAGTATAATTTCATTCAATAAGTAGTCTAGTGTAAGTGTCACAACTTTAATCTTTTCAATGCCCTAACGCTACTACATTTGTGCAAATGACACCATCATTTGGGTCAATTTCATGGAGTTTTAGGATGTGATTCTTTGAGGAAATTGCATTGTGGAAGTGACACTAAATCTCAATGGGAAAGAATAGGTGCAACTAATTGAATATGAGGATTTGGTGAAGAGATGTAATCTTCGACAAGTGAAAGGATCAACATGGCCAGATGAATATAAATATTTCACATGTTTGGCTTCTATCCATCCAAATTATATGATGGTTAAGAAATGACCATTTGGTACAAGTCGGGTATGGAAAAGAATGCAATGATTGACAAAAATTGAAGATGTAATACAATCGAGAAAAAAATAAAATATGTTGACCTTAAGTGTCAACGTGATTGTGAGGGTTAAGTAGTTTGTTCTTTAGTAAGGGATATGCCAAAGAACATGGATTCATAATAAATCATAATATCAAATATAAACATAAAATCATAAGAACGTGCACATTGAGCAAAACATGATATTTATATTAATCTTTCATAATTCATTACAATCAGAGTATATTTTGTCTCTCATTCTCACACACGTCTCTTCTCTTCTATCATCTATTCTCTATTTCTACCTATCTATCTCTTTTATATCTTTATATTGTTGTATATCTTCGTATGTGTGTGTTCCTATATGTTTATTACAATGATTATAATGAGTATATAATCCATACAATACCCAAAAGTCACCCCTTTTTATAGTGACTATGCATATTTGATTCTAGTGTTTGTCTTCATTACATAACTTTTCCTTTGTTTAGCGAATTCCCAATGATTTGTGGCTTTCTCTAGTGTCTTGCGGTTTTGCATATTACTACAACTTCAGTTAGTGATCAACAGACTTTTAGTGGTTTGCGACATTTATATATTTATTTTTAACTTTAACTTATTTTTATAATTTTTTCAATTTTCAATTAAATTGATATTGTTTTAACTTTTAACACCAACTTTAGTATAAGCATTAAAAAGTAAAAATAAATTATTAAAATTAAAAAAATTACTTAATGTTAGGAAAACAATGATCATTTAATACAACTATATAAATTTTTCTAACTATAATTTTTTAAAACTTGACATATTGAGCATGTCACAACATTGTTTTAAAATACATATATAGTGAGATTACAAGATTAATAAATATTTCAATATTTATCTAAAAATTAGAAAAAAAAAAAATATAGAGCTAAAACTTTGAAAATACATTATGTATACAAAAAAGTTGTTTTGATATTAATTTTTAATAACCCTACATAAGTGCACCATTTTACTCCATGTGCTTGTTTGCAAAAATAAATTATTGTTGGAGCATGTAATATTTAAAGGGTACACACATATAGTGGTCCCATTTAAAACATACATGACGTATGCTATCCAAAGTTTTAAACTTAGGAATATTAGACCTTATATATAACTTTAAGTTATTAAGGTTATTCAAATGGTTTAAATAGTTTGAATTTACGCATAACGTTGTAACCCTTCACGGGTATAATGACATTCCAATCTTATAAATAGATTAGTATAATAAAATATTATTCATCCCAAATATTGGTGCACTGTGTATTGAAAATTATGAGAAAACATGTAATTTGGAGAAGTGAAGGAAGGTGTTGTGTATTAGGTTCTTTGTAATAGTTCTCATTAATTAATAAAGGGAAAGTGATATTTTTATGTGGTTTTTCACATGAAAGGGTATTCCCTGTGTATTTTATGGTGTTGTGTGATGTTTAATAGTTAATTGGTTCACTTATGCAATTTTAGTAAATTATGTTATAAATATTAGAGATCAGTGTTCATGGACATGGTTGATTTCTCTAACATGGTATCAGAGCCACATGGATTCTCAATGTTTGTGCAGAAAAATTATGTGGAAATAACTATACTACAATGTAGAATAAATTATAAAATCTTAAATATTATATTAAGAAGAAATTGCATGTCCTTTGTTGCATTGTCAAGAAGTTGGGCCACATTTTTGCAAAATTGAGTTTGAAAAAAATTCCTTATTTTCTAGAAAACCTAGAAGACTACAATGTACAAAGAATTTGACATCTCCTCTAGCATTCTGACCTATCAGTAGGCTTTACCTCCACTCATATTTTTTTTGGTCTCTTTTTGCTCCTCTCTAACTAGTCCCTGTCATAAAGTGCTTGGCATTAATGATAACTCAAACCCAACAGTGGGATGATCTAATTTTTTCCATGAAAATGTTTGTTCATGTATCCATGTGAAGGTCAACAATATATATATTTTTTGATTGATGAACGCTTTTAATCGGAGCTATGAACCGATGGGGAAAGGGACCCCAACCCTACAACAAGAAGAGGAAGAGAGAAGAAAGAAGACGGGTGAAGAGATTGAAGTAGAAGAGAAAAAGGAGGCGAAGGGAGGAAAGGAAGGCCGAGACAAGAGCAGTAGACGAGCCTTGAGAAAGGCGAAGGCTCCATCCGATTAACCTGAAGATGAGCCAGCCCACGAAGAAGCCGCATGCAACAAAAAATGGAAGGCAAACAAAGCACGATCTTTGAGTTCATTCAGTTGATCCACTGCGGAATGAACAGGGAAGAGGGCCGCATCAATGTCGACCACCGGAAGGAAGCGTTGATCCAAGGTTGGGTGAAAGTTTTGGGCAAATGTCACCAGATCTCTGTATTGACCACAGAGCCAGCGAATGTCTCGACCCGAACCAATGGCCTGTTCGTCAACTTCCTCCACCCACAGTAGAGGATCCGGTGGAGAGAAATCGGCGAGTTGAGCTTGCAAGCCGATGCGGTGAACTACATAGATTTGATCTAAGGCGACCCGTTCGATGTCCGCAGTATTAGAATGTAACAGTAGGCAGAATGAGACAAAAGCGGAGGCAATTTCTGAATCAGTTCGGGGGCGACGAGCATGGAATCGAAAAGAGTCTCCAAGGATTACTTCGATAGCCTTGGACTCTTCAGGCGAGGAGAATTTGAAGATCATCGCAAGCCAACATTTATCAATAGCCAAGACATCAGCCAATTCGCAAAACTGTCCCCGGAGAGCCACAAATGGGAAACCGACGAAAGACATTGCACCAAGAAGAAGCAGAACAGGGGCCAAAAGGGATAATGCCTGGAGTGAAGAAATCGACATAAAAGAAACAGTGAACGTGCGAGTAAGAGGTTGAAATGACCTCGGAAGAAATGGAGGTGACAGGAAGCCCGCAAACGTGATTGAGAAGACCTGAACCGCGTGTGAGGGAACAACGGTAGGAAAGAGGCAGAGGAACGCCGCCGAAAAAGAGAAGAGATGACAACTCGCACAAAAGAACTGCCAAACGCAAGAAAGACTCTGACAAGCTACCCGGAAGTACCATCTCGATCATGAGAAAGAAGGAAGGGGAAACCTTGCCAATCATGAGCAGCGTTGGAGGAAATACAAGTAGAAGGATTGTCAATGGCGAAGTTAGCTAGAAATTTGAGGGCACGATTGGCTTCTTGAACATTGTGGGAAATATTCGAGAAATGGATTTTTCCAAGCCAATGAAGGATTTGTGGGATGAAGAGATTCATCTTCCATGAAGGGGAAGCACCTTTGGAGACTGCGAAAATTAGGATTTGGGAATCCCCTTCATTAGATAGTTTTTAACAACCAAGATAAGCCGCCATCTTGACCCCTTCAAGAAGAGCCTGGGCTTCTATGGAATTACAAGTGCCCTCTTTGAGAGGGAAGGATCTTGCTTTGATGAGGTGACCTTGATCATCTCTGAGAATGCAGCCAGCTCCGGATAAACCAGGATTACCTCTAGAAGCTCCGTCGAAATTTAATTTCCAATGACCCTTAGGAGGAGGACGCCACTTGATTTTCTTCCTTTGAATCATTTTTTCAATTTGAGAGAGCCCTTTTCGAACAATCGACCCATGTTTAGGATGTTTGATAAGGGGCCAATGATGAAGGATTGAGAGATCCTTAGAAGAGAAGGAGGAAAAGGTGGGACACTTGGCATTAACACACTCCGAAATGGCCACCTCGAGCTTAGTAAGGAAGGTAGTAAGCTCAACCGCTTGCTCCCTAAAGAGACGGAGGTTTCGTTCCCACCAGATATGCCAGAGCAAAAAATAAGGTCTGACATGCCAAATAGAGCTAAACAGGCTTTTGGTGTTAAAGGACGGCCAGGAAGAAAGATTAGCTACAATGATTTTGCAAGGGACCCAGGAAAGGTTTAATTTGTTAAGAAGCCAGTCCCAGCAGTGGGAAGCAAAGGGGCATAACAAGAAGAGGTGATCTAAGTCTTCCTCCGCAGCACCGAACAAAAGGCATTTAGAGGGGCTAGAGAAACCCCACGAACGCCTTTTAGCTTGAGTAAGTACCTTCTTGTTCAAAACTAACCAACTGAAATATGCAACTTTCGGGGTGATGTTGGGATGCCAGCAACCGAGAGAACTCGGAGTCCCCTTGCCTACTTGAGAGACAAGAATGTTATAACCAGATTTAACTGAATAGGAACCGGTGGAGCTGACTAACCAAAGTAAACAATCATCTCTGTTGAGAAACGAGGCATTTCTATCCCGAATTGAATCCATGAGGAAGGCAGAATCATGAGCGAAGGCTCCAATAGACGAGAGGTCTTTCCAAAGCCAAGAAGGCAAACCATCAGGGTGTTGGCAGCCATAATTTGAGACTAAAGTACCCCATCACTGTTTGGAAGAATTCATTACTCCATTGCGGGTAGGAAACAGATTGAGTGGGGGATAACCATTCCAGCTTTCATCCCAAAAGGACACAAACTGACCGTTGTTTAACTTCTAGGTGACCATCTCAGGAATGAGAGTTTTGGAGTTACACAGGAAATTCCAAATATGAGAGCCTCTCGGTAACTCGGAACAAGAAAGAAAATAATCATGCCGTTGGCTTCGAGATACTTGTGGGAAAGAACTTGGAAAGTGAGTCTGCTGGCTTCAAAAATGAAGTTCCACACCAATTTAGCACCAAGGGCCTTATTTTGAAGGGCGAGATCTAAGATACCCATATCGCCCAATCTCTTTGGAAGCTTTACCAGATCCCAGTTAGCTAAATGGAATTTGCGTTCAATGCTGTGACCTTGCCATAAAAAGGTGCGCGCCACTTTTTCAATTTTGAGTAGGATAGATTTCGGAATCTGTAAAATAGATAACATGTAAATTGGAATTGACAGGAGCACCAAGTTGATGAGAAGAACGCGGCTAGCCAGAGAGAGCCATTTTCCTTTCCAAGACAGTATTTTGGAAGAAAGAGAATTCAGGAGCCCGTTTCAGAGGTGCACCTTTCCATTGCCATGGAAGAGTGGAATTCCCAAATAAGTATGAGGGAGACTGCCCAAAGAGAAGCCGAGAATTGCTTTAATCCTGCCTTGAAGCCGAGGATCCATGTTGAAGAAGAATATAACAGATTTGTGAAAGTTTAAAACTTGACCCGTAGCAAGAGAATAGGAATCCAAAATCGAAGAAAGGCGTCTGGCTTCAGGGACAGTCCCTTGACCGAAAAGAAAGGTGTCATCTGCAAATTGCTGATGAGAAAGAGGAGGAAGGTTGGAAGTAATGTGAAGACCTTTCAGAGAACCCTCTCGAATAGAAAACTTTATGCCGCGACTGAGAGCTTCCGTTACCAAGGTGAAAAGGAATGAGGAGAGCGGGTCTCCCTGTCTAATACCTCTACTACTATGAAAGAAGCCTTCCGCGGAGCCGTTCATAAGAACAGAAAAATGGGGGGAAGCTATGCAATTAAAAATCCATTTACAAAAGTGATCAAAACCCATAGCTTGCAAAGATTTGAGGAGGAACCTCCAATTAACACGATCATAGGCCTTATTGAAGTCTAGTTTCAACAACATACCAGCTCTAGAGGAATTATGAAGAGAGTGTATTAACTCGTGAGAAATAATAATACCCTCAGTGATAGACCTTCCCGGAATGAAACCACTTTGTTCCCGGGAAACCAATTTGTGCAATAGGGGGCAAATCCTATTAGCAATAGCTTTAGATATGATTTTATAAGAAGTGTTACACAAGGATATGGGTCTGAAATCATCCAACATCTCAGCTGGGGATTTTTTAGGGAACATGCAGATGAAAGTATGATTGAGATTACCTAATATCTTCCCTGAAATCCTAGATTCCTTGACAGCATGCCAAATGGAGGGACCAAAAATATCCCAAAAATCCTGAAAGAAGGATGCGGGGAAGCCATCAAGTCCGGGGCTTTATCTCGTTTCATAGAAAAAATAGTTTTCCGGACCTCCTCCAAAGAAAAGGGCGAAATAAGCATATCATTATCAGCATCGTTATAGAAGATGGTATCTGCAAAAGAAATTGGGACTGCACACCAACATGGGATGCCGAATCATTCAGGAGCTTCCTAAAGAAATCCACCGCTTCTGTTTTAATCTAAGCTTGGGAAGAAGCAACGGTGGAATCTTCGAGCTCGAGAGTGGAGATATAGTTGAAATTTCTTCTAGCTTTGTCTGAGGCGAAGAAGAACTTGGTATTCTTATCCCCATCCAATAGCCAAGTTTCTCTGGATTTTTGACCAATAAGTTTCCTCTTTCAGAAGGAGATCGCCCAGATCCTTAAGGAGAGATTTTTCTTTTTGGAAATCCTCCTGAGTCATCCCGTGGTCTAGAATGGAATCATTAAGGGTGCGAAGATCCTTCTCAACTCTGTGTTTTTCTTGGAAGATGTTTTTAAAATTCGAATAGTTCCAGCATTGTAATTTAGCTTTCAACAATGACAATTTTTTGGGGAGTTGGAACATCCTAGTCCCTTTGACAAAAAAGGAATCCCACCAGACCTTGACCAACAGCTTCAGAGAGGAGTCATGAAGCCACGTGTTCTCAAATATGAAAGGGGATCGACGTGGAGGAAGATCGAAATTTAGAACCAAGGAGATAGGAAAGTGGTCTGAGCTGGAGAGAGTGAGAACAAATCTTTTTCGAAGGAAGTTATTTTGCAACCAATGTTCAGAAACCAGGAATCTATCAAGACGCACGGCAAGGGAACTGAACCCGGATCTCCTATTATTCCATGTGAACCATCCCTTATAGGGCTCCATGTCAACTAAATGAGAGGAGGAAACGAAGGAAGTAAAATCCACCTGGGAGCAAGGCTGCCATTGTAAACCTCCACACTTATCACGATCAGAAAGAGTAGCATTAAAATCACCTGCGACAATTATTTTGGAGACTACGTCAGAAGTCAGAAGCAGACTTAGGCTATTCCAGAGAGCTCTTTTCCTAGTCGGAGAGGAAGGACCATAAACATTACATAAGAAGAAGAAATCCTCAGAGTGTTTAATCATAACTTTACACCAAATGAAATTAGAATCAACAAGAAGGGGCTCAATCACACAATTGCTAGAATTCCACAAAATGCCAAGACCACCCGAGGCACCTACAGAGTTTGAGAAGCAACCTTCCCAACCTTTCCATTTTCTGAACCAACTGCTTTTGCATCCATCTTCTGACATTTTAGTTTCCTGAATCAAGCAAATATCCACTGCAACATCCGAGGCGTAGCATCTTAACAGACGCTGCTTGTTAGGGGAATTAAGGCCCCTAACATTCTATGAAAAAAGGATCATATTTGCTTCAGGGAGGACTCGCCTCTCCTACTCGTAGATGGGAAGAAAGAACGCAGTTGAAGTTACTTCCCGTTCGCAACTTCGTTGAGAGAGAGCTTACTTTTGTTAGGACGACCAATAATGCTTTTCGGTCCAAAATCCACATTGAGCAAAGGTGGAGTGGGGAGAAGTGGACCCAGCAACTGGTTATTCGGAGAAGGATTCTCGGTAGTGCCCTCTAGGTGTCCTGGGGGGTCTCCTTCTTTAGACTGGAGAAGATCATATTTGTCAATAATCCATTTCTTTAAGGTGGATGAGCTACCTCCCATACCAATGGAAATGCCTTCGTGGAAAAGGGACAGAATCCTAGTAGAGTCCTTAACAACGGCATCCGTTTCTTTAACAAGGGAGAAAGTATTGGGGTCTAGAGCAAGGGGTTCAAGAGCTGGTGGGGGAGAATGAGGGACAACGGGCAGAGGCTGCGAGGGAAGAGAGTGTGGGGGGGTAAGTGGGCGTGAGGCAGAGGGAGGGAGGGAAAATTTCCGCCATTACAAGGCACTGTTAAAAGGGGGGTTTTTACAAAGTTTACGAGTGTGACCAGGCTTTTTACACTTGAAACAGAGGTTGGACAATCCTTCGTATTCTACTTTCTACTTCCAAAGACCAGATGGTGAGTTGATATGAATGACTTCCTGAAGCTTTAAAGAGGGATTGATAGAGATGCATATTCTGGCAAAGGAAGAGAGTGTACCATTCAAAGAAATAAGATCGATGCGAATGACATGACCTACGCTTGTGCAAATTTTAGTGAGAATGGGAGCAGACCAAAACTCACTGGGCAAGGAGTAAAGTCTTATCCAAACTTGGTGCCCATCTGCGTCCGCTCTATTGCAATCAAAGAGAGGCTCCCAATCGCGGATCACAAGGTCTGAGCCGGAGAGGAGAAAATATTTCCTATCCATAGTGTCGTTCTTCTGAGCAGCACTTCTAAAGAGCACTAAGAAAAAACATTTTTCAAGGAAGCGAATACTCAGGCCGCTACCCCACTGAGTTTCGCACCAGTTTCGAATGCCAGAAAATGAAAGCCTTCTCCCAATAAACTTTGCAAAAATAGCTCTCGAGTAAAAACACTTAGTTTGTGCAGCAAAGGCGACATCTTCAACCAGGGACACAGAGGGAATATCGTCCTGAAAGGCGTGCATGTCACAATCCGTTGGAATTGAATCTGACATAAAGCCTAGAGGACCTAATCTTTTTTTTCAGAGCTTTCGACAAGCCCTGGCCCACCTTGGGCGCCATTGCCGCGTCCCGGGGGGGTGTAACCAGAGGACCATTGTTGGGACATGGATTCAAAAAATGTGGCCATTCTGAAACATGACAGAATCTCCTCTTGGCCATCAATTCTCCCAAACAAGGATCAAATTTTCGTCCACCCCTTGTTCCTTTTGGTAACAATCTCAGAAGGTCAACAATCTTAAAAGCATGGACCAAACACCATTCCTACAAAGCTCACGATCTTTCTCGATAACTCAGCTTGACCCTGGCTCAATGACCTTTTTTCTCAATTCCATTATTGAATAAACAAAGATCTCTTCTTGATCTATGCTCCATTTAATGTTATTAGATTTATTTTAGACTTCTCATTGCATAACTCTCTCTATTTAGGAGGATTTGAGATCCCTATGTCTAAAATATTTTTATACAAAGCTTAGACCAAGCTATCATTCAGTTGTGGCTCACCTCTCTCCTAACAAAATAAGTAAAATTCCCTCTCAAAGTAGAATACATACTCATGCAACACATAAATTATGAATTCACCTCAATAATTTATAGAAACCCTAAACCAAGAAAATAGAGTTTGCCAATTTCTCTCAGACATATCCCCTACTAATTGTAATTGTTGGCTTCTCCTTAAAACTTTAAATAGAAGAAAATTGACAATTCATGGTTCCCTCACTCTCATTTCTTTTCTAACCAAAAATATATAAAAAACCCTATCGTTTTTGCATTTATAATATATGAGAGAAGTAATTACGACGAAGGCATTTATATATAATCAAATTTTGTTGTATGACAAAACTCAGTGGTCAAGATCATCTTAGACAGCAAGACCATCTAAACTATCCCATCTGTTAATTTTTAGGGTTTTCCCCTGTCTCTTCACTTCATATTTTTTATTTCCCTCCTAAATATCATGTTTTCAGCCACAACCTCTTATGTTTTGTGAATAGCCTAGTTTTAGTAACCATGGATGTACACGTTTGGTTCCTATGCATTAGTTTTTTGTTCAGGGTGAGAGGGTTTGATCTAGGTAATACTTCTTTTATCCAGTGTGCCCTTTTCAGAGCTCATGGGTTCCAATTTTATCGCCACTATTGTAACTATTAGATTGTGGTAATGTGTGTTAAGGGGTTTCTATATTCCTGCAACATATATGCCAAAATATAGTTATTTTGTTTGTGTTTGCTTTCTCCATCGTCATAAGAAGTGATACATGCATATGGTCATGAAATAAGGTTTGTCATGTTAATTTGGATAAATATGTCAGTTGTACAAAAGGGCCAATGATACTAATCAATGTTGAATAATTACATAAATTTAAAGATGTATTTCTCATGTTTTCCATTGTTCACGAATCTAACAAAATTTCTCATAGCTAGAGGTTATGGGATGGACTAAGATTTTCGCCATGGGATTTTACAGGAAGGTGCTTTTGCTTGTAAGTTTTGTAGATTTCAAAGGTTTTATTGGATAGCTATGTGCTTTTCCACACTTTGGTTTTGTAAATAACTGCTTAGACCCCCCTACCCCATGTTTCTTATTCTTTAGTTCCTAATTTCTTTCGGTAGCAATATTTGGTGAAGGTTTATTTGAAAGTTTCTGATTTGTCATGGTTCCATTGCAAGAGGATTTAAGGAGGCTCCATAGAGTTCTTCTCGAGAAAAATTAGTTAGAGGTATGGCAGATAATTGTTATTAAAGGGAAAAAATAAATCTTTTATTTATTTGCATATGTAAGGCATATGTTAGAGGCAAAAAGCGGACACATTTTTTTATTTAAAGTGAAACATGCGAGCGCGTTTCGGGAAAGTGTGATCACCGTTATGAATTATTAGGATTGGTAATTACCAAGCCTAAAATGTGAGCGCATTATAACGCGTTCGCATTCCTATTTGCTCTGTGGTATACATGGTTGTGGGAGGGATATATTTACTAAAAACTTTAACTTTTATTAAATTTAAATACGTAAATAAAGTTTTATATTTATTAAATATTTATACTTTATTACTATTAAATTTATTTTAGTAAATATAAGAAATTAGGGTCACTCTGCACCTTATGGAACTAGTCTCACAGCTCCATCAGTCACGGTTTAGAATATGGTTTTTCATATTCTAATCTGGTCAGTACATAGGTATTTTTCAGGATTTCAGCATTAGCCTAAAGCTTTTAGGGTTTAAATTCTACAATCGATGTCTATTTTGGGAAAGAATATAGTCATTGTTTAGGTTTTGGGGGCTTTTAGAAGTGTTGGAGGTAATTTAGGAATAATTAGGAAAGGTTTTCTCATTCAAGGACAATTTTCTCAACAACAGGTTTTCTAGGTGCAGGGAACAAACACTCTAATGGTGAAATCTGACTTCTCCAGATGATTTTAGGAGCTCCATAAGGAGTTAGGAGGAAAAAAATAGGAAATGGAAAGATATGTGAATCCTATACATATTGGTAACATCTATTTTTCTCTAAGACTTGAAGGTTTCATGAAAGAATTTCAAAATAGTACAGCCGTTCCCCTTTCGGTTCCAGACAAAAATGGCCCTAAATTTGCAAGATCTAGAGAGATGGTCACCACATGGTGATAGGTGAATATTTGTAAATGTTGATAAGTACCTCTTGGAATGGGTACTTTCATAAATAGACTATTGTTTACCATGGGTGAGGATCTCATGAGGATGGAGCCAAATTTTGTGAGTTGAAAACACCTTCCTAACACCCCAAGTTGTGTTTTTGAGTGATGAAACTTCTAACATGAAAAAGTGGTAAAAATGAGTTACCATGAGTTGAAAGCATGTTTCTAAAACCTCAAGTGATGACTTAAGTGTTTAGAAACATTGTTATGAGATCTACATTGTGATGGGAATATGATGCTCTCTTCTAATTACAAGGCAAAAGTGAGGATCACTCTCTTACTTTTCAAGGCCTCCACAATTAACCCTAGTGATCACAAATCAACTCCATGATGCTCAAACCATTTTTTGATTATCTATCACTTACCAAAATAGGTATTCACCATATAGATGGAAGGATTTATCATTGAATGATATTATTGTCATGTGGCCACCTATTAGACTGAAATGAGGTGGTTGTAATTTCCTTCCTCCTTTGAAGTGTGATCACACTACAAGGTTTGGATGAGTGTTTAAGAAAACTACCATGTGAGTGACATCAAGTAAAACTAAAATAATTTCTCATTCTTACATACATGGTGCTCTATATTAAGATCATCCTCTTACCCCTCCCGGATCTAGAATTCTCCTTAGATGGAATCAACTTCAGGATACTCATACACCTCTTTTATCATATGCCTCTCACGGAGATAGATGATGCCTTGATCCTTCACACATGATGGTCATGAATTCCTCAGTAGCTTGACTATCTCATCTTGGCTTGTTCCTTGAAGATATTTGAAAATGATGGCAAAGCAAAGATATAATGATCCTCAAATTACTCCACGAGCTTCCCATTTCACCTTTGAACATGATGACACCATTTTTAACTTCACAATTCACTTCCCTGACCAAGATATCACATGAGTGGAAACATGCTTATAGTATCTGGACATATTTTCACTTGATTGCTCCTCATGGAAATATGCTTCCTCCTAATTATGGAAGGATTGATCCCTGAATGAGATTTGAAGGAATGTTTGAGGGTGAGATGCATCTTCATGAACTCCAACTGCATTGAAGAACTATGAAAGCCACTCCCTAAATTGCAAGATGTGAACACATCACCAAGTATCACTTAAGTGTTTAGAAACAATCTCAAGAGATATGCACCATTTGTGAGCTCGAGATGACTAGCATCACCACTCATGGCAATTATTTCTCATCATGCTCATGATTATCATTTCCTTGATGACTTGAATTTCAATGAGGTTCTATATGTTTCAGATCCTTCATAGACCTCATGATTCTCCTGATTACACCCATTTTCCAAGTGACTGTCTATTACACATTTTGATGCATATTTGTTTTCCTCTAAACTCATTTGGGAACTCCTGGAATCTTCCATAGAAGACAACATTCACCATTGAAGCTCTCATTCCCTACACCCTGAATACCCAATGTTGAACATATGGATCCTGAATGATATTTTATTTCCTAAAATTTCCTAAATTACTTCATACACCTTCAGTTCTCTTCAAAATCACCCTTAGATGATTTAGAATTTCCCTAAAATTTTCCAAAGTGTGTTTACCAGCTACAAAATGGAAAAAATGTATTTTTTAGGCCTCTGAAGGAAAATATATTTCACTAAATCTCATTGAATTAATTTATCACCTCGGGTAATCATCCTTGCACACTAAAAAAACTTTAAAACCTTGTTAGGAATTTCCTCTAAGCCAAGGTGAAGGTTGAACTGAAGGCAGGCTAGTCAGAGGAAGGATGCACAATGACTGGAAGGATGCACATATTGATGTCTATCAAAAGGAATGGATTGAATATTGCTACGGCCTTAGTCCTATAGCTTATACTTGCATATTGTGATCATTTATCTACATTTTGGTGTTCTTGGTGTTTTATTGCTGCTGATATTCAAATCTATCTAAGTAATTTCATTACAAATATATAGTGGTAGTTCATGACATCTAGTATTTACTTCCAACCTTGATTGTGTTTTGTTAATTCGTACGGTTTTTCTCACCTAAAGCTTAATGTTGGGACCATATCAGGCGTCCGTAGATTCAGATTATAAAATAAGAAACTTGAATTTAATCCTCCTAACGCTTATTCAATAGGTAAATGAGTCAAGAAGGGTGTGCATGATAAGAAAGATAAATTTTCTCCCTATTAGGTTATCTAAACCCTATTTTGGTGTTTCAACAAGAAAATATTAATATCTCAGTTGATAAGGATTCTTAGAAGATAAATCTACCTAGAATTGGGTTATAAAACTTAGGAGTCTTCTTTAGTCACACAATTGCAGAGAAGACTCTAATATTGTTGTAGAGAACACCCTTTTGATCAATTTTATCCACATGGAATTAGAACTTGAAGGTGAATCACATATTCCTGACCTCCAAAATGTATTGAGCTCATTTCCAAGCACTAATTAAGTGTTTAGAAACACTCTTGGGAATTATGTGTTGATTGAGAGTATGAGATTATTCCTAGCATCACCTTCGGCGGCCTTGGATCAAAATGGATGCTCCCAAAATTTAAAGGATTATTCAAGATTTTTGGTGCCTACTTGTTTTCCTCCTTACGAAGCTCCCAGAATTAGCCGAAAAAGTCAATGTTCACAATTTGACTGCTCATTCCTTGCACCTGAAATCCCGTTGTTGAACAAACTATCCCTGAATGATCAAATATTTCATAAATCTTCATAAATTACTTCCAAAAACTTCAAGGCTTTCAAATACCACCTTTAGATACTTAAGAACTGTTCATAACCCTCCCGGAGGATGCACACATGCTCCGAAATGGCCAAAATTGGCCTTTTTAGCCTTGCCCAACGAATTAGTCTTTTACTTTACTTCAATGAATGGAATAATGGACCTTTTAAAACCTTTTTAAAACTTATACATGTTCATCCAATGCATTAGAAATACCTTCAAGGACAAGGTGATCATGACACATGAGGTAGGTGGGACCGGAGAGGGATTCAAAAAGATTTGGGAGAAAGATTTCACATTATGGCTTTGTTTTCATGGTTTAAGTTTTACATTTTTGGGTTATTCAATTCACACATGACAAAATCTCCAGATGAAGATCATCATCGTACCTTTCTAGTCTTCAATATCATCCTTGAATAGAATCATATTTAGGATGCTCATACACTTCTTTCTCATATCCCTCTCATGAGAATAGGCGACTTCTTGATCCTTCACACATGATGGTCTTGGATGCCTCACTAACCTAACTAGATCATTTTTATTTGTTTCTCAACAATATTTGGAAACAATGGTAGAGTCAGGATATGATGATCATCAATTCACTCATTGAGTCTCACTTTTCACCTTTGAACATGATGGTCTCTTCTTAATCTCATAATTCACCTCCCTACCCAAGATGTCACTTGAGTGGAAACATGCATATGATGTCTGCACACCCTCTTTCTCAATTCTTCCTCATGGAGATAGGTTTCCCCTCATAATAGAAGGATTTATCCCTGAATGAAACTTGGAGGAATGTCTGAGAATGAATTCCATGTTCTTGACCTCCACACTATACTAAAGCACTGCAAATTCCACCTCCATGACTTGTAAGAGGTGTGTTCATTACCAAACATTGATTAAGTGTTTAGAAACACTCTCATAAAATATGCATTGTTTGTGAACTTGAGATTATTTCCACCATCACTCATGGTGAGCTTCTCTTATCATGCTCTTGATGACCATTCCCTTCATGATTTAAATCTCAATGAAGCTCTTGATGTTTTAGATCTTTCACAGAACTCATGATTTTTATGATTGCACCCATTTTCCTCATGATGTTTCAGATCCTTCACAGACCTCATGATGACCATTCCTTGATTATTTGAATCGATAAAAACTTACATATGTGTTTTGATTTATTATGTGTTATAAGAAATTGCATGAGTCCATATATTCGAGAAATTTTTGTTACTTTTGCGAGTTGTGAGGTTTATAAAATATAGTTTTTACACATCTAACACTCTTACAAATGTCAGTAAACAATATGAAAGGCCCAAAAACGTAAACAATGACTATATTATTTCCTGAAATAGACATCAATTGTAGAATTTAAACCCTAAAATCTCTAGACTAAATGTTGAAATCCTGAAAAATACCTATGTACTGACCATATTAGAATATGAAAAACCATATTCTAAATTGTGACTGATGGAGCTATGAGATTAGTTCCATAAGGTACAGAGTTAATTTCTTATAAAGTATAAAGATTAGAAGGATTGGCTCTTCTAGGGTTTTCTCGCATGATTATGCTAGTGTTAGCCTTTTTTACCTTGGTCTTTGCAAGATTTTTTCTGTTATTACTTCCATTTTTCAAAGGGCTTTGGGCATTTATTCTGCCCATTTTAGGCGGTTTCATCCCTTTAAATTGCTACAAACCAACTGGTTGTAACATCAATTACACACGGTGGTGAAGCTGGCTCCCAAGTACACGAGGAAATTCATCCTGAAAGTGTACAATGAGGTAATGCTTCTAACTCTCCCCCGGATGTTACTATTGAGATTTTTTTTGTTGGTCATGTTTTGTAGTTTTACCATAACAATTGTTTGGTCACCTATTTTTGTGGGTATTCTGTCTAAGTCTTATCTCTAGAACTGGATTAAATCCCATTGGGATTCCGCCGGTATCCAGGTTACTAGTGTCCAGAACCTTACCAAGGGGTTTTATTTGTTTTAGTTTTCATGAGTCGTCACAAGTCTAGCTACTTCTTGAGCATTCCGCTTGTGGGTATATAGGAAACACCTTACTTGTTTTGTCATGATGGAACCCTGATTTCAACCCAGCTAACCAAGTCTCTCTTCAGGTTTTGGTTTGGGTTGAATTTCTAGGTCTTTCATTGCAACTCCGGCCTTTTTTGAATGATATTATCCGCCCGCTCGACCGTGTGATTTGTCATGAGACTGACTGTTTATTTTATGATCGCCCGCATAAATGGGTTTGTGTTGAGGTTGATTTAGCTTCTGATCTATGAGACCACATTGACATTCAAGTTAGGTCCATGCGTATCTTGCAGAAGTTTTTCTATTTCAACTTACCCAATACCTGCTTTTGCAGTCAAGCATCTGATCATCGTATTCATGACTGTCCGCTGTCCTAACATACTAAGCCTTCCAATGTGTAAAATGTGCCTATTTCGCAGGCGGATAATGTTGAAGGTTGGACCCAGGTTGCTAACAAGAAGGTGGTGAGTATGCCTACCTTGATGGCTACTCCATCTCCTCATAAGAAGCCTTCGGTTCCTCAACCATCCGCTTCTATGCTTGCTAAGTTTGTTCGAGCTACCCATGCCATATAGAGCTAAATCACTTCGGTTCAACAAAATGCTGGGAAGATGGCTGCTTCGTCATCTTCACAACGTCACTCCATGAGTTCCTCTCAGGATTCTATGGGGAAAATTAGACTGAATGAGAATAAGTGTTGTTCTAACTCAATGGAGCCACTTACTTCAAACCTGTCTAGTTTTATGTCAAATCGCTTTGGCGTTTTAAATTTGGAGGATATGCTGCAAGATGGACAGGAGTAAGAACATTCCATGTCTATCTTTTCATGAATTTTCTCTCTTAGAATGTTAGAGGTCTCACAGAATCCTCTAGAAAATGTTTTGTGAAGCATGCTTATAAATTTTTTGGTAATATTGATATTGTTTGTTTGCAAGAGATTAAGATTAATGGTTTTTTTCTTCAGACTTCCTTATCATGTATTGCACTGAATTTTCTACATTTTTATTCCTCTCATTTGTAAGGAAAAGGTGGCAATCCTATTTTTGTGTCACCTATATTTTCTACCATGATCTCTTCCATTGGTGATGATCCTAACAACAGGGTGGTTTGGGTGCTTTTTAATGATAATGGCTTTTCTTTTGGTATTGTTAATATTTATGCCTCTAATAATGGCTCAGAAAGGATGATGTTATGGAGATGGTTAGGAGATAATTTTCATTTTTCATATTGGTTATTCTGCGGTGAATTTAATATGGTGGAACATACCGATGATAAATTGGGTCTTATGCTGATGCGATGGTGCGTTGGAGAGCGTGAAACATGGTTTTATTTCAAAAATAGGTGGGGCATTAAAGACCCTCTTTTTAAAAGGCGGTGGGACTTTACTTCTTAAAATTGGTTTACTTCATCCAATTTTCGAGAAGGCTCGGTGCGTGTCCTCAAATGGCTTGATTGTGTCATATTATCTGAGCACCCAGGTTTTGAGCTGATTTCCAATGGTCACCCTCTTATCACTATGTGGCCTAATATTCTTCTGTCAGATCATAGTCCACTTTCCTTCATGCTTACTTGGGATGGTGCATCTATTAAAATGCCAAACACATAATTTTATATGAATGTCTCTTTGCTGAGTCATCTGAGGGTTTTGGTGTACATTGCCCAACTCTAGAATATGGTGCCACGTCCTCCCTATGTTGCCAACTGGATTTCTTGGTGGAATGAATCCATTCAGCGCATTGCCAAGTTTCTTTGCCACTTTAGGAAACAGGTGGCAAGGGTCCGAAAGAACAATGGTGAGGCTCTCCAAAAAGAGTTCTAGCGCACTACTCAATTACTCGATTTCCAACCATTTGACACCACCGTTCAGATCCGAGCTGCTAAGATTAGACATCAACTCAAGGTTATTGAACAACATAGAGTCAAAGGAGCTCAGATTCAGGCTCACTTGGATTGGTTAAATACTGGTGACATGGCCTCAAAAATTTTCTTCAAAATTCTCTGGGATTAGAATGTCAAGGAGCAAATCAAAGTTTTCCAACTGGCTCACTCTCGTATCACAACTTTGCTAGAGATTTATTCTTTTTTGGACCATTATACCTTGGTATTTCAAGCATAGGAGCCTTCTGTTGAAAGTGCAATGGCTCTGTGCCAATGCATCGAAGTGGTTCCCTATAAGCTTAGCACAAAGGATCGAAAGCATTGTGATGCTTCTCTTTCTCTGGATGAGCTTCATAATGCCCTTCTCTATCTTACAAATGAAAAATCACCAGGATTGGATGAGTTTCCATGTGAATTTTACAAGGAAGCTTAACACATTGTTGGGCTGTATCTTTTACAGGTTTATCAGGAAGCCTTGCAATCGTAGTCTCTTGGGAACTATATTAATAAAGGTAATATCAAGTTCATCCCCAAGGCAGGCAACCCAGGGTTTACAACCAATTGGTGGCCTAATACGCTTCTTAATGTTTCTTAAAAAATTCTGGCTAAGGATCTTTCTCTTTGGGTGGCTTATTTGCTCCCAAAAAATTTCTGACCTAAACAAGTTGGTTTTGTCAAAGGCTATTTCATTTTGGACAATCTTATTGTTGTTTGGGAAGGGTTGGAATGGGCTCGTTCCTCTCTTCAGAAGGTGGTTTTTTCTCAAAATTGATTTCGAAAAAGCCTACGACTGTATTGAGTGGCCTTTCATTCTTGCCATGGTTAAAGCCCTAGGTTTTGGAGAATTTTTCCTAAATGCAGTGCACACTCTTTTTGTTGATGCTTCATCTTGTCTTACCATTAATGGACACCAATCTTCTGTTGTTGGGTTGTTTCAATCGATAAGGCAAGGTTGCCCCTTGGCCTTGGCTCTATTTGTTTTGGTTGTTGATGTCTACATACAGAGTGTTTCTCTATGTGCCAAGTGGGTTATTCGTTGTATCTAGGGCAACCAAGCTTGGAAGATTTTTTTAAGGCATTGTATTTCTTGAGGATAACCATATGGTAAAAAATGCTGGAAAACATAGGTTTTCATACTTCGCTAATTACTAAAGTTCCAATAAAAATGCATGGCACCTTTGTGGTTAAAAGCATTTGGAAAGACTTTGCGATGGTTAAACCTTTAATGCGGTGGGTTGGTGATGGATTCAGAACAAGTCTCTCTTTCAACGAGCATAATTTATGGTGGTCACTATTTTTTCTTCTGATGATCTGTCACTGGCAAAGAAGCCCAACATTAAAGCAGTGCGGTTAGCTCACAAAGGCATCTCCACTAGTCAAGATTTGGTTTCCTTCCGAGACTAGATTCCTTGCCTGGTGCTGAAACAAAAATACAATCTTGTTAATTTTGATTTTCCTTCAATCTTAGCAATTCAGTCTTTTTTTCCATATGTGATGCTTCACAAATAAGGTCTTCAGCCACCTCGGGCTTGGTGGAAAAATTGGCAATGGAATGTGGGCATCCCACTGTTACAATATAATTATGGAGTTATCTACTCCTTGTTATCTCCTACTTTGCCAGATTTAGATAAGCTCAATTCTAGAAGGTCTTTGCATTCCTCTCATGTCACCTGGTTAAAGTATCTCCAACGAGCCTGAAACCCCCTCTTTGACCCAAAGCTCAATTTTTTTCTTTGGTGTCTGATTTATTAGGGGCTTCCTCTAGGGGAAAGATTAAGTCATATTGGCATCCCTAACCCTATTTGTAGTTTTTGTGGTCGCCCGGAGTCCTTCAAACACGTCTTCAAGTTTTTCCCTCGTTCTCAACATGCTTGGTATTGGATTCACTCCCTCTTTTGGCCTTTTCATCCTTAGTTTTTATTGGAAAGTTGTTTTGTTTGGTGACTATGTTAATTGGCCCTCCTACCTTGCTTCCCTTTGGCATTTTTTTCGTTCTTTTATTCTGTTCCAATTCTAGAAAGCTATAAATACTTCCTTATTCCAGCATTGTACTCTTTCTGTAGAACTAACCATTGACAAAAAGGTGGCAATCATGTCTTCTGTTCATATGCAAATCCATTCTCAAGTGGAGAAGGTGGCGCTAGAGTTTGCTCATCTCCAACAACTTCTTGATCACCGGGGCAGTGCACCTTGTACCATGAGTTGGGTTCCTCCGGATGATGATTATCGGCACCCCCCGCCACCTCAGCCACCTCCTAGACATTGTGGATGACCCCGCAGTCACTCCAGAATCACCCACCCATCTCCACTGCCAGCTTGTCCATGGACCTTTTCTTCTGGTCCTGGCTAGAGCCCACCGACACGTGGCAAGGTGGTGGCTGGTGCTTCCAATTTGGGCTCTCTTCCTGGTAGGGCTTCCCAATTTGGTGGTTCTCCAACCCGTGGGTGGAGAATTATGGTTCCGCTGAGTGTTCAGATGCCTAACTAGGATGGCTGGTTGCTCAATCCACCGTCTAACGAGCTGTGTTTGCTCAGCGTTTTTCACCGCGGGATGATCTACCTCCTCCTTTGGGTGCCGTGGTTCCTTGTGCCTAATTCTACTATGGTGTGATCTAGTTTTTGGTGCCTTCTCCTCATATGTTGGCCATTGTTTGTAGCCCTATGTGGAATGATTTTTTTCACCTTCGTGGCCCATGTTTTGTCTGCCCACATGACATCTGCTCTTTTTTGAGGCTGTGAACACTGCTAGCCGCCCCCTTACTATGTAGCACTTTGTATTATTTTTTCTATAATTTAATATAAAGTTGGTTCCAATAGTAAAGTATAAATATTAATAAATGAAAAACGTATACCATTTATTTTAGTAAATATATCCCTTCCACAACCACATATACCACATAGAAAATAGGAAAACGAGTGCATTATAACATGCTCGCGTTTCATGTTCTTGGGGTGTGAAATACCCACTCCATAGGCTTGGATTTTCCTTGGATATCCAAACCTAAGGTTTGGACTGTGTAATCTGTGAATAAATTCGTGTTTCACAGAAAAACATCAAAATTTCACATGTGCACTCCGATATTTCATGCATTATAACATAATATTCAAAAAATATTATACTATGATGTCAAGCTCAATTTTACCCTGGTGACGATATAATTCTTTCTAAAACCTAATTAGTTTAAGGCTTTCATCCATAATTTCTTTCACTAGTGCCTTGTTTTCTTGCAAAAACCTATGCATACGTTTTGGTGAACAATTTATGATTTTTTCATCCAAATTTTTTTAAAAAGTGGTTTTTTCTAAACTCTATTCTACATACACTAAAAAAAAAACTGACTTTTTTTCCTCTAATTTATGGGGGTGCAAACACAAATATTTCATTTTTGGGATATGTGCACTTTGAAAATTAATAAAAAATTATATATTCATCCAAACATTATAAAAAATATATTGGGACCTCGCACATGGTCTTAGCTAACTTTCTACCTAAGAGATTTAAAAAGTAATTTATAGAACTCAAAAAATGGTGGGGGCACACACAATAGGTTCTTATCTTTTTGACACAAAAATAGACATACTTTGTGTGTGCACCACATTTGACCCTCTTAATCTCCACCATTTAAAAAAAAATAGTAGTTTAGAAACTAGATTCTGAACTCTACGGTACTCATTCTTATCACTTTGTCAAATTTTGAGCATATGCATGCCAAATTATTGGATGAAGTTCAGGTTTCACCGATTTCAGGAAAAATGTGTCCACTTTTGACCCCCTTTTAATCCCCCATTTCCATGCACTTACCCCCATGCCTTTTATGTTGAGTATACCTTGGGTGTACAGTGGCTAACTATTGAATAGAATATAGAATATACAATGTAAAACATTGTTACATGCTATTTGGATTGTAAATACTTCTTACAATTAACTTTTGATTCAACCTAGATGTAGATAATTTATTTTTATTTTATAATTATATGTATCTAAATCTCCTACTTAGAGAAGCCGTGAATATTGGGACATCTTATTGGATTGCAGGATCCCTTATATAAGCAATGCATTTTTCATATTTTGTAAAAAATGACTACAATACATGTTATTCGTTTCATTTTAAAGAAAATAAGTATCAAAGCTATAAAAAACATTTTCAAAAATTGTGGGAACTGTCCTTTATAAAAAGATGTATTTCAATTCAATCCACGTGCTGAATGGACAATAAAAAATATAAAACTGTAAAATTTACGGATCATATATAGTCAATGGTCCTAAAAGTGCAGAGATTGAATACAAGTTATTGATGTTTGAAAGATCATCCTCATGCGTAATTTGGAGTAAGAGTGTGATTCTCACTAGAAATTTATTTGACTTTTATGATGTTGGGAGATCAATTGAAGATCTTTACAACTTTATTAATACATAATCATAGCATACCAAACTATTTTTTTAATTAGATAACCTAATGTTCATATAACAAAATGGAGCCATGAGGTACATGTTTCTGATAATTTATGAGTGGAATCAAGTACAAATATTTAGATTTTTAGATAGTGTGATTTTTTTGTTCTCTACACTATACGATACAGTCAATCATATTTTCTTGACATGCCTGGGATTTTCAAGGTCAAGATGTCAACATTCATTTGAAATAAATTGCCTCTATCTTTCCTCAATACATAACTTATTGTATAGTTTTTTTGCATTGTGTGCTAGGTAGACACCAACGGAATTTATTTCAAAAAGGCATGAAATCAAGAATATCAAGGTAACCCAATAAATTCTTTTATTTACGGTGGCCCAACTTACTAAGCAATGAAAATGGACGCTGAGTGGGTCAAAATTTTATATATACCATGAGGGCATAAATAAATATAAATTTTTGTAGGGCCTAATTTTTTAGCACTAATCACCCACAATCATGCATATAGTAATCCCTCTTCTTAATTTTGAGGAACAATAATACATCACGAGTATAAAAACTCCAGCCCCCATTGAGTAAAAGGTCTTCCCTTAATAACTGGATGCAAGGGCATGACTGCATTCTTTTGTCTTTGTGCAAAGATTAGACAATGGTGACAAGTTCTCATATGATTGTGTGAATATTTAAATATTGTGGTCTAATAATATCCTTCTCTCAATATGCTATGGGATGTAACATCTCTAAAAGAGTGACTACTCCCTAGTTTCTCATGAAAACTAGACATTATATGGTTAGCCTCATCTGCTCATACACATCTTACCTAAATTCAATGGTGATTTATCCTAAAAATAACTCCCCTTTTCAACATGTAGTTTGATTCCTTGAGCTTCAAAACCCAATTTTGTATTCTATTTAGATCAATGAGATACTAACCATACGCTAGAAAATGGATAATCTACTCATACCACTAATCTTGAGGAATTTTGGCTTGATTTACTTAGAAGGATGTGATCCTAGGATCTATTTGTGCTATGGTTTTCCACAACCCTTGTCCTTTAACCAACTTGGATGGATTAATCACCAATTTAAACTCTTTTAGCTTAGACATCCACCGGCCATGCCTTTTTCCCAGCTCATTGTGTCCCAACATTTGGTTGACTGTTGGATTAGGCACTATGACATGTGTTTTATTTCTTAAGTTGTAGTGTCTGAACTTTTTGAAGGCCTTGACAAGTGTGTAGGATTTATTTTCCAACATTGAGTAATTTATCTCAACAACCTTATGATTATTTCTCATAAAAGCAATGGTATGTTCTTTATATTCTTTTCTTTAGGTTAGCATATCTGGAATGGTTTGTTCTGAGGAAAATGAAAACAAAAAGGAGTCTTGCTTGAAATATTGATTGATCAAAACTAGAGATTTCATAATGGAGGCCTTGATATCTTAGAATGCATCCCTTTTCTAAGGATTCCACTCAACCTTAGCATCCCGTTTCAACATATCATTTAGTGGTTTGACAATCTCAGGAAAACCATAAATGAACTTCCTAAAAAAATTAATTTTACAAAAAAATGATTTTAATTCTTACTTTTTGTTTGGTAACGAAATTTCAGAGATTGTTTGAGATCTACTGGGATCAACAGTGATACCTTATTTGGTGATTATGTGTCCCAATAACTTACCTTTTTTCGCTGCAAAGATACTCTTTTTTGGATTTAGAGATATGCTATATTGTCTGCATCTGCTCAAGTATTTTTCCAAATGTTTTGAATGCTAAGACTTGTTTTCAGAAAATATAGTAAATTCATCCATATAAATGATTATACATTTCCCCGCTAGACTTTATAAAGCTTCATCCATTACCCTTTGGAAGGTGGATCCTTCGTTTATTGACCAACAAACATTCTTTTATAGGCAAAAGTTCCCAATTTAGTTGTGAAGGAGGGTTTAGATCTATCGCTTTCATCCATAAGGACTTGGTTATAGCCTGAGAATCCATCCAAGAATGACATCATCTCAACACCACTAACTATTTGAAGGACATAATCTAATAATGGGATGGGATAGTTATCTTTTGTTGAAATTTGGTTTAGATACTTGAAGTTGACACACAATCCAATCTCCCCATTTTTCTTTCTGATAGGGACCAAGTTAACTACCCATGTTTTGTGTGTTCCTGGGAAAATAATGTGATAAAAGAGTAATTTTTGAATTTATTTATGGATAGTTGGCTCAACAACGGGATTGACAGGTCTTTGTCTCTTCTTGAAGGTTTTTTTATTCTCTTTTAGAGGAATGGTGTGATTCATTATTTTTGGATCAAAGACCTTTAAATATTCATAAGATCAAACTATAACATCCTTGTATTCATTCACCATGGATCTTAGCTCTTATTTCTCTCTAGGAGTGTAAGTTTTACTAATGATGACATTTTGGGGTCTACTAAGAGTTCCTAGATTGAAACTAATGGTTTCATGTACTATAGAAGTTTTCAAGCCATATTTGTCGAGAGGGATGTCTAGATCAAAATCTCTCTAATGAAACATCCCTTTTGGGATCTTATTATCTTTCAACTTGAGCACTCCATCTTCTCCCCATGTGATATGTTTTCCCTCGGCTTCTTCATGTTCATCATTCAAGTTACACTCATTAATGATTTGGGAAAATAATACACCATAATTAGTCAAAAACTAAAAAATCTGTTGGTTATCAGTAAACACTTACAAATTATTGATATTGTTCGGTGCGAAGGGATAAGGGATAATTTCTATGGAGAATCCATCACATTGGGTGCCTCCAAAAGTGGCGCAAATATTTGCTTCTTTGGTTTGATCTTTGGGAATAACAGATGTCAAAGGCATCAAAATATTCAATTAGATCCTAGTCTCTATTTCTATACTTCTTAAGGTAGGAAATATTGCATTGGAACTTATTTGTGAAATGATTTACCACTAATTCAGAATCTCCCAAAATATCCATTCTTTTAACTCCATGTCTGAGAGAAAATATTAATCCTAAAACTAACGCCTCATACTTTGTAACATTATTTGGGCAAGGGAACTCTAACTGATATCGGTGTGATAATGCTTATCTTCTAGATCGTGTAGTGATATTGATTAACTAAAAATAAGATATTGGAATAGTTAATCAATTATAGAACGACATGTAAATACAATAAATTAATGTAGTAAATAAATATATAAATGACCCAAGTAACTAATTTAATGAAACTAGAAACCCTAATATGCAAGAAGAATAAGGAAAAGACTTAGCTGATTCGGAGGCAGATCCAAACTATGTCGCAAGGTGAAAAAATAATCTAGAAGCAGGAACAACTATGTGTAAGCCCCAAAAAGGATGGATATGGACTGATTCTCTGGACTGGGGTGCCTAGAGAAGGACTGGGGCACCTGCGGGTGCTTTGGTATGTAGAATGGGCACCCTGGTCTATGAAAAAGTTCTAGAACTGAGTTTTACAGGTTCGACAGGTGGTCCACAACCCTCGTTGTTTGTCACATCAGATTCACTGCACTATGTTAGGTGTCGCTAATAATCCAAGATGTATGGAAGACCTGTAAAATACCAAAAGAAGTATCAAAACCCTAACATATAAGAATGCAAATGAATGGGTTAGACCGACCTCAACTGCCACAACATTAGGCTTACTAACTGAGTGTTGGACTACATTTCAGACCCAAATGTAGTTCGCGTGTGTGAATCATGTGCCCTAGGTGCTTTTGTGCCAGTCACACTTTGTGAAGTAGAGAAAAATAACTAGATGTAGAAAATGTAATAGAATGTGTGCATGAAATAGAATAAAATCCCCCCTATGCTTGTGTGATGCAGATGAACCAACCTTGTCCTTGTGATGGAGCTAATGGATGCAAATGATCTCCAAATGGATCCAACTCTAGGTGGATGATAGTAGTGACTAGTGCTTGGTCCCTCACTATGGTCTCATAACTTTATATTTATAGGGTTATCTTGATCTAATTTTGTAATTAACCCCAAAATGGCCAACCATTAAAAATATAAGAAGTTGAAGCATCTAGAAAGTACCCAAAAAGTGGCTATAAAGTTTAAGAAGGATTGGGGCACCAATGGGCGCCCTAGTACTAACCTGGGCATCTCAGTCAAGGCTAAAATAACATGAAATGACATACGCTGACTACACATGCAGGTGTAAGAGGTCAGGAATGACGAAAGGAAATAAAATAAGATGGCTAAAAAATGGGAGTTGATTATTACTTTCTTCACTAAAAACCCTTCTTTATAGTAGTATGAGACTGGGACTAAATAATGTCTAAAGTGCATGATTTTGTGTCTATATTTTCCCCCACTTTATGTTGGTAAGCAAAAAGCTTAGTAACCTAAACTAGACAGAGATGCGTACCTGATGTCCATGAAGATAGTAGTAGAAAACGCACCGAAGGACTAGACAGAGCATGATATGACAAAAAGATGGTGGAGCATGGAAACTAAAGATAAAGACGTGCAAAAAAGTGATGAGAGTGAACTTAGGGAAGAAATGTGTGTGTAATTGTTAATGTGTGTGATGTACATGCATGGTTAGTATGGTGTGTGCTATCACGAGGTGTTGTTGTTGACGTCATTGTTGTCGTTGTTTCTGTTTCCCCCATTTGACTGCTTGTTTCTCATATGGTCGGACTTGTAAGGAGAAAACAATCAAGTATTCAAATATATATATATATATATATATCTGTGTGTGTGTGTGTAAAAATGCAATGTAAAAGACACATGCACAAGTATGTAAATGTAAAATATGCAAATGAAAAAGTGTAAATAGAACATGTGCACCTGATCCATGTTGAGAAAGAGAGTGTAGAAGGATATCTTGTACTGCCAAAGTTTTTTGGGTGATCCGATGCCATAGGTCGAAGAAGTATAGGGAGAAATTATGCTATATCCTCCAACCTTTAACTGCTTCCCTAAATTTGTGTGAAGAGATCTCTATACATCCTATTTTTTTGGGGGTGATCTGACACCACTGTTGAAGAAGTATAAGGAGGAATTCCACTGTTCCCTCCAACCTTTAACTGTTTCCCAGAAATGCTAAAGAATACCATTTCCTATAAAAGCCACTCTGTACGAGGTTCGTATAATGGTCTAAATCCACTCACTGTATGTAACCCATAATGCCAAGGGCAGAAATTGCACTGAACTAAACCGATGTAGAAGTGTTGTGTAGATTGTAGAAACCCCAAATGATGCCCCCCTCTTTCAGGGCGCATGCGACGTTGTTGATAGGAGAATGTGGCCCAAAAAGAGGACCAACCACATGTATTTTGAAAATTTTCCCTGTAGGGGGAAGGGAACGCGCTTGGTAGAAACCAAAGCATGCACAAACAAGAAGGCTAGCCAAAGACAATTATTAGTATGAATAAACATGCATATAGAAAACAACGTATAAGCTACGCAAATAGTGTAAAAACTACCAAGAAAATCAATAATATAAACACGCAAGAATAAAAGTAAGCCGCATAAGGTGGGATAAAAACATGGGACATCACTCATGATGTCACAAGACACGCAAGGCCATCATGTACGCATACAAACAAACAAGTGTGCACACCAAACATAGGGCAAGGCCCACATACAAGAACAAACAATAACAAACAATGTAACAAACAAGTATGGAAGCAAATATCCTTGCATAACAAATGTTGCACATGAAGCACCCGTTAGCATGTTAGAAAGATAACTAGTATGTCAAAAGCGTGTATAACCAAGTAATGTAAAGTGCTAAGTACGAAATGAAACAATAACACCTGGAAGAGACGAATGTGGATGCCCCCAACAACTAGTGTAGGAAGGGTAGAAGGTGAGCATCCATGCTGCATGTAAGAGACCTGTATTTGTGATCACAACTAGAAAAAATGTGAACGCACAACTAGCATGTGTAAGAAAGTGACCATGAACAAGCAAAAGTAAGCAAGAGTAAAAGAAACCATAATATGCAGTATGTTGTGGATGGATGGAATGGAATGCAAGATGGATGATAGGAGTCGTGTGCCCCCTGAGTGAATGGAAATGTATTTAGTGAGGTTCATTTGGTTTTTCCCCTCAAAAGTCAAGAATAAACCGTAAATGAGAGTGCGTCATCGGGAAATGGTCGTATAGTGTGTGTTGTGTCTAGTGCGTTATGATGAGTATGTATGTGTAGTGATGATGATATGTGACATATCGAAGAGATGTGCATGAGCCTTATAGTCAAAGTGTATATCATGAAAAAATGAATGTAGGAGTGATGATTTATCCCTAAAGCATGTATCACTACAAGATGATAGATGAAGTGACGATGCATCCCATAACATATGTCACTAAAAGATGAATAGTATGGAGTGGTGATGTAGCCTAAAGTGTATACCATGACAAGAGGATAGAGTAAGTGATGATTTAGCCTATAACGTGTGTCACTATGCTAGAAATTTTTCATGATGAAAGGTGGGATGATAAACGTGTGATGAATGTAAGGTCCATTTGATTTGTAAACCCTCGGCAGTCGAGTATGGAACGAGGAACTAAAGTGTGTCATAGGGTAGTGAGTGTAGCGTGTAGAAGATGATGTAGTATATGCAATGAAGTTGATAAATGACCATGTGATGAGTGGAATGTGTAATGTATGATGTAGACTGAAAAGTGTAAGATGCGTGATGTAGTATGAATGGTATGTAATGCTAGATGTGTAGACGATATGTAAAATGTGTATAATGTATAGATGTGCAGAGGTAGACTAAAGTAGTATGTATGATGTAAGACATATGTAATGTAATGTGTGGTGTCCATAGTGCAGTGTGTGGGGTTCATGTGTATTAAACCCTCAACAGTCAAGTGTGAACCGAAGCAAAAAAATGTGTCATCAGGTAATGACGATAGTATAACGTATGTATGATTATGCATGATGAGATGATGCTAAGATAAGGCATGCTAGAATGATAAGATCTTGATGTAGTACTATGTAAGGATGATAATGCAAGGATGAGAGATGTGCCTATGATGCTAATGTGATGAGGGAGGATGTGTGAGATGATATGCTCCCCCAAGTGCACATAAATGCATAGGCTAACCAATGACTATGAAGGACACATTTTCTCCATCTGAAACATGTGATGGTGACAATGTATGACTATGCGCTAACAATGGTGGTATAGTAGATAGAGGTTGGACTGGTGAATGGAATCTATGTGCATATGAGGGATGATTATATGAAGAAGGTCGTGGTGTCACAAAATGCATCAGTGATGGATATCAACATGATGTTGAATGAGAATATGATAAAGACCTGCATGGAATAAACTGAGGTGGTGATCTATGTCGAGATGCAGTAACCATCCTAGGAATGGGCCTATACCTATGTGTAGGAATAGTAGAGTGGTGAGGTCATGAAGATGATGCGTGAGTAGGTGCACTAGGATTAGATTGTTCTTTGAGTAACATAAAGTATGATGTGTTACAAGAATTAGATGATGTACTAGCTACTGTGTGAGGAGATGGTGACCATGGAGTAGATGGAGAGACATTGTTTATAGAAATGACTTGATTGTTGTGAATAAATTTTTAAGTCGCAAGTGATTCATAGAAATGATATAGTGAGAGAAAAGAATCCAATTGAGACCAAGAAGCATGTTGCATCCATCAATTGTGTTTTCAATGAGGAAAGGCACAAGCAGAGTAAGAGGACCAACCATAACATATAGCCTAATAACATGAAAGGGTTTGTTGAAAGGGTACACGATTTGTGATGAAGGATAATTGATAGCCTTAAGAAGTGAAATAGAGCATGCACTAATGGGCCATGATGGGTCAACCTTAGTGTTGTTAATGAAGGCCGAGCCAATAGATGCATTGATATGTAAATTATTAGATGTGAAATATGCATGGTAATCAAAGTCCAAGAAAGAAATGATTGGTGGCAAAGTGTGAGTGTTTGCAACTAAGAAATCAAGAGTTTTTGATGCAGTAGGATACATTGTGTGAGAGACATAATTAGCAGATGAATCTTTCATTTTTGTGTTATGTTTCATTAATGGGTTATTAAATATCTTGAGTTTGTGATTTTCATTAATGGGTGTAGGTGTTTAGGAATCCGGAAGATCAATTTGACCATTTTCAATCAAATCCTGAATGAGATGTCGTAGTCTGAAACATAAATAAGTGGTGTGTTCGATGCATTGATGATAATCACAATAAGAGTGTTCATCAAAATTACGTCCTTTTGGCTGAGATGGATCTATTTGAAGAGGAGATGGCAATGTAATAAGATTACTATCGATTAGCTGTGGGAGTAGAACACCTAGAGGTATACTAATATTAGTAAAAGAGAATTTGTATGGTTGTGATTGAATCTCCTTATGAGTAGATACTACATTTACAGTAGTTTTACTGTTTATGGGTTTAGATGTGGTAGGCTTGAATGTTGGCTTACCCTGAAAACATGTGGATGATGATGTTTTCTCTTGATACTTAAGTTTTTCTACTTCCAGGAGTTTAGTCTCATGGAGGTTGAGAGTTTCAAAAAGTTGATAAAAAAAGAAAGGTCTCAAAAAGAACACTCTCCTGAAGAGGTGGTAAGAGACTCTGAATGAATAATTCACGAAGCTCAGAATCCATAAGTACGTTAGACACCTTAGCTAAAAAAATTGTATCGCAAGACATAATCAGATAAGTGTTCGTTAGACCCTTGCTTGAGTTGTGCAAGTTGTGCATAGGATATTTTAAAGCCAATGTTGATAGAGAAATATGTGAGAAAAACATCGACCTGGTGTGTGAAAGAGACTACTAAATGTATAGGTAGGTCATAGAACCAACACATCGCATAGTCTTGTAAACTACGAGAGAAAAGCTTAGCTAGTATATTGTGATCTTCCACATAGTCAAGGCATGCTACATGAAATGCTCAGAGATGCTCTTGTGGGTTCTCATGGCCTTAAAAGATAGATAACTTAGGAGAGATGAAATTTGGAGGCAATTGATAGGTTGATATGGTAGCCGTGAAAGGAGTATGCAACAATATTGTAGAATCTAAAGATGGTGTTGCGCGTGAAGTAGCTAGCTGAAGCTAACGAATTTGGGTTTGCAAGTCCTGATATAAAGAAGTCAAATTAGGAGAATTCGAAGAAGAACCAAGGTGCAGATGAGGAGTACCAGGATGAATGGTGGGAGTGGTGGTTATAGCGATGGGAGTAGAAACATAGGTAGGCGGAGTAGATACCACAAGAGAAGAAGGAGCAACTACAAAATTTGAAGCATCATGAGCTCTCTTAGCGGTGAAGAGAGCATGTAAGACATGAGGGAGATGAGTCTGGTTTTCATGCAACGCTTGGAGAAAGTAAGTAATAGCTTTAAGTTGAACTTGGTCAACATTGGTATCTTCGTCATATGACTTATCACTATCATTTACTTCTATCTCGTGCAAATAGATGCGATGGGAATGATCTAGAGGGTTATCAGCCATAGATGTATTATATCATCCATTGACCTAGAAGTACGATGCTTAGATGAAGGGAGCTCACAATATCGGAGGGATCCAAAACACTCGCTATGGGTAACGAGCATAAAATGAAAGAAAGATGAAGTAAGCCCTAGAATGATAAGTAATGAATGGAGATCCTATAAGCGTGAAGGAGCAAGTTGGGCTCACTAAAATGATTAACTAAAAATAAGATATTGGAATAGTTAATCTAATCTAGAATGACATGTAAATACAGTAAATAAATGTAGTAAATGAATATAGAAATGACCCCTACAACTAATCTAATGAAAGTAGAAACCCTAATATGCAAGAAGAACAACGAAAATACTTATCTAATTTGGAAGCATATATGAACTATGTCGAAGGTGAACAAAATAATCTGGAAGTAGGAATGACTATGTGGAAGCCCCAAAAAGGATGGATCTAGACCGGTTCTTTAGACTGGGGTGCCTAGAGAAGGATTGGGGGGCCTACGATCACTCTAGTCTGTAGAATGGGCACCTTGGTCTGTGTAAAAGGTCTGGAATTGAGTTTCACAAGTCTGGCAGGTGGTCTGAAACCTTTGTTTGTCGCATCATATTCGCTGCAATGTGTCAGGTGTCGCTAATAATCTAATATGTATGGAATACCTACAAAAGAATAGAAGAAGTATCAAAATCCTAAAAAAGGAAGAATGCAAATGAATGGGTCAAATTGACCTCAGCTACCACAACAATTGGCTTATTAACTAAGCATTGTACTACATTTTGGACCCAAATGTAGTTATGGTGTGTGTGTGAATTATGTGTCCTACGTGCTCTTGTGCCAGTTACACTTTGTGAAGTAGCAAGCAATAACGATATGTAGAAAATGTAATAGAATGTGTGGATGGAATAGAATAGAATCCCTCCCCCTATGCTTGTGTGATGTAGATGAACCAACCTTGTCCTTGTTATGAAGCTAATGGATGTGAATGATCTATAAATATATGCAACTATAAGTGGATGATACTAGTGACCAGTGCCTGCTCCCTCATCATGGTCTCATAACTTTATATTTATAGGGTTCTCTTGATCTAATTTCAAAATTAACCTTGAAATGGCCAACCATAAAAAAGATAAGAAGCTAAAACAACTGGAAAGTGCCCAAAAAGTGGCAGGAAATTTCAAGAAGGATCACGGTGCCTCTGGTGGGACCAAGGCGCCCATAGGTGCCCTAGTACTAGCCTGGACACCCCAGTTAAGGCTAAAATAATGTGAAATGATAGAAGTTGACTGGGAATGCAGGTGCAAGAGGTTGGGAATGACGAAAGGAAATAAAATAAGATGGCCAAAAGACGGGGGTTAATTAGTACTTTCTTCACTCAAAAACCTTCTAAATAGTAGTATGAGACCGAGACTAAATAATGTCTAAAGTGCATGATTTTGTTTTTACAGATACACTATTACCAGTTTCTTTCTTTGAATTTTATCCATCCAAGTGCATTATTCATAATCCACTAGAGATAGTTTTTGAGCCATCACCTTGTTTTTTTGCAATGTTTAATGCATACACACCAATGTTAGTAGAAGTCCGATTTACACTCTCATTTTTACGCTATATTTGATGATCATGTATTTCATCCTTGGCTCTCTATCCACTCTGATCTAGTTAACCAAACCTCTCCATGGGAGCCATATAAGTTAGAAATCAGTGGACACATATCTATTTAAATATTTGGACCAATATCTACTCAAAAACATCCCATAAGCCTTGAGTATGTCTACCAGTTGGATATCCATGAAGTACTAGACTCTTGTCTCATAAGATAACTACAAAAGCATTAATTAATTCTCCAAATACTTTTAATTTTTATTTTTCAAGCTTCACAACCCTTCTCTCTGACTTGACTCATGTTAGCCCAAGTTTCTAACAAATTCCGATAAGCATTACATTAATAGAAGTGCTTGAATCCACCAAACAATTGTGAATGTTCTTGCCAAAAATCCTAACTATAAGTAAGAAGGGGGGAACCTTAGTTTTGTATTTTTATGGAGCTCTAGCTGTGTTGGTAGGCCCATTTTGTTTACTACTTTTATCAATCAAATTTTTAAGTGACACATCTCTTTTCGCAGAGCTTTGGGCTAATTCATGGAGTGTTATGTTGGCTTTGATCTTCTTCATATCTTCAACTATGTTATATCATATTTTGGAATAATATTTAGCTACATACTTTGTCTCTCCTCCCTTAGGTAGAGGTGGATTATTATTAGATTTAGAGTCAAGCAAGGTGTTTCCTTTTGGTGTAGGAGTGGAAGTGGTCAAAGGCTCCTTAGTTTTATTTCCTAAGACATAATTACTCCTTTGGTAATTTTGAAAAACATGGATTTATTCAAAATTTTATTAAGACTCGTTCTTCTTGAGATGGAAAACTTACCATTTCAAAGAACATGAAAGTAATTGTCTTAGAAGAGCTTGCCTCATTTGGATATCTAGAATTAGGTTCGTATTCCTCAAATTCCTTATGAATGGATTAAAAATCATTACAAAACTCCAAGGTGTCCAATTCTCCATGCTCAATTATTCCATTCACCCTACAATAATGTGGAAGAGAAAATTCATAGATACTAATGTCAATGCTTTTAGAATTACTTTTCGGGGGGTCTTGATTTTTGGCCTAGGACGATTGTATCTTTGGTAAGCATAACCTCTAGACTAGTTTTCATTACTTTCTATTTTCCTTTGCATATTAACAAATTAATTGCTGATTTTTTGCATCATCCTTTTCATTCCTTCTAATTCATTATGGTTTGAGCTTGTAGGGGTGTTTGAGTACTGTTGGGACTAAGGTTGTATTATAATTAGGAGATTAAATGCGTAGAGGTAATGGGCTTAGAGTGGGTATTTGGTTTAAAGTTGGGGTGTTGTGGGCAACTTGTAATGTCCCCATTTCTGAAGACCCTTAGCCTATACGTCCCCGTGGGCTTCGGGATGTGCAAGGGGAACATTTTTATTAAATAATTAAATATTATTACCTGGAGCAATAATTATTTAATTATGAAGATTATTTAATTTAATTCCAAAAATATAAAAATTAAATCGGGAATTAATTAAATAAATATTTTAGGTGGATTTTATTGTTAAAATCACCCTTTGAAAAGGGGATGCCACACCTAGGGAAAACAAACTGCTTTTATTTAATATTTTCCCTCTCCTAGGGTTTTCAAATTTTGTGCCTCCTTGCTTATAAAAGGAGTGCTAGGGTCATTATTATTATTATGTTATGATGAACTTATTTTGATACTCCATGCTTGGAGTTGGGATGCATGCCCATTGATGCTTTCTCTCTCTCTCTCCCTCTCTCTCTTGCGTGGGAGGTTGTTTTAAGCTAGTTATTAAGAATCAATTGAAGTGATTATTTGCTAGATCCATGTTTTCAGCTTAGCAAGTATTTGATTGAATTTGTAAGTGGAAATCTACCCTTTTACTATAGTGACGTCACTGTAGCAGCTAGTTTGTGGATACTTTTGCTAGTCGATTTGTTGACGTGTTCCTTCTCTAAGCTTTGGTGATTTGTCATTAACTTTGTGAGCTATTTGCATACCATTTATTGTATGAAGTCGACTAGCTGAGTGTGTGATTCTATCCTCTAATTACAGCGAATTGATTGGACTGATTTGGTATTAGATTCATGTGCTTAGAAGTTTGGATCTTATCTAATTTGACTGTTGTTCTTTCCTTGCCAATGATCTCACCTAGAGATTCATATTTATTTATTTAAATATGTTATTTCTTCCTGGGCAGCACCGACCCCATTAGAGTGAATGTTTTGTGCTTAGTTGCTTGATATTAAGCCCTTTTTTTATAGTGATCTGTCTTGGGTGATTTTGGCAAGTAAAAATTATAAATACAGGGTCTGGTTTTGCTTATTACAAGGCTACTATTTCAGATCTAAACAACGCGTTCTTTGAGGAAGAATATGGGGTGATTTGTTGCATGTTTAGAGATATACAGATAAATGATCTCTCGAAGTAAAATGATCTGAGTTGTATGCATGTTTTAACCTTCCTTTTGACAACATCTTGTAGTGGATTGTATATACCAACTGATGGCAGATTTATACTATGTATAGAAATATGTTTTTAGCATGATTTTGGGAGTGATCCATAGCTGATTGCATGACTGAAACATCCTCATATTGGCAGTTGATAGTCGTATGTTCCTGCGTATCCAAAGGGTTGATTTTAGAGTATGTTTGCATGAACTCATTGATAAAAAAAAGTCTTATTTCTAAGGAGTATAGTTTCAACTGTGTGTGAGAAACTCATTAGAGGCCATTAAACCCCTATTATTTGGGTTTATTGAGTCATCTAGGGTTTGGGTTTTGATGAAGTCTTGCTATTACCATTTGATTGGAGTACCGAAGAGTTGTTGATTTGCATATTTTCTATTGATCCCGGGAGTGGGATATTACAGTGGTATTAGAGCTACCATCCTCTATTCGTGTTGGTCACTTTGTGTATGCAGAGTTTGTGATTCTAAGTATAGAAATCAGACATCATGGAGTTGATGAGCGATAGTGAATGAAAGGAACAGATCAAGCATAATCTTGACTCATATTGTCAAGAGTACTTTACACTAAGCCAAGATACTCAAGCCCTCTTGACCCTCCAAGGGTTTTGTAACCTGAAGAGGAAAAGAAGTGGATCAAAGAAAAGGACTTCGGTTGATGCATATTGGGATAAGCTCATTGAAGAAGTCAATGGCCATATAGAGTCACCTACCTCCCATAGACAAGAAGATGAAGGATTGAAGAAAGAGCAAGAGAAATTAGATTTGATTGAAGGGGTTCCTTTGCAATTTTTTGATTACATGCATGGTGATAAAGTATCATGGAGGATTATAAGGGTACTACATGGCACAAAGGTATGATGGGCAGTCCTAAGCCTTTTGTTTCAGTTTTGTTGCTTCTTTACACAAGGAAAAACCATGAGCTCAACAAATGGTATGATTTTCCTTGCATTTCTGATTTTCCCTTTTCTTATGTGAATGATGGAGTTGAAAGAAGTGGGTATCATCATGCACCTATTACCTCATGGTATGTAGATGTAAGCCACCACTTCAAGTTATTTGTTTTGATTCTTCGATGTGGTTACGGGGTGATCAAGTTGAATACTTTATTGTTCTTATGTCATGGGGAGAAAATGGTTTCTAATTATAAGGTGATTTTTGATGATCCTAGTCACATGTCAAGTGAGTATGATTTTGATGAGCAGGTTAGGAAGGTGGGAAGCACCCTTATTTCATTTTTAAAGGCTCCCCAATTCCATGCATCAAGGGAAGAGAATGCTCAAGCAATTCCGAGTTTTGAAAAGAGTGAGGACAGCCTAAGGTATGGTTTATTTTTCCACTTCATGATGGATCTTAGCATGTGGGATCATGGGAAGCTTGCTAGAGGAAGCAATTTGTTTGATTGGGTTAGTCTTCCCAACAAAGATTTTTTGTTTTGGCATGATTATCAAAAGTGATGTGATAACTTGAGAAAAGAAATGAAGGATGCGTCATGGGATCTTGTGAGTATGTGTGGGAAAGAGAAGGAACCAAAGGCCTCTCATGAAGGAAAATGTTGTAATGGCAATATTGTTGCTATGGACAAGGAAGAAACCCCTAAGAGTAAGCTACCTAGTTTCACCCTCATTCAATTCAGTTTTGATGATCTTACTTGGACTAACTCTTGTGAGGAAGATTTTGGGATTACATGGAAATATGATTGTCTTTTAGACATGGTGCATAAAGGGGCAACGATTTCCTACTCTCGTATGGAATATGGTTCAAGTGACATGCATGTTTTCTTTGATAAAAAAATTCAGATTTCATTTCAGCAGGTGTATATGGTGAATTGGTCTTTCTTTACGTATACTTTCATGATATATTTTGCAAGGGTAATAATGGCTAAGTCAAGGAAGGGAATGAGAAGAAAGAAATTAATGAGGGATACCACATATTGCATAGAAATCAATGATAACAGTTGTTGCCCCATCATTTTGGTATCTAACATCGTCATGATCAGCCCCTTAACTCCTCTTACAGTTCAGATTTTTGATGTTCACATGATGATGTGGTTAAGGGTGTTTGTTTATAATTCATGCATGATTGATTGGGAAGGGATAAGTCTAATTTTTGGTGAAGAATGGCATGACTACAATAGCATATGGGACTACATAGCAGATTATGGGGGAGGCCCATGTATTAAAGGAAGTTGGGCACCATCCAAGCCATGGAGATACCAAGAAGAAGCAAGAAGAGTGTTCTTCAACACTCATTTTTCTAATTGGTTTGTTTCATGTGCAGGTTTGAGAAATAAAATGTAAAGGAGGACGAAGCAACCCAAGATATTACAAATGCTCCTCCACTTGAGTGGCATGGGAACTCGGTTCTTGGAGGACTACCATGGTGGTACCAGAGGCATGAGCTTGCTATTTCTAGAGGGCAAGCAATCTTGGGAAGGAAGGACTATAATGTCCCCATTTTTAAAGACCCTTAGCCTATACATCCCCATGGGCTTCGAGATGTGCAAGGGGAACTTTTTTATTAAATAATTAAATATTATTGCCTGAAGCAATAATTATTTAATTATGAAGATTATTTAATTTAATTCCAAAAATATAAAAATTAAATGGGGAAGTAATTAAATAAATATTTTACGTGGATTTTATTGTTAAAATCACCCTTTGAAAAGGGGACGCCACACCTAGGGAAAACAAATTGATTTTATTTAATATTTTCCCTCTACTAGGGTTTTCGAATTTTGTGCCTCCTTGCTTATAAAAGGAGTGCTAGGGTCATTATTATTATTATGTTATGATGAACTTATTTTGATACTCCATGCTTGGAGTTGGGATGCATGCCCATTGATGCTTTTTCTCTCTCTCTCTCTCTCTCTCTCTCTTGCATGGGAGGTTGTTTTAAGCTGGTTATTGAGAATCAATTGAAGTGATTATTTGCTAGATCCATGTTTTTGGCTTAGCAAGTATTTGATTGAATTTGTAAGTGGAAATCTACCCTTTTACTATAGTGACATCACTGTAGCAGCTAGTTTGTGGATACTTTTGCAAGTCGATTTGTTGATGTGTTCCTTCTCTAAGCTTTGGCGATTTGTCATTAACGTTGTGAGCTGTTTGCATACCATTTATTGTATGAAGTCAACTGGCTGAGTGTGTGATTCTATCTTCTAATTACAATGAATTGATTAGACTGATTTGGTATTAGATTCATGTGCTTAGAAGTTTGGATCTTATTTAATTTGACTGTTGTTATTTCCTTGCCAGCGATCTCACCTAGATATTCATATTTATTTATTTAAATATGTTATTTCTTCCTAGGCAGCAACGACTCCATTAGAGTGAATGTTTTGTGTTTAGTTGCTTGATATTAAGCCTTTTTTTGACAGTGATATGTCTTGGGTGAATTTGGCAAGTAAAAATTATAAATACAAGGTTTGGTTTTGCTTATTACGAGGCTTCTATTTCAGATCTAAACAACGAGTTCTTTGAGGAAGAATATGGGGTGATTTGTTGCATGTTTAGAGATATACAGATCAACGATCTCTAAAAGTAAAACGATCTGAGTTGTATGCATGTTTTAACCTTCCTTTTGACAGTGTCTTATAGTGGATTGTATATACCAATTGATGGCATATTTATACTATGTATAGAAATATATTTATAGCATGATTTTGGGAGTGATCCATAGCTGATTGCATGACTGAAACATCCTCATATTGGCAGTTGATAGTCGTATGTTCCTGTGTATCAAAAGGGTTGATTATAGAGTATGTTTTCATGAACTCATTGATCAAAGAAGTTTTATTTCTAAGGAGTATAGTTTCAACTGTGAGTGAGCAACTCATTAGAAGCCATTAAACCCCTATTATTTGGGTTTATTGAGTCATCTAGGGTTTGGTTCACATAGTTTTGATGAAGTCCTGCTATTACCATTTGATTGGAGTACCGAAGAGTTGTTTATTTGCATATTTTCTATTGATCCTGAAAGTGGGATATTACACAACTATTGGGATGAAAACAAAGTTTTCCCCTTGAGGGAGTAGTTGTCTATCAATGATAAGGGATTTAACGTAAGCTTCACTGAGTTTAATAATAATGGCTCTTCTAACAAATATGGAAGTTATTGGATTTAAGGAACTCTTATACATATCTAGAGATAAGTTATCAACATGCTTGTATAAGAGTGTTACTCTACCTAATATGCGTTGAAATATAGAGTTGAAAGCTCTAATGGGCTCATTGTTCTCCCTTTTCACACTTGCAAAATTTTGATACAACACACTTGGGTCAACAACTTTCCAAATCGAGACAAAAATATCTCCTAAAAACCTTCCCAACTAACAATTGAATCATGGGTTAGATTTAAAATCCAATCACGCTAAGTATCTTGAAAATTTAGTAAAAATAACCTACATGCCACATTCTCATATCTTACACTCATAACCCTTAAAGCTGATTTAAAATATATAACATGTTCCTTTATAAGTGGGTTGATACCTTACTGGATTTTTGGGAAGATCATGAATGCCTATAGGGATAAAAAAGTGGAGTTCCTCCTAACCAAATGGGGTGATCCATTTAGGGTGGTGTATAACCAGGAAGGTAAGTGATTGGAGGAACACAAGTAGGGGACTAGGAATAGACCTAGATAATTTTGTTCTTCCTCTATCTAACCTAGATTTCTTGTGAAGTGAGACGGGCTATAGCAAGATTTTAGAATCAAATCTAGACCTTGTGTACATTGTGGTTAAAAATATAGCTTAAGACATTCTATGGTGAATCAAATTAATTATCAGATAACCAAAAATCTATTTACAATGTCACACTAGAAAAAATAAAAATCCTCAAATTAAATTCACCCCAAGAAACCACTGCAAATTTTAGATCATAACAAGTTTATCAATAATTTCAAAATGAAACCAATACAAGGCATATTAATCATAAAATGAGACCAAAAATTAAGCCCTTCTTCTAGTGCTAGAAAAAAGTGTTATGGGGTTTTTTATACTCAATCAAAAAACACTTTTGAAAAGAAGAATCAACTTCACACATTTCAAAACCTAGTTGGAATGGTGGTTCTAGGTACATAATACTCAAGAATTATAACTTCAATTGGAGCCTATTTGGATTGGTGTTAACATGTGGAGAGCTTTAGTGTTTGAGAAAACTACCATTTGATTATATTCAGATCCAAGTGAATTGATTTGATAAAGGAAGAAAAGGGAAATGGTTTATTCTTTTCAATTACTAAGTGTAATAATCAACTTATTGCATATATATCTCATAAAACCATCACCAACAAGGAATAGATGAACTCATTCCCATATAAATTCCAGGAAATCAACCTAAGGGAATTAAAACCAAAAATGCAGAGCAATTATTCATCACCATTATCTCTAAACACTTAGATAACTAAGATTGCATTGGCACATCTTAAAAACCAAGTTTTTTAGAAACAATAATTCATGAAGATAGATTAGCTAGGCTCAATCTACTTAGTCTGTCAATTTAAACCAAAGATAAAGGTGTAAACTCTACTTAATAACTAAAATTGATCAATACACAAATCAAAACACTAAGATGATTGAGACATATAAAACTTTAAATTTACCCTTAGTATTGAATTGTTATTGTCTAGATGACATTTATAGTACAAACTGAGGTATTTATAGGAAAATAGAGTCTAGGTAAGCCTTTACAATCTCTAGATTCATCAATTTTCAAAAGAGGGAAAAAACCATCTCCTAAACCACCAATAATCATCATTGAGACCTTTGAAAACATCCATGGAAGTATATTTAGATTTCTAGTTGAAGAAATGATGATTCATCATTATGGGTTAACAAATGTTTGTTAAAAAGTCAATCCACATGAGAGGAAATTGGTTATCCCACAAGATCAAGATCCTAGATGGAAATTTGGATCACACTTGTTGCAAGATTGTCTTTGTAACTAAATTTGATCCCAAATCCCCTTTTCTATGTTGTAGTGAGGTCTGAGAGGGAATATTTTTCCTTTGGGGATCTCCATGAATGAAAGGACTAATCAAAATCATATAACAAATGATTCAAGATCACTAACTTGTGAGAAATGAAGCAGAAGGTGGTAAAAACTCTATCCTAAAAAATATTAAAATCTCTTCATATTTTTTCCTCAAATTGGTCTCTGTGTGTAGTCCTTTGAATTACACACCTAATGTTTCAAGTCTCATATAAAATGGTGATGAAGTCAAAAAATATGATAAAAAAACCATGTCTCTCTCATGCATCTTTTTTACTCAGTCCATGATATGTTTAATTGATTTCAACATTTCAATTATTTATTTTAACACGTTATTATCTTACAAATACCCCTTTTTTATTTGATTGGGGATTTTTTTTAAAGTATTTGGTGACATAGCTTTAATAAAAATTTGATCCACATGTTCACCTCTTGATAATTTGGGGTCTTGGGTCTCTTGGGCTCTTTGGATATTTCACCTTGCCTTAGTTGATCCTCGAGACCTACAAATCACCTTCATTTGTCCATGTGGGGCCATGACATGACATTCTCAACTCCTACCTTAGACACTTCTCCCACCTTGAGCTCAGGTCTTTGGGTTCTTGAGATTTTTGGGACTCATGATTTTGATTGACTTGAATCCATGAAACTCTTGGAACCACATGAATCTTTTTTATTTGATTTATGCCTTTGGAAACTGAGGGCATGTGAAATGGTACATGTGAGTCCCCGTCATACTTTTGTGTCTCTCGGGGTAGAACTCTATCTCATTGATCTTTTTTTTGTGAATTTTCATGACCTCATGGTTTTGGGGTGGTCCAATCTTTGAGTCTCAAAACTCTTAAGTTCTCAGGGTTTTGCTTTTTTATCCTTATTTGTGAAAAATCCCAAGAATGTGTGGCTTCGAGGGGGAATATGAATTGATCCTTAAGTCTTGGGATCTCATAAATTTTGAGTTCTCGTCCTCACTTGATCTTTGTTTTGTGAATGCTTCGAGATTGCAAGAACACACATACTTGATCAAGGGCTTGGGGTTTCAGGATCTTAGTCAAATCTTTATGCCACATGATTACGTCAAGCTTGAGATATATAATTTTTTTGTGAGGCTTTAACAAACTTATCTTAATGCCAATAAGATGAGCCACGTGTCCACTTTGAACCTGTGAAACAATTTAAACAGTGAAGTTAAATTTGGAGATTTGGAAATAATGGAAAATGTGGAGGAAACTGTCATTTGCAAGTCTCAAGCATGTTTTGACTCCAAAAAGTGTCTAAATTTTGGGGTTTGATTCCTTTTCAAAAATCAAACATAATAAACATTAAATCAAATTAGTGAAAGCACAAATGGTGGTCAGATCAAAAGTAAATCAAAAAGTTAAACTTTAAAGATATAGACAATTTATAAACCAAGTTAACTCTTCAGTTTGATCAAAATGCAAAACTAGAGACTTTCAAACATGTCAAAGAGATTTTAAAACCAAGTTTTAACATCTGATGAATAAATGGGGGCTCCGTTCCTTTTTTAAAAAAAATCAATAGGGGTGTATTTGTGACAAGAATACTGTCTGATCCCCACAAACCCATCTAGATCGCTTCCACATCATTTGATATTTTAAGAGCAACCAAAAAATAGTTTAATACACTTCTTTGAACATTATGAGTTCCATGTCACACATTATGAATATGGAGGAATGGCTCATCTCTTAAACCTGGGATATTTTATTAGTGTAAGGTCAATTATCAAATCTTCGTAATGCTTTAGAACTATTTAGCACTATTTAGGAGTCATTGCAATTTATAGTTTTGAATCATTATATTTAGAATTTAGGATAAACTAAACTAAACTTGGCTTTCCCCATTACACATAGATGGAGGATCCCACAGAAAGTTTAGTGAAAACGGGTGACAATTGTATTCTTCATGATATTTATTTGCTAATGAAATTAATTTCATGCCATGTACAAGTGCAAACCTACAAAGATATATTGGCATTCTAAGCTCATTTTCTAATATTTACAGTTTACAAGTGAACTTGAGTGAAACAAGGTCATGGTTTTCAATAGAACTAAGAAAAAAACACGTGAGAGTAATATAATTTCAAAGGAAGTTTAGTTGTAGGGGTTTTCTCCTAAACATACCTTAGTCTTCCTTTCAAAGGACTCCCATTCAATATGTTCCATGTTGCAGAAGAGATATTATGCAAGCGGCATGTTATACTTAGTATACTTGAGATTCAATATTTCCAACTTCAATTTTAGGATGCTAAAACAAAATTTCATTTCCAAATTAGTTTAGTGTCACCAATAGTATTGTGTGGTTGCGGAATATGGGGATGTGGACTTCGTAATACTAATTAGGATTGGGTCGATAGATTTTTTGTTTACATGTTATCCAAAAACTTGTGGACAAAATGGTGCGTTCCACATGCAATTATTTTGCTAAATTTGGTGCCAATCCCCTGCTATTTTTTGTGTATGATGTTGCTTCATATATTAAGATGTATAATAGGTATAATAATTGAGAATAATAGATATGTATTCAAGGCTATGTGAACAAGGGATCAAGAACACTTGGTTTGCTCAATGTACATATATTCTACTTGGAAGATTTAGAGGAGCATTTTGTATTTAGGTGTGGTCACGCGTACTAGTAGATTTATGACAGGGTTTACTACCTCGCTAAAGGAACTCAAGGCTCTCTATAAAATCTTATTCATGATAATGATCTAAGATGTCTAGCTCTATTCATTATAGAGCTGACTCAATTAGAGAAATTGTTGTCAATGCAATTATTATTTATTTCATTGTTTAACTTGAGAATCTGCTTTCATCTTCAATGCACAAACGAAACCATTATTCTACTCAACATAAACAAATTGCTATAAGAATATTTTCAATGATTTAACCCTTTGTTTTATGTTGTATCTCATTTTTTGTGTTGCAAGTTCTTATTGGAAATGTATTTTTGTTGCAGGCCTATTAACCTCTTATGAGTACTATTGGATATTCATAGTGAGGTCTCCTCACCATTGATACCATTATTATTATTATTAGAATCCTTAAAAAGGAAATAATACAAAACGCGATTGTCACGAGAAATAGAATGATTTAGCAGGAGCTACGTAAGAAGGTTTGGAATCAGAACATTAGTTAGATTTGGAAGTCACATTCAGCAGGGAGTTGAGTGTAATTGAATCTGGGCAGATCCTTGCAATAATCGTAAAGGAGGTAGTTATTGCGAACCCACGCCAACTGTCCCTGCTGCCCATAACTCGAGGTCTGATAGGATGCCTGATTCCACCGGTAATCAGGATCGGCCATGGAGGAACAGTACAGGCTGCCATTAATGGCGGTCGCATTCCACACGGTACAGGCCGCTACAGTGAAATTGGACAAGGAGGCCACGAAGGGAGCGTTAGACCAATCAATCTTGACGGACCCTCCTTGCGTCGCCCACTGATCTCCATCCCATAAGCTCGAATACGCTCTCATGGCTTGCTGGTTCAGATATGCCACGCCCACCTCCTCGTGGTTGCCAAATACTCTGATCGGAATTCCATCCACCATGATCCTGAAAAATCACACATTAACAACATTGTGACGACTCCAATTTGATTGTGTTTTCCAAATGAAAAAGATGGGAGGGTTGAAGCAAAGAAATTACGCGATCTGAGCAGTGTTCCAGAGGATGGTGTAATTGTGAAAGTCGGCTGTGGGATCGAACCATAAATAGAATTGCTGCTCCCGACCGCCATGACCTTGAGTGAAGATGTTAGTGTGCAAGATGTAGGGTTCTCCAGAACTATTTCCCAGGAATTACATGTCTATCTCGTCATGATCTTCACCATCGGAAGAAAACTGCATATATACATAAATATATATATATACAGTTACGCCACTATCTAAATATCACATATGTTAGAACTTCGAAAAATTGACGCATGCTGTTCACACTCACATAGAATGTGGTAACTGTGCCGGCGGAATTGCCACCAACAAGCTTTAGAAGTACATTGAAGCTTCCAAACAAGAACTCTTGTTTAGATTGGATTAACGACCCTAAAACACAAGGAAATGTCAGCTTATATTTCTTATTGCATTGATCTTACCAAAAAAATGGGTGGAATAGAATCACACCCAGAATATATGTCAGCCTACATTCAATTGGCAATTTTTTCATGAAATTGATAATGCCAAAAAATGGGTGAAATAGAATCACACCCAGAATATATGTCAGCTTACATTCAATTGGCAATTTCTTCATAAAATTGATAGTGCTAAAAAATGGGTGAAATAGAATCACACCCAAAATATATGTCAGCCTACATTCAATTGGCAATTTCTTCAAGAAATAAAATATACATCGAAGCTTCCAAACAAGAATTCTTGTTTAAATTGGATTAACGACCCTAAAACACAAAAAAATGTCAGCTTATATTTCTTATTACATTAATAGTACCAAAAATGGGTGGAATAGAATCACATCCACAATACATGTCAACCTAGTAAATAGCACTTTCTCCATGAAATAAAATATACCCGATGCCTGGTTGAGAGAAAGTTGTAAGTTCTGGCCATTGTTGAAAATGTTGACATTATCAGCTCCCCATATGACCTCAATATCATTATAGAAGTTTGCATAAACTGTAGAAACGAGGAGCAGTAACAGAATGCAAATGAAAGAGTTGGACGCAGCCATTGCCTGGTTAGCCTTCCTCTTTTCTTTTAAACACAATATAGCAATAGCTTACTGAGATGAGGACGATGCATAGAAATATATAGATTTGTACAACAGGAATGTCTAACAAAGCAGACTCAATTTTCAACAAGACCATTTCCCAACTCCTAATTTCAACCACCTAACAAAAATACCCTGCACCCTGTAATGTAGGAGCATAAAGCTTGTTAACCATGCATTTTACAAGAATTCTTGTTGGTGCTGTGTTGTATTGCAATTTACAAGACTAATTCTATTTACGTTCTGTATTTGAAGCTCTCAAAATTAGGACTTCTTTCCTTTTCAGGCATTAAAACTTCAAACCAGAGAAGAAGACACGGATTTTTTTCCCTTTCCTAAGCATTTTTTAGATCTCAAAAGGGAATTTTTGAGTGCAAGGGCGTACTTTTTGTCTGAATGGTATTTAGAACCTTCAATTGCCGGAACAGCTGTGGTCCTCTCACACTTCTGAGTTTGTTTTATTTCAGTTTTATTGTCGTTATAAGTTTTTATATTTACAAAAATTCGTTTGACTTCCATTGTTAAGAAACTTTAACCTGGCCTCTAGGAATTTGTATGTTTCTAGAATGTTTGTATATTTTTCGATTTTGGATTCAAAGTTAAATTTAATGATACATTTTTTGTATTTCGAATGGTCATTATATCTCTTTATAACACCACCTAACTATCACCTTACACCTTACCTTGTTATGGATTGTTTTTGGCTCCCTTTACCAAAAACACGGCGTCCACCTTCTTGGTATGCTTGTATATTTGTCAATTTTGGATTCAAACTTAGTTTAATTATCACACTTTTTATTTCCCAATGTTCCTCGCATTCATGACACCTTCTAGCTATCACCTCACCCCTAACTTGTTATCTATTGTTTTTTACTCTCTTTATCAAGAGTATGTACTTCACATTCCTAGCATGCTAAGAACATGGACTCCAGGGAAACTGTAGGGTAATGTGGGTCAAATGAGAAAGAGGGCATGGGGTAGGAGGACAAATTGGGTGTTGTAGAGGTCGAGGGAGGAGAGAGGTGGGGCAAGGGCTTAAGTGGATACATTATTTGCATTGGAGGAGACCTAAGACCTTGCGTAGAAGGACAATGATGCACTTGGAAACAAGGAATGTATTGTAGAATATGTAGAAGAGATTAAATAAAGAAATATATTAATATATTTTAATGCAAAAGGATTATATGCAGAAATGCAACTTCTATTAAATGAAAGAATAGGGGTAGTACAAATATATGCAATGACTGAGTAAGGCTAAGAGTGCAAGCTCTTATGATCAATAAGTGAATGTTTCCTAGTTGATTTTACTAGAATGAAATGAATACATATTGTATACACCTTATTTTCACTATTATTGACTTTTTTTCTTCGCGGACACCATTGGCACATCAGCGTCCCCTATGTGATGTCTTGTAGAACATCGCTGGAAGCGGGATGGGCTAGTTAGTGGTGGTACTTGTGAGATAAATTTTATGTGAATACAATGTTACCTTAGTTATCATATCCTACCATATACATCTCCTAGTCATTATTTGATGACCTCATATAACATCACCTTACTAATCTCTTATGATCACTTGCATCTCTACTCACAACCCCTTATACCTCTACCATATCAATTTTTATAAGCTCTATTGTCTTACTTCACATCTTGATCCTTCCTTCTAGAACCCCAAGATTTGTTATTATTTAGAGCCAATGACATAGAGCACAATTGATATCTTTTTAGATATTATTATTCATAGTCGATTGCGGATTGACAATGACCGATGTTGTTGGCTATATGAAACTGTAATACCTAATCATGGGCATTTGAGATAATTTATCATCATCACATCATTCGCCATTTGATCTTATTACGCTAACCAAGTTACTCTTAAGGTATTAAAGGTTTAGGGGCTATTCTTTCTCAACTTTTTCTTTTTATGAAATTTATTTATAAAATCACTCAAATATAGTCCACTTCAATGGGAAAACCTCCAAAAATCAGAATAAATGGTTAAATAGACTTAACAATATGATATATGATGTTTTTTAGAGAATCTCACCCATTCGTATTTATATACATAAATACAAAGATTCACACGCTTTCATCCTAAATAAGTTGGCCTAATTATTTATTAAGAACTAACAAGTGCAAGGTTAAGGTTATACACTCCACTACATAACCCTATTAATCATATGAAGATATAATGTTAGGGTTATAACATGCCCTTCCCATTCATAAAAGCATTTCCCTCAACAACAACTCAAGATGTTGTAGAATGAAATGTTCATCTTCCCATGTCGTGTCTTCAACTAGTAGATGATTCCATTTGATGAGAAATTTTGGAACGAAACGGTTTATTAGTTTCTTCACTCTTCTCATGATGAATTCGTCAGGTTCCATAATTAACTTTCATTCTTCATCTACCTTAGGTAACTTTGACCTGACAATGAGCTTGGTACTGATTACTTTCATAATGATCCTTATTCGACTAAATGGAATAACCAAGAATTCCATTGACCCTCATGTGTTTGAAATGCACTATTATCTACATTCTCATCCCTTTTCTATAATTTGATGGTTCCTTGAACATAAATCTAACTTAGTAAAGAAAACAGTGCCTTTCAATTCATCTAATAATGCATAAATGACATAAATAGGAAACCTATCTTTGAGAGTAAATCTTGTTGAGGTTCATGTAGTCTGGGAACCTTATCTTTGATTCCTCATTTTTTATAAGCGTAATAATTGGAGATGAATACACATTTTTAATAGGAGAAACAATGCCTGAGTCAACCATTTATGTGACTAATTTTTTGTGTTCTAACAATATTTGATATGGATAGAGGTAAGGTCTAATATTAAGAGGTGCGCTTCCTAAAATTCATTTCAATTGTATGATCATGATATTGGATTGGAGGTAGGCTCTTTAGTTCCTAAAAAATCATTTGATGATGTTGAATAATATCCTAAAGATTTGATGGAGCATGGTTTTCTACATCATGTGTTTTTAAGAATTTAGTTGTGCCACTATGCTGTAATATCCCTTCTTAAGTAATTTGTCCATCCTATGAGAGATAATAATTTGGACTAGTGGTGACTACATCCCTTTAAGTTTGTACTTTTTTCTGTTCATACTAAAAACCATAAATAAGTCTTGAAAATTGAAAGACATTGTTCCCTAGTATTTAAGCCATTGCACTCTCAAAACTATATTTACTCCTCCAATCGAGAAGGCAAACATTTTTGAATCCATTTGATAGTTTCTCGTTGAGAGTTACATGTGATGACATTTTCCATTCCAAGAGAGTTGTTTCTCATCAAAAATTAGGACTTGAAATTTGGAGATTAGATACACAGAACAATTGAGCTCATTAGCTATATTTTTGTCAATTAAGTTGTGGGCACTCCTTATATCAACCAAAATTGTCTTCTGCTTGTGAATATGACTAACAAATTTGAGTTTTTGTGATGTGTTTATCCCATTTAACACATGTGGCGAGATAGTAGGGCTTTCTTCTTCCTCAAAATTTGTATGCTTTTGTTTTACAATTGGTTTCTTGGTAGCTAATTCTTCCTCATTGTAAAAAACAATTAGAATTTTCTTTCCACTGGCACACTCATGACCTCTAGACCATTTACTATCACAATGCTAACATAATCCTTTTTCTCTTTTCTATGCTTCCTGTTGAAGAGTGAGCTGGTAAGTTGCCTTGGGTTAAAAGAGCTAACCACATTTCTATCAACATTATTAATCACATTTTAATCTCTCCATCATGTGGTTTGACCTTGCGTGGATCTCATGGTCGTAGAGTTTCATTGTTGGTGTAGTGCTTGTTGCAAAGTTTTCTTAATTGTACATGACTGATTATAACAAATCAACATCATGCTTAATTGGTCATTTAGTCCATTAGTGTAAAATTGCAATCTGGAGTTTGGATTGTCAATCTCATATGCTCAACATTATATTCTAGAATGGATTATGATTATTTCAATTTTTTCAATTGGGTGAAATAGCTTCCCTTCCATGTTTGCTCATAGTGAGTTGATTAGTGATTAGTAAATTCATTACTACTAAGCACCTGCCATTGCTTAACACTTATCATCCACTCATATCAATGATAAAGTTAAGATTCTAGACAAAGTGAGGCTATGTCAACCATTGCATTATCTGGTATATTGTGAAGTTTAAAATATTGTTCCTTGAGACAAATCTATATAGTTACATCCATACCTTCAAACTTACGAATGCCCATCTTTGGTAGGTTCAATTTTGGCCCTTGGAATAGTTACCTTCTCGCTTGGTTTGCTTTGTTGTGCCCTCTAAGGTGGTTCAAATGTGTATAAGTGTTTGTATGAGGCTAATTAACTAGCAATTGTACGCAAGCCGTTCGATGTGAATGCCGAAAGGGAATGAGTGGAGGAAACAATAGTGGAGGACATTACCATCCAAACCATCATGGTGACGAGCATGTCGATGTAACATCTTCACCTCCATAAATCATGATCCACGCCACCACAACCAAACTAATAAATAAAAAGGGTATAAATCACAATAATAAATAACACAAACTGTAATATTCAAAAGCGCACATAGTTTAAAAAAACCAATGTGTAAAATATTATATACAGAAAGAGATCATACCATATCCATGTGCTTGGGTAGAGTAGCCACAATATAGTTTTGAGATGATAAAAATAACAAAGAACCATGCACAAAAACACATTGTAAATATCAATCATATTTCCACATTGTTGACAAGTCTAACAGTCAAGGTCCAGAGATGCATATGAAGACATTGCTGATATCAATCCCATGGCAACAAAAGATATACAAATATCAAGTTAAGGCACAAAGGAAATCATTCTGCAATAAAAAAATATTAAATTTGATCCGTTCACACATTGTCATCATGTGTCCACATTCAGCTAGCAGCCAAAGAATGGATGCCAACTGCAAATAAACAACAATCTACAATTATGAGCATAAAGGTGAAAAAATTCAAATCCAAACTTCTTATCAAGGTGCAGAGGAATATATTATAGATTGCCATGGAAGGACAAACACTGGGAAAATCCCTCCATAATCTTTGAGAAAATTTTCTTCTCTGTACATAAGACATATCATTTTCAAATTCATCATATTGCATAATAGAGACATGGATTGAATTGATATGTTGGAGAAAACTAAAATGCAAGCATAACCAGAGGTTAATGTGACTGACCATAATAACGTGGTCCCTGTTGACGAGGGTTGCATTTGCATGGTGGTAAATCCTATGCAGTCCGCTAGGTTATAATTTCATGTGATGGCTTACAACGTCCATGGTAGACTGGTTTTGGTCCTTCTCGCAGGAACTCCAATTTTGATGCATGCATGTGACATTCTAACTCCAACACGCCACCTGACACTTCCAGTGATGCAACAAACCCTAACTGCTTGATCATCGTCTCTGGGATGAGCGTTTTGGTCGTTGATACGGTGCACAAAATCGATGGTTCATATCTTCACTTGATGTCAGATAAAGTCAGGGGGCATGTTTCTAGCTGTGAAAACACCTTTTGACATAATTAATATGTATAATATATTAGTATTTTACAATTATATATTACAAATGGAAAAATAAATTAAACTTTTTTTAACATTTTAAGCGCACTGTACTCTTTTGTGCAAAAACGTACAAATCACAAACCCTTGTTGAAAATATTCACAATTACAGGTCACATTTTAGTAATCATGGTGAATTTTTTGCATACCCATCTGAACCTAATCTTATTTTCTATGATAACAAACCTCATATTCACACTAGTTTTGGTAATTGAAATGTGGACGCCATCATCACTTTACGACTTACAAAATGCAAAGAAATCCACAACTGCAACAATTACAAAGTTGGCAAATGAAAATAGAAAAAAAACTCTTCGTCATATTATGGACTTAAGTCCATTTTTATGCCAAATTGGGACCAATTTGTTTGAACCCATGATCTCAACAACTTTCCATAAGGAATCCTTGCAGCAGAATACATTATCATACAAAATTGTTTAGGCCATTGGCAAACATTGTTAAATTCTTCAACAATTAACAAATCATCAATGGAAAAATCAATCCTAGTCCATTGTATTTATTTGTTTTATATTATATATTTATATTTGTTACACTTGTTTTTTTTAATTTTTTAATTTTTTTTTGTCAATTATTCTACAAAAAATAAATTTTATAAATTAAATTAATTTTTATATCGCGAATACAGATCTTACTAGTGCACGTGGACATAATTATACAATGCCTCTCGTCATTGTTATGTATTACTGTAATATTTAATTCTGATTGACCCCAAAGAACAAGAAAACAAATATACAAAATGTAAACTCATTATATCTTTAGGGGAATGAATGAGCCACGTACCATAAGAAGACAAATGATGGATGTCTGCCAAGATATAAAGAAATGGCGTGACCATCAACTTGAAGAGAGCCAATAATTACTATTGTACGGGCAACATTGACTCACATCACTCTACCATCAGGGCCTTCACAGGATGAATCCATACTTACAGGTGATTCAGTTATTTGAAATAGTTTCAGGCATCGTGGATGAACTAGAATTGACACTTATTTGTATTCCTTCCATGGACTTGTACAGTATTCCAATCATTGTTTACATGGATTTATCATGCCACCACGACCAGTCAGGAAAGTTTCACGGACGTTTGCATTTCAAACCCATTTTGTGAAACTTAACATAATTAAATCACCATTGATAATTTCGTAACTTGATAAAGCGCTTATGAATTTCTTAACGGAAAACATTTAGCAGAAGAGCTAGAGATAGAACCATTGTCAACACATGCAGCCTGCAATGCAAAACTTCGCTCCTCGCCCTTGTCTGCTGTCACCTTGCTTACCACCATCTGTGGTTGCAAATGCATTGGCTTCTGATTATACGGTAGAAAATCCTCAAGGAAATAGAAATCTGTCTCAACCTACTGCTAGACGCCAACAAATGTGGATTTACAAAAATACCAATCTCTTACCTTGTCTGCTGTCCTACCTTTCAGGTTTGCACCACCATCAGTAGTTACAAATGATGGCGATGATTATACGGTGGAAAATCCACAAAAATGAACACTTTCCACAACATGATACTCGTGTGATATCATTTGTTCCTTTATTCTATGGGTTCAGAGAACCCACAAAATACCACATGACTTGCATTCTGCAGAACACTAACTTCTAGTGTTTTGCGACTTTTCTAAACAAAAGCCACCTAAGTGTATTTTGGATGAGTTGTTCAAAAATTCCTAAGGAGTAATTTTGGACAACAGTTTGGAAATCTCCAGGGGACATCTACATGCTAGATGATAAATACCATTAGTGTTTAAAAATTCATTGGGCATGGAGTCAAGTATGATCCTGCATTTAGTCCTTGGAATGAAATAGACTCTTAAATTCACATGGAAATTTGCACTTAGCACCTATTTAGAATTGTTCTTAAATTATATCCTAAAAATGATCCTTGGAGCTTCAAACGAACAACCATGGGGATCTCCAACCTTTCGAATTCACGCCATAGGGTGGAGAGGGAGTGACTTGACATGTGCTTGAATGCAATGGGCTTCCAAAAACTATGTACAGAAGGGAAGATCATACACATTTCAAGTGAAACATGCAGAGAGTGCATAAACACTTATTGTAAAAACATATGATCATGAAAAGGATTGAGGAAAAGACACCTAATTAGCGATCAAAACACATAACAACATGAGGTAACCTCCAAAAACAACAAGGAAAAAACACAAAATATTTATAAGATGCGATAAAATAGACTTAATGGGAATTTTTAAGATAAATCCCATTGACTGTGTTTTGAAGTGTTTCACCATCAAGGGTGGATAACTCAAATTAGTAGGCCTCTTTACAGGAAGTGATGATGTATGGCCCACTTCAAAGTGCATCAAACTTGGAGTTCTTCCTTGGTTTGGCTCTGTCTACATCCCATTTAAGGACTAGATCTCCTTCCTTGAAATCTTATGCCTTGTCTTTCTTGTTAAACCACTATTTGGTTGACAACTGGTTCTTTTCTAGCTTGATCATGGTGAATTACCTTTATTATTCAAGATCAAACAACCATTTTGTTCTTATTTATCTTTGATCTACACCTTCCAATTCTAACTACTGAGCTAACTCCAATGAAGGTAATTCAAGGGATAATAAGAGTCTAACTTCTCTGCCATAGAACAGGATGAAAGGAGGACTACTAATTACTCTTTTTGGAGTAATTTAATCATCCCAAAGAGAATTCTTCACTTTGGTGTGTCTGCATTTGATTGATCTCCATAATCCTTTTCATGATCCTTGTCAGGTTATTGTTAGTGGATTCTGCCAAGCCATTACCTTATGCACAGTAGTTAGAGGAAGTATTCAAGTACACTTCATGTTTGAGAGCCCAATCAAATACCCTAAATCCTAAGAAGGATTTTTCATTATTTGAAATGATCATTTGGGGAGCCCCAAACCTCGTTACAATATCATTTAAAAAGTTAAGGATGAATGATCAGGTAGCCTCCTTGAGCGGTGTGGCATCCATCGACCTAGTAAAGTAGTATGTTACTATCAAGACCCATTTGTGACCCGCACTTGATATATGATTGATCATCCATATAAAATAAATCCCCAACTGAGAAAATGATTCATCCTCCTAAATAAGATGAAGGGGAAGGACCACCATCTTCTTTTTACCAATAAAGAAGGCACACTCTTTACATTTCTTGGCTCAATGATGCGCGTCTATGAATAATGTGGGCCAAAAGTATCCTGCTTTCATTTTTTTCATTTTTTGTGGATCAAAATAAGAATTTTCCACTTGAAAAACTAGTGTGGAACCCCGCTAAGACCTTATCTACTTTTTCTCCTTCTATGAACCTTAGCAAGACACCATCGAGGTTCTTCTTAAAAAGGAACCCACCAATTAACACATTGGGCACACACTTCAATATTAAGTGCCTTCTCTTTACTTTGTTCAAACCAAGAGGGTAGTTTTCAATTGCCAAGAATGTTTCCATGTCATTGATCCAACCACTATGGCTACGTTAACCTCCTATGACTTGTGTAATTTCAGTGTTGCATGGAAACTAGACGTCCCACGACTCTTTTGTGTTATGTGGATTTCCATCATCCCGAAAATTTGTAACACTCCATAGATCTTCACTTTAAGGACCCTCCAAGTTCCAAAAATACTCTGTGGCTTGTTACTACTCTTCCTCCATGAAGAAAGAGGCTTCCTAATCATTTTTTGCATCCAAGGCAAGCTATTCAAAAAGTAATATGCCCCTTACTAAATTTATTGTCTTGATGGTCACATCAAACTCCAAAAGTTTGGTTACTCGTCTGGATCTCTTTTTTTATTTCTACCCCCATGCTAAAATCTCTCACGCTAGGATGTGAGAATAAAAAATTTATGTGGTTGGCAGTGAGCATGGGCTTGATTTTTTTAAGAGCTCGCAAGATGATGAAAACCTGCATCTCCAGATGATTATACTTGAGCTCAAAATATTTCAGTTTCTGGATGAAAAAGGATACATGTTACTCCAAGCCTTCTTCGTTCTTCTGTGTAAAAATCACACCAATGCTAAGACTGTCCCCATATACATAAAGGCTGAAATCCTTTTAAAACTCTGGGTTAATAAGTGTATGTGCTTAGGTAATTACATATGTGATCTAGAAGATTTCTCTTTTTTCACGCAACAAAGGCTATTTGAATATAAAAATTTGGCTGTTACTATAAATGTGAGGCGAATCAACCCAAAAAAGTAACTTGTACCCAAATAAATTAGGTGAAATAATAAGTGACCTAACACTTCAAAATTAGCCAAATCCAAATTTCAAAAACTTGAATGTTCATGAATTAGCGAAGATTTGCCACTAAAATTTACACTAAGCTAGAGGTATGAATGAAAGGAATGAATTAAATTGGATGAGTATTAGAGTGATATGGAAGAAATTCATTATAGAATTATTATGATATATAATATAGAAATATTGTATTGAGTACAATCAGTACATTAAATGTACATCAAAGAAATAGTGAATTGAGTTATGATGAACTCTTGCTACTAATTAACTACATTAATGACAACCTTATAGGATAATGAAATAAAATCTATGTTGAGGGTAAATTTTTGGAAAAAGGTCTAGAGGTTTTATCAATTGTGTTTAACTAGGTTGCCTACTCATTTCGTTGCTATGAAAACATTAGGATCAGAGTTGTGTTGTGAAACGAAGTAGGTCATGATATATATTAGGACTCCACCTTAACCTTTTTCTAACGATATATTAATGTTAGTAATTAGGTGAGTGAGAAGGTAATGATTTATTTACATCGAGCCTATAAAAAAGTTATGAGCCAAAAATAACTACGATAATGAAAGGAAAGTAACACTCCTCTTCTAATAGGGAATAAAAAAAATCAGTCGTATTTTCTGGGAACTAGAAGATGGGTCACTACATCTTGGTATCAAAGTGAGCACTGCAACACTTGGCCTAATGAGTCTACTAACTGTTTCGCTTGCATAAATCCTTGAGAATGATTATAGCAAACTGATTTTAAGATTTTGGAAATCACGATTCTCATAACTGGTATGGTCCAGTTAAAGAATTTGTTATTACTAGAATGTTACACCTAGTTTGTGTTAATGCATATGTGAATACTTACGAATATTTTCATAAGCATGAGATTAATTATGGAGTGATATAATTTTCACATGTGTTGATTAACCTAGATTAGGATCCCTACAATAATAATGCTCGTAGATGGTATGGGATGTAACACCTTGATTTTTGTAAGTTATCATGGTAATTACCTTTCATGATGTTGTAACTGCAGAAATGAAGATAAATATGTTAAGACACATCTTTTGATCTTAGAGGAATGCGTTGTTGATCTGGACCCTTGTTTGCTGTAACTTGATACTCGGGACAGAAGTTACTATTGCTTGTGTGATTGCTAATAAGACTTGATATGGAAACTAGTTAATTAAATATTAGGGGATTAAACCCTAACCTACCCCTAAGTTTTATCTTATACCCTAACTACTATCCTATATGGATTTTAGATTTCATAAGGGAGAAAATAGGTATAAATTCCATTAACCTATGAACTAGGCGAATGACCTAGATATGGACTATTAAAATACTAGACTAATCCTAACCTAAGGAAGGGGATGCATAGACCCATGTGGATGGAAAGGATAAGGGGGGGGGGAGGTAAGAAATTTACTAGGACAATAAATAATGTCCTTACAAGTTTCAGGGCTAAGTTTGGCGGGAACAAGAAAAATTTGGAGGCATCCAACTAGCTAAATGGCTAAAAAGGAATTACATGAAAAATTTGAAAAAGGAAACTCACCAACTTGAGTCAGTGGTGGTGTGAGGAATGAGGAAAAATCACTTCATTCAATGCATTCAATGACCTTGGTCTTAGCGACCAGCTCGCCTTGGAAAGAGGATAGAGGAAAAATTTGTTTGTCATTGTGTGCAATCGGGTTTTTAGTTGCTCTGCATTTTTTCCATGGTTCTGTCGAACCTGCTGTTATTTTTGGTTATTGTTGCTATTGTTGGAATAGCCACGGCTATTTTTGAGCTTGAGGAAGTTATTGGACTGTTGGGAAATCCCTGCTGCGGACACCGTGGAGAGAAATAGCTCCTGTGGACGTGGTTTTCTTCGAACCACAAAAATAATTTCAAGCATGTTAAGCCCTTCTCCTTAAACCATTTGCTTTTGTTTAAACGTCTCATTAAAACAACCCTACTTTTACGATGGGTGTTTTAGTTAAATGATGTTGTTGATTTGAATGAAGTAATTTCTGGGTTGAGTCATTTTTCCCTTGCTGAACACGACTTGGGTAAAAAAAAAAAATTAAAAAAATGGGTAAATGAAATAATTTTGTTCTTGATGTGTGAGTTGTTTGAAAATGTTGGGTAATCGTTTCCTTACTCAATATGAGTTGATTTGTTGAATGTATTAGCTATGCGTGTATTATTTTATGAGTTTTGTGCTCTCTTGTAAAAGTGGAAGAATAAAAGGATTCGGTAGGACCTTCTGGTTTGAGCTGTCATTACAAAACGAACACGACTTGGGCATACTTGTTGCGTTTTAAAAAGAATGATGAGTGTTTTCTTACAGAAATAGTTAATGAAATGAGTTATCTCTTTTGCTGTTATGAATCCTGAAAATAATGATAATAGGATTTCATTGTGTATTATGGGTTGAACTTGCTGTAGTAACAGCAATGTGTGAATTGTTGTTTTGATTTGTGTGTGATAATGGTTAAGGAAAGCCATAAAAATGCTTGACAAGACTCATGTTTAACTGTCCCTCTTGTCATATTACAGTGTGTGGGGTATGAAACCTCCTTGGGATAGTAAGGTCATAGTAGCATCTTACCTCGTTGTTCTAAATGGATATGGTGTTCTACCTGCTTGTTCTTGGTATTCATATATGCCTGTTTGGAAAGAAGTTTTGATCTGAATGGGAACAGAAAATTCAGTCTATAGAATAGACTGTGTAGAGCATATAATTCATACTCTGTGTCTTGTTTAACTCAAGGATATATATATATATATATATATCTATATGTAATTTACGGATTGAAAACCTTTCATTGTTTTCATTGAAACGAAATATGAAAAGGTTTCTCCTTTGCTGTTGGAAAGTGAATTCTCTCACTATTACAATGAAAGCGTGATATGTTGTGGCTGTACACTCTTACATGTTATATATTGATGTGAATGTCTGTAGAGTGAAATATTTAAAAGGAAATGATTGTGTTTAGAGGTTCTTTTGGTACTAATGTTTATTGACCAGTTGCAATGAACTCTGGTCAACTTTTTGGAAAGGTAATAGTAGTTTTCAATTACTGAATATACTACTCTGAATGAATTATACTATTGGAGTATGTCTGCTCTAAATAAGAGGTATTTGGATAGACAGTAAGAAGAGGTGATATGATCTTTCTCCCTTTTATTCGATTATTGATTTTCGTTCATTTCTCTTTGGACTGTTATCATTGATTGATATCACGTTTGAATTAAAATTTCTAGTACAGTTATGAGGAAAGGAAAGAGAGTGTGAATGGATAAATGAATTAATGATCATTTTCTCTCATACAGTTGGAAATCTATAATTGTTATAGAATGAATTTCGTATTGCTTGGGTTAAGCATTTGTATTTAAATTGTTGTTTACTTTTCTCTTCAGCGTTTGATTGTTTGAGATTAGACAAGTTGTATGAAAGGAAAGGAAAATGGTTCTGCTGGAAGTTTTATTTAAAATCTAATTGTGAATCTTCCTCTAACTAATGTAGGGGAAAGGAATTGATAGCATTATGTTAGAACAACAGTTGCATAATTGTATTTTCAGTTCTTACGGATGTTTGTAATCTGGAAATGTTTGAAGGAAATTACTTCTTGTTATAAGTATTCGGAAAGAGGAAAATAATCCTTTGACCGATTGGGATGGTAATTAGATGATTAAGTTGATATGTTGTTCATCCTTTTTGGTATTTAATTCTGGAATGATGTTCATATTAACGTTTCATAAAAAGCAGGGTTCTTTTATTGAGACAGTTAATTAAAAGCACCTCATTTTAAAGACAAGTGCTTAATATGCTCAGTTCAATGAACTGACCCGTGCAAGTAATTTTGCAGATGAAACTTGAGTATAAATGAAGACATGGTTGTTTTCCGATACTTCTTTGATTAACTGAAGATGGATAGTATTGATAGCTATTATTCCTCCACGAGGAAATGAGAAAGGAAGAAGTTACATTCTTCTATCTTTATGAGTTGTAATGTTGTTTGATATAAACAAAGTCCAGTCGTTTGGACTGGCAAATGTACAGATTGTAAATCTGATGGATGAATACAAGTAAAAGTGTGATATTTTCAATAACTGTATCAGTTTGATATTGTTGAATAAGTTTGAGAATATAACATTATTCCTTGACTTGGAATTATTCAAATGTTAATGGATGAATTTAAAAGGAAATAACATCTATTCTTTACCTGAATGCAACTTTTACGTTGAAATGTGCAATTAGTTCATACTTGGGTTAAGATGAATTTTGAATTGACATTAAAAAGATTAGATAAACATGAAATCCTAATTGGAAGGTATTCGGAATTAGTTTGAAAACTAAGGGATATCAAATAACTTAGAGGCAGCCGAACCTTGTATTCAGACTCCGTTAATAGCCTCGAATGTTTAAATTCAGAAAATAAAGATATGGGAAATCATATCTATTGATTAACAGACCTTAACTAAGTAAGGTTAAGAAGGATAAATGAATAAATTCATTTAGAATTAGACCTCATTTAAATGATGTCTAATAAGATGGAATTCTGAATTTTTTTTAGTTGTGGAAAAGTTGGTTAAGTTTAATAGGTTAAACTTATTAAGTTTATCGATAATGGACTGATTAGTCCAAAGATTAAGAAAGGAACCAAGAAGTGAATATGCAACCCTTCGGTATGAAGGAGGAGATGTGTATTAAGCTAGAAGACAGATTAAGTCTCTCTTAGCTACATACAACTGTAACAAGAACAAGGATAAAGGATCAGCATGGCTGCTGAAAGTTGATCTTAAATACTAAGATTATAACCAAATCACAATTGAGCTGGATGTGTACCCTAGATGAGAGGATTCTGTAGGACATTGACATACGCTAGCTACAATATAGTGTCTTCATGAAGGCGGGGCCTTCATGACGACACAATGTTATAGCTGACATATTACAATGCCCTCCTGAATTAATTCATCAAGTTTACATAAGCTGGATACTAAGTTCTTAGATGGGGATAGGAATGTGATCACGCATACGAAGTGACTTCAGAGGACTAAAGGTAACTAGACACACGGAGTCGTCTAGGGATGACATCGTATGTCTGCGTATCTTTAGTTACCATGAGTAACTTCCTATGCTCGTTCATATTGCTAATTGGGGTTAGAGCTTGACCTTAAATGGAAGGACTGGTAGAGACCAGGAAAGACCATTCTAGATAACAGACGAAGTGAGGTGAAGGACGTATTCCATTGGTGTGTATCACATCTAGGAATATGATCATGCAAAGCATGTGAAAATCTTTGGCCAAAGTATCGCAAGTGCTGGTTGCGTTGTCCTAATCACCTAGTTTAAGATGCAGGATGTCAGATGAATATCAGTAACAGACATTCAGATAGGCTTCTTAAATGGATCACTTCGATAACCGGAAACGGTAAGAGAACCCTGTATATTCATTATACAATGCATGAATTAACATGAAGGATCGGTAAGTCACAAAGTCATGAAATGAGAGATCGCTGAAACTCCGAGCCATAAAATGGGAGATCGGTAGTTCTTCGAGTCATTTACAGCAGCATATGGTATCTGTTATATGATTGAATGGCACTGAATGTGTGTTCCATATTGTAAAATATGCAAACAGAGAACATTGGTTTTAAAAAAAATTATGTGATCCAAATTGCATTAATTGGACAGTGAACAATTATTAAAACTTGAACGTGTGTTTGAATTGTATAATTCAATACAGAGAACGTTGCATAAAAAAAATAAAAAATTTCCCTTGTTCTAGTGTCTTAAAATGGGGATGTTACATCTTGGTATCAGAGCTGAAGGTTGCAGCTCTTGGACCTAATGAGTCCACAATTTAATAAGGTTTACATTTTCTTATTGAACAGAAAATGGTCAGAACAAGAAGAAATGCTGCGAACAACCCATTACCGGGTGGAGAAGCAGCTACTGCTCAAAAGCTGGATGAAATCCTTGCTGCCCTACTAGACACGAGAGATCGTTTGATTGTTTTGGAACAACAGTCAATGGGCAATGAAGAGGAGGAAGAAGAAGCTGATATAAATGATCAGCCACCTCCTGTGGACAACACCCATGGAGGGAATCCGGGTGTTGATAATAGTAATGTGAATGCTCCTAATCATCCTGGAACTAAAAGGGCAAGATTAGTAGCTGAACTTACAAATGACATAAAGAGAATAAGTCCTCCAAAGTTTGATGGAACAACCCTTGGGGACGGAGCTGAGAACTGGCTCAGTGAAATGGAGAAGTACTTTGCAATAAGAAACTTCTTCGAGGAGACCAAAGCGATATGGGGAGCATATCAGCTTTCTCATGAAGCATCATCATGGTGGGACAACCGTAAGGTTGAGTTGAATATTGTCGAATCAGACATAACTTGGGATCAATTTAAGGGTTACTTTAGGCAACGGTGGCTGCCTCAACTCTATTTTGATAGGAAAATGACTGAATTTCAGAACTGGTCGCAAGGAAGGCTGACGGTGACAGAATACTGGGAAGGGTTTACTAAACTCCTTAAGTATGTGCCACAGTACCAAGCTGACGAGAAGTTCAGAATACGAAAGTTCATAATGGGACTAAATCCCATCATTGGTGGTGAAGTGGATGTCCACGGTCCAACCACCATGGAAGGAGTTGTCGAAAAGGCAATAAGACAGGAACAGAAATTGAGAGCAATTTCTGCTCATAGGGAAGAGATAAGGAAGAAGATTCCCAATTCTTCTTCATCTCTCACACCCAAAAGGGGGCCTTGGAAAAGGTTTGGTGTGAAAAATAAAATTGTTGTAGATAACAACAAGAAATCTGTAATGAACAAACCTACAAATAGTGTGCGGAGCAGCTTCGCAAAAGTTAGTGGCAATGGACAAAAGTCCTATGGGAGCCAGAATGATAACTTCAAAGCTGGTAACAAATTTGAGCCTAGGAAAGGGCCAGTTGGAGGATGCTTCAACTGTGGAAAGGACCATTACGTGAGTCACTGTCCTCTGAAAAAGGATGATCGTGATTAGTAGCATAGGATACACGCTGCGGTGGCTAACAGACAAGCTGAAAAACAAGTTACGCCTATAGAAGTTCCGGGTAAGTTATTCGGTACACCTGTAGTCATACTTTTTGATACTGGAGCCACTGAATGCTTTATTTCTACTAAACTTGCAATGAAATTAAAAAGAAAGGCTGAACGAATGGATAAGACATGGACAGTGCATTATGGGAATAATGTTGTCCATACAGTCGAAATGTGCCTTTTTGGGGCAATTCTTGACTTGCCCAGTTTCTCCACCGAAGTTGACCTGTATGTCACTCCTTTAGGATCATATGATATCATTATTGGAGTTAACTGGTTGGCAGAACATAAGGCAAAGGTCGACTGTTATGAAAAACAAATTTGTTGTTTTGACGACCTGCAGAAAGCAGCAGTCATTCAAGGTGTAAAGCGTGAAGTTGCAGTTAGGAAACTAACAGCTATGCAACTAAAAAGGGCTAAAAATAGAGGTTGCACCTTGTATGCAGTAAAAATGACAGAAAATGCTGAGGAGGATAATGATTTCATGGAAAGATATCCATTATTAAGGGATTTCAGTGATGTATTTCCAGAGGAATTACCAGGTCTTCCACCCAAACGAGAGTTTGACTTTGCAATAGAAATCAAGCCAGGAACTGAACCCATATCTAAGGCACCTTATAGAATGACCACCCTCGAGTTGGTAGAGCTAAAGGCTCAATTACAGGAACTTTTGACTAAGGGGCTGATAAGACCTAGCGTCTCACCATGGGGAGCGCCGGTAATTTTTGTAAAGAAAAAGGATGGCACATTGAGACTGTGCATTGATTATAGAATGTTAAACAAGGCAACTATTAAGAATTGATACCCACTTCCTAGGATTGATGATCTGTTCGATCAGATGCGTGGAGCATCAGTCTATTCAAAAATAGATCTTCGATCTGGGTATCATCAGCTGAGAATAAAGGAAGAAGATATTCATAAAATAGCTTTTAGAACAAGGTACGGGCATTATGAATTCACGGTGTTACCTTTTGGGTTGACAAATGCACCTGCCGCCTTCATGAATCTGATGAACAATATTTTTCAAGAATACCTAGACAAGTTTGTGCTTGTATTCTTAGACGACATTCTTATATACTCTAAAAATGTCAAAGAGCACCAAGAACATTTAAGGGTAGTGCTGGAAGTTTTAAGAAAGAGGAAGTTGTATGGTAAACTGTCTAAATGTTCCTTTTATGATGCAGAGGTGCATTATTTGGGACACGTTATAAGCAAGAACGGAATAGTTGTAGACCCTTCAAAGATCGCAGCTATAACCGAGTGGCCTGCGCCTAAGAACGTGCATGAAGTAAGAAGCTTCATGGGCTTGGCAGGATATTATAGAAAGTTTGTTAAGGATTTTTCAAAAATTGCTGCCCCAATCACTTCACTGCAAAAGAAGGATAAGAAATTTGTCTGGACTGACAAATGTGAATCTGCCTTTAAAAATTTAAAGGAACAGTTAACTACAACACCTATTTTAACTGTACCAGATCCAAATGGAAATTTTATGGTTGTAACGGATGCATCGGGAGAAGGCCTTGGAGGTATTCTGTTACAGAATGACCATGTTATAGCTTATGAAAGCAGAAAGCTTAAGTTACATGAACAGAATTATGCTCCACACGACCTAGAGCTCGCTGCCATTGTACATGCACTTCAAATGTGGAGGCATTACCTTTTAGGCAAACCTTTTGAGTTAAAAATTGACCATCTGGGGTTGAAGTATATTTTTACTCAGCCAAATTTGAATGCAAGACAACGAAGATGGTTAGAATTTCTGTCTCAGTATGATTTTGATATAAGCTACATCAAAGGCAAGGAAAATAGAGTGGCAGATGCTCTGAGTCGAAGGAAGCACATCTCTGCTCTTATAACGTTAAGAACTCAGTTTAAGGATGAGGTGAAAGATGCCTTGGAATCAGATCCTTATTTCTAGCAAGTTAAAACAGCACTTGCTGCAGATCCAAAGGATGTGAAGTATAAAGGATTTTGCTTTGATAGCGAAGGAATTCTGAGATTCGAAAACAGGGTCTATATACCCTTGGCAAATGATTTAAGAAGGAAATTGTTAACTGAATTTCATAATTCACCTTTTTCTGGACACCCTGGCATTACGAAAATGCTTGCTGATCTTAAGAAGCAATACTTCTGGAAGGGAATGAAAAAGGATGTGGTGAAATTTGTAACACACTGCTTGGAATGTCAGCGTGTTAAGGCAGAACATATGCATCCCGCTGGATTATTGTATCCCCACAGCGTTCCACAGTACAAATGGCAAGTGATAACGATGGATTTCGTTCAAGGATTGCCTATGTCAAGGAACAAGCATGATATCATCCTGGTTGTCGTCGAAAAATTAACCAAAGTGGCACACTTCATTGCTGGTAATTTGAAAGACGATGCACCAGTATTAGCAAGAAGATTTGTACATGAAATTTTCAGATTGCATGGAATACCCGAATTGATCATATCGGACAGAGATCCGAGGATGACATCAAGGTTTTGGCAAACGCTTAATGCGGCCTTGGGAACTAAATTAAACTTCAGCTCTGCATATCATCCGGAGACGGATGGACAGACCGAGAGAGTCAATCAAGTTTTAGAGGACATGTTAATAATGTATTGCATGGACCAGTGTATAAATGGGAGGAATACCTTCCGCTGGTTGAATTTGCCTACAATAATGCATACCACGCCTCTTTAAAAATGGCGCCCTTTGAAGCATTGTATGGAAGAAAATGCAGAACCCCTGTTAGCTGGGAAAACGTAGAGGACAGAGAGGTAATTGGGCCAGAAATCCTCAAGGAAATGGAACAACAAATCAAAATGATTCGGGAACATCTAAAGGAGGCTGCCAATAGGCAGAAGAGTTATGCAGACTTAAAGCGGGTTGATAGGAATTATAAACTTGGTGAGAAGGTCTTTCTTCGGGTTAAGCCGAAAAAGAGCTCAATAACTTTTGGCAAGGCTGCCAAGTTGTCGCCACGTTACGTGGGACCTTTTGAAATTGTTGAAATAATCAACCCTGTAGCTTATCGTCTAGCATTACCTCCTGCTTTATCACAAATGCATGATGTTTTTCATATTTCTTTGCTTAAGAAATATGTAACAAATTTATCACATGTGCTGAATTGGAATTCCTTGCAGGTCCAAGACCCAGGAATAATCGTGATTAAGCCCATTTGAGTGCTGGGAACTCGCCAGTTGTGCTTAAGAAATCATGAAGTGAGACAATGTAAGGTCCAGTAGGACCAGTTTAGTGAAGAAAGTGCAACTTGGGAAAATCTCGAAGAAATGAGATCTTCTTTTCCATACTTGTTTGATCGAAATTGAAATTCAAAAAACTGATAATTCTACCAAATTTAGACAATTATTGGTCTATTTTACAGTTATCTTAAAACACTATTTTAAAGAGTGAATCTGTTTTTGGTATGAACTTATGAATGGAAGGACAATAACTGAATTTTGTCCTAGAAACTCCTTGAATTGGTTAACTTGATCATCGGGACGATGATTCTTTAAGAAGGGAGGAATGTAACACCTTGATTTTTGTAAGTTATCATGGTAATTACCTTTCATGATGTTGTAACTACAGAAATGAAGATAAATATGTTAAGACACATCTTTTGATCTTAGAGGAATGTGTTGCTGATCTGGACCCTTGTTTGCTGTAACTTGATACTAGGGACAAAAGTTACTATTACTTATGTGATTGCTACTAAAACTTGATATGGAAACTAGTTAATTAAATATAGGGGATTAAATGATAACCTACCCCTAAGTTTTATCTTATACCCTAACTACTATCCTATATGGATTTTAGATTTCATAAGGGAGAAAATAGGTATAAATTCCATTAACCTATGAACTAGGCGAATGACCTAGATATGGACTATTAAAATACTAGACTAATCCTAACCTAAGGAAGGGGACGCATAGACCCATGTGGATGGAAAGGATAAGGGGGGGGAGGTAAGAAATTTATTAGGACAATAAATAATGTCCTTACAAGTTTTAGCGCCAAGTTTGGCGGGAACAAGAAAAAGTTGGAGGCATCCAACTAGCTAAGTGGCTAAAAAGGAATTACATGCAAAATTTGAAAAAGGAGACTTGCCAACCTGAGTCGGCGGTGGCGTGAGGAATGAGGAAAAAGCACTGCATTCAATGCATTCAATGAGCTTGGTCTTAGCGACCAGCTCGCCTTGGAAAGAGGATAGAGGAAAAATTTGTTTGTCATTGTGTGCAATCGGGTTTTTAGTTGCTCTGCATTTTTTCCATGGTTCTGTCGAACCTGCTGTTATTTTTGGTTATTGTTGCTGTTGTTGGAATAGCCACGGCTATTTTTGAGCTTGAGGAAGTTAGTGGACTGTTGGGAAAGCCCTGCTACAGAAGCCGTGGAGAGAAATAGCTCCTGTGGATGTGGTTTTCTTCGAACCACAAAAAAATTTCAGGCATGTTAAGCCCTTCTCCTTAAACCATTTGCTTTTGTTTAAACGTCTCATTAAAACAACCCTGCTTTTATGATGGGTGTTTTAGTTAAATGATGTTGTTGATTTGAATGAAGTAATTTCTGGGTTGAGTCATTTTTCCCTTGCTGAACATGACTTGGGTAAAAAAAATTTAAAAAATGGGTAAATCAAATAATTCTGTTCTTGATGTGTGGGTTGTTTGACAATGTTGGGTAATCGTTTCTTTACTCAATATGAGTTGAGTTGTTGAATGTATTAGCTATGCGTGTATTATTTTATGAGTTCTGTGCTCTCTTGTAAAAGTGGAAGAATAAAAGGATTTGGTAGGACCTTCTGGTTTGAGCTGTCATTACAAAACGAACACGACTTGGGCATACTTGTTGCGTTTTAAAAAGAATGATGAGTGTTTTCTTACAGAAATAGTTAATGAAACTGAGTTATCTCTTTTGCTATTATGAATCTGAAAATAATGATAATAGGATTTCATTGTGTATTATGGGTCGAACTTGCTGTAGTAACAGTAATGTGCGAATTGATGTTTTGATTTGTGTGCGATAATGGTTAAGGAAAGCCGTAAAAATGCTTGACAAGACTCATGTTTAACTGACCCTCTTGTCATATTACAGTGTGTGGGGTATGAAACCTCCTTGGGACAGTAAGATCATAGTAACATCTTACCTCATTTTTCCAAATGGATATGGTGTTTTGCCTGCTTGTTCTTGGTATTCATATATGCCTGTTTGGAAAGAAGTTCTGATGGAACTGAATGGGAACAGAAAAGTCAGTCTATAGAATAGACTGGGTAGAGCATATAATTCATACTTTGTGTCTTGTTGAACTCAAGGATATATATATGTATATATAATTTACGGATTGAAAACCTTTCATTGTTTTCATTGAAACGAAATATGAAAAGATTTCTCCTTTGCTGTTGGAAAGTGAATTCTCTCACTATTACAATGAAAGCGTGATATGTTGTGGATGTACACTCTTACATGTTATATATTGACGTGAATGTCTGTAGAGTGAAATATTTAAAAGGAAATGATTGTGTTTAGAGGTTCTTTTGGTACTAATGTTTATTGACCAGTTGCAATGAACTCTGGTCAACTTTTTGGAAAGGTAATAGTAGTTTTCAATTACTGAATATACTACTCTGAATGAATTATACTATTGGAGTATGTCTGCTCTAAATAAGAGGTATTTGGATAGACAGTAAGAAGAGGTGATATGATCTTTCTCCCTTTTATTCGATTATTGATTTTCATTCATTTCTCTTTGGACTGTTATCATTGATTGATATCACGTTTGAATTAAAATTTCTAGTACAGTTATGAGGAAAGGAAAGAGAGTGTGAATGGATAATTGAATTAATGATCATTTTCTCTCATACAGTTGGAAATCTATAATTGTTATGGAACGAATTTCGTACTGCTTGGGTTAAGCATTTGTATTTAAATTGCTGTTTACTTTTCTCTTCAGCGTTTGATTGTTTGAGATTAGACAAGTTGTATGAAAGGAAAGGAAAATGGTTCTGCTGGAAGTTTTATTTAAAATCTAATTGTGAATCTTCCTCTAACTAATGTAGGGGAAAGGAATTGATAGCATTATGTTAGAACAACAGTTGCATAATTGTATTTTCAGTTCTTACGGATGTTTGTAATTTGGAAATGTTTGAAGGAAATTACTTCTTGTTATAAGTATTCGGAAAGAGGACAGTAATCCTTTGACCGATTGGGATGGTAATTAGATGATTAAGTTGATATGTTGTTCATCCTTTTTGGTATTTAATTCTGGAATGATGTTCATATTAACGTTTCATAAAAGCAGGGTTCTTTTATTGAGACAGTTAATTAAAAGCACCTCATTTTAAGACAAGTGCTTAATATGCTCAGTTCAATGAACTGACCCGTGCAAGTAATTTTGTAGATGAAACTTGAGTATAAATGAAGACATGGTTGTTTTCCGATACTTCTTTGATTAACTGAAGATGGATAGTATTGATAGCTATTATTCCTCCACGAGGAAATGAGAAAGGAAGAAGTTACATTCTTCTATCTTTATGAGTTGTAATGTTGTTTGATATAAACAAAGTCCAGTCGTTTGGACTGGCAAATGTACAGATTGTAAATCTGATGGATGAATACAAGTAAAAGTGTGATATTTTCAATAACTGTATCAGTTTGATATTGTTGAATAAGTTTGAGAATATAACATTATTCCTTGACTTGGAATTATTCAAATGTTAATGGATGAATTTAAAAGGAAATAACATCTATTCTTTACCTGAATGCAACTTTTACGTTGAAATGTGCAATTAGTTCATACTTGGGTTAAGATGAATTTTGAATTGACATTAAAAAGATTTAGATAAACATGAAATCCTAATTGGAAGGTATTCGGGATTAGTTTGAAAACTAAGGGATATCAAATAACTTAGAGGCAGCCGAACCTTGTATTCGGACTTTGTTAATAGCCTCGAATGTTTAAATTCAGAAAATAAAGATATGGGAAATCATATCTATTGATTAACAGACCTTAACTAAGTAAGGTTAAGAAGGATAAATGAATAAATTCATTTAGAATTAGACCTCGTTTAAATGACGTCTAATAAGATGGAATTCTGAATTTGTTTTCAGTTGTGGAAAACTTGGTTAAGTTTAATAGGTTAAACTTATTAAGTTTATCGATAATGGACTGATTAGTCCAAAGATTAAGAAAGGAACCAAGAAGTGAATATGCAACCCTTCGGTATGAAGGAGGAGATGTGTATTAAGCTAGAAGACGGATTAAGTCTCTCTTAGCTACATATAACTGTAACAAGAACAAGGATAAAGGATCAACATGGCTGCTGAAAGTTGATCTTAAATACTAAGATTATAACCAAATCACAATTGAGCTGGATGTGTACCCTCGATGAGAGGATTCCGTAGGACATTGACATACGCCAGCTACAATATGGTGTCTTCATGAAGGCGGGGCCTTCATGACGACACAATGTTATAGCTGACATATTACAATGCCCTCCCGAATTAAATCATCAAGTTTACATAAGCTGGATACTAAGTTCTTAGATGGGGATAGGAATGTGATCACGCATACGAAGTGACTCCGGAGGACTAAAGGTAACTAGACACACGGAGTCGTCTAGGGACGACATCGTATGTCTGCGTATCTTTAGTTACCATGAGTAACTTCCTATGCTCGTTCATATTGCTAATTGGGGTTAGAGCTTGACCTTAAATGGAAGGACTAGAAGAGACCAGGAAAGACCATTCTAGATAATAGATGAAGTGAGGTGAAGGACGTATTCCAATGATGTGTACCACATCTAGGAATATGATCATGCAAAGCATGTGAAAATCTTTGGCCAAAGTATCGCAAGTGCTGGTTGCGTTGTCCTAATCACCTAGTTTAAGATGCAGGATGTCAGATGAATATCAGTAACAGATATTTCAGATAGGATTCTTAAATGGATCACTTCGATAACCGGAAACGGTAAGAGAACCCTGTATATTCATTATACAATGCATGAATTAACATGAAGGATCGGTAAGTCGCCGAGTCATGAAATGAGAGATCGCTGAAACTCCGAGCCATAAAATGGGAGATCGGTAGTTCTTCGAGTCATTTACAGCAGCATATGGTATCTGTTATATGATTGAATGGCACTGAATGTGTGTTCCATATTGTAAAATATGTGAACAGAGAACATTGGTTTTAAAAAGAAATTGTGTGATCCAAATTGCATTAATTGGACAGTGAACAATTATTAAAACTTGAACGTGTGTTTGAATTGTATAATTCAATACAGAAAACGTTGCATAAAAAAAATAAAAAAATTCCCTTGTTCTAGTGTCTTAAAGAAATAATGAAACTTGTAACCGGTATGGAATGATTATGAGTAACACTATTGTTTTACTTCTACTCCTAATTTTAAAAGTATTTAATGTGATAAAACCTAGTGTAGGAAGCTCATAACCATTATTCCCATATATGGTATGGGATGATTACAAGAATTATGATTACTTGAATTCTACTCTCTGTTTGATTAAGTTTTGTGCACTTGATGTTTGCTAAAGGGATCTTATGATGGTAATTTGTAAGTGGGAATGAGAATACTTGAGAGATGTGTACTTGAACTAAGGGTGACCTATGTGGAAAGGGTTGAAATCCTATACAATTTTTCACACATGACAATTTCTAGAGAGGAATAGGATAGACTATGGATATAATCAATATCTACTCAGGCTTGAGCATATTATCAGATATCAGTGATACAAGAAATTCCCTAGGATATCTTAAGTCTTTAATAAAAGCATAATAATTAATTATATGATTTTTAGGATGTATATGATTCCTACCCTATTCTTAAGTCTACTAGTTGATTGGGTGATAATATTGCACACGGAATTTCTCTCTTATGTTTGAGTTCTCGACTATAACCACCAGATGGACCATGATGCTAACATAGATTTCAGCTCGTAACTAATTCATGGCTACATTGGAGTTTCTTTTATTATTCCATATGAAAGCAAAGAACTTTGGAACAGTGGTTTCTTCGTCTGTTTTGAATAAATAACTTTGCTTCATAACATGTTACAAGTAAAACTAGCTTATTGGATTAAATTGGTCTATTGAACCTATGGTTATAAGGTTCATTACTCTCTAATTTTGAATTGCAGAGAATGTGTCATCATCTTTTGAAGTGGAACTGATTTTGAAACAAAATTTCAAAAAATCTCATCGAAGCCCAGATGAGGCAAAATGAATTACATCTATTGTTAGAAGTTGTAGACACAAAATCACACACTTACTACTATTATTATACCACTAAGTATTCACTGATGACCCATTCCATAGTCCATCCTCTTGTATTATCAGTCTTTATTGTTGTTTGTCTTGCACACTTGTCACTCATACACACTTCTGGTCAGGTCTCAGGGATCCCTATCTGTCAATTCTCACTCATTTGTCGTCACTTGTCTCTAGACACTAGTGCCTAGGACTGGACACTACCGCCAGGAGCTTCTGTCCATCCTAGGTGCCCTTTTCCTCTTTATGTTTGATCTTATTTTTGACATTTGAGGTTGGTTTTTTCAGTTTTCCCTCATCTCCCAAGGTACTAGTCGGCATGTCAGGTCATTAGTGTTGAAATTTGAACAAGAGATCCCTATATAAACACAACATACATACCATTATATGGGTGAACTATTCTTATCAAGGGCTAGCTATCTACATAGGTCAAGGGGCTGCATTTGGGCTCATTATTCTACATACACACTACATAGGAAGGGGAGTTCATTCTATTCCATCCACATATTTACATTTTTATCTAGCTATTTCTTGTTACCTTTGCATCGTTAGTACGAGGGAGACATAAGAGCACTATTACACACACAAACACACAGAACTACATTGGGTATGAGATGTAGTGCAGTGCTCAGTTGTAAGTCCACCATTGTGGTGGTTGAGGACAGTCTGACCCCTCATTTTACATCTTTCTTTTTTAGGATTTGATGTCTATTTGAGGGTTTTGCATATGCTTTCTTCATTACAGGTTTACAAGTACCTCAGTGATCCAAGTGTGACATACACAATAAAAGGAAAACAAGTGCGAATCCCTAGTGACCATATCAGAATTAGATTTTGAGCTTTTCTGCAGACCCAGGGGCATAGAATCAGGACCAAGATGCCCCGAGAACCCCCATCCCTCTCCAGTCACCCCAGTCTAGCCAGATCCACCTTTACTACATTTTTTTGTGGTTCGTTGCAATGATCTGTTCTTTTGTTTTATAACATTGCTCAGTCCCAGGTCACTGCGAGGTAAGAGAAATCAAGGTAAGTGCTTTATCCCTCTTATTTCCTTTCATTAATAAAATTGAATAAAACATTTAGCATTCATATTTCATTGTATTTCATTTATATCATAGCTATACATTTAGATTTATATAAAATAATCATATTTTATTGAATCATTTTGGTGAACCCGTAGCTTAGAACTATTTTCCCTAGGATCCACTAAAACCCTAATGGCTAAGGATAACTCTTCTCCTTCTCAGCTAATCATGCCTCATGTGAGTATCAATCCTATCTATGATGAAGCAATCATAGCTGAGATTACTACCCTATATTGTAATGTTCCTCTTCTAGATGATACTCAACAAAAAATCTTAGCTAATGAATGCAATGTACCTACTAACTTTGATCATTCTTCCATTGACATTTTTCTGATCCGATAAGCTTTACTCATTGTACACCTTGTTATACAGTTAGCCACACTCCTCCTAAAATTTCTAATGAAAATTTAGATGATGTTATTATTAGTTTCATGCTTGGTCTTGATGATAATAAACATGTGCATGATGATTCTCATACTAGTCAAGATGATACTCTAGTTGCATCTCATACTTCTTCTATTTCTAAAAATTCTTCTCATAATGCATCACATACTAGTTCTCCTACTCCTTCATTCTATGTTGATGATACGTCATGATTCTACTTAATGATATCCTTCTATCTGAATCTTTGTTTGATTTTGATGAAACATTTGATAGTCATGATTCTACTGTCTTTGCATCATATTCTGAGTGTGAATCCCCTTCTCCATTATCATCTTCTTCTAAGATTGTATCTAATAACATGCATGATTCATCTCCTTCTATCAGTTCATATCCTCCTATCACTTCATCTCCATCTATTATTTCATCTCCTCCTATCACATCATCTCCATCTATCACTTCATATCCTAGGGATGTTTTCGATGCTATTCCTACTACTTCTATGGATGTTCCTTGTCCTTTTCCACTTATTACTTCTTCAGCACCAACATCTAGTGTTCCCTTAGCATCAGAATCTCCTATGTCTCCTCTTGATATTCCTATGATTACTCATAATGGAAAATTACAACCACTTAACACATTATTTCCATCCTCTACTATTCCTTCACAGGATATCTTGTCCCTCATGCATGTTGTTGGTCACTTACAGTCTCAGGTCCAATCTCTCACATTAGAAAGCAAGGCCTATTATGCTTCCATTGATAATAATTCATTGCATGGAAATCCTATTCCCAAAAATATTCACAACTCAACATTTCCTAAGGATTTTATTATGCCTACATTTTCATGTTTTGATGGTACTGGAAATCCATACTTGCATCTCAAGCATTACCGTATGGCTATGGCTTCATATTCTAATGATCAACTATTACTCAAAGCCTTTTTCCATAGTCTCACAGATGATGCTCTCCAATGGTACACACATCTACCCTTTGGATCTATTAGTACCTATTGTGAGATGGAAGAATATTTTCTTCATCGATTCATAGTCAACAATGGCCCTAGAGTCACATATGATCATCTACCTAGCTTACATCAGGTAAAAACATAACCTATCATTGATTACATTTTACAATTCAATGCTTGCATGCACCAGCTAGTCTTTCAGCCTATTGACTTAGAGAAACAATTTATCTTCTATCGCGGTTTGATTCCTGCCTTAAAACAATGATTGCAATATGACACATGTGAATCATTCATGCTTTTATGTTATAGGGTCATTGATCTAGAACAAGATCTCATTGCTACACATGTTATAGATCCTCCTCCTATTACTACTATTGCTACATCATCTAGTTCTTCTCCACTCCCATTTGTTGAGCATCCTACATGGTCTCCATCTCCTCCACCTCACAAATAAGTTCAGTTTACTCCACTACATAAACTTCCTCCATCTCCTCCTCTGTGTTAGGCTACACCTCAGACTTCTACACTTATTTTGTGAGGACCATTACATTTTTCTCATCATGCTAGACCTCATGATGTGTTACATACTTTTCTTGATAGTGCACTTTATTCTACTTACCTTCTAATCAGCACCATCCACCACATCACTTGTAATGCCAACATGATAGACCTTACTGCAACTATCACCGTATCAATGGCCATAGGGACAATGACTATTACACCCTTCATGATCACTTGCAACAATTAGAAGATAAGGGGGTCATTTTGTTTTGATCTCACTCACATGAGTGGTCTATATCTCCACTCCCTCATAGGCATGATGTTACTCCAGTTGAGTTATCTCCTTCATCTAGTTCTAAGGTCATTGTTCATCCACTGCCATAGTTTGTTACTCATGTGTGCTCTCCATCTCATCCATCCATCACTGCACCATCTCATCTACCACATCATGATACTACTACACATTGGCTTCCACATCCCTCAACATTTGCACATCCCACTGCCACTTCACCCATCATTGGCACCGCTCCACATGACATTCAGTTTGGCTCATACACTCATGTTGCTTTCATTCCACATGCTTCCACCACTTCACGTCGGCTTGGTCTTTGGTAGGTGATTTCTATCACCTTACCCCCCGATGACACAATCATGTTCTTACGGTTCTTACATGATGGTTGAGGTATCTGTTACAATACAAACCTATCTTCACGCACTTTATCGATTCATCTAGCGCACATTATCAAATCATTTCCCGATGAATGCACTCTTGCTTTGCGGTTCATTCTTGATTGTTGAGGTCTTATCTAAATGAACCTCACCATCTATACACTGGGGGGAATTGCTAATATTCCCCCCTATCCTCATCATACTAACATGCGGTTCACCACACTATTATGACCACATCATAATTTTTTACATCATCAATCATTCATCACACTTTATTTTACATTTTACACTTTTTTTTCAATCACATTACATACATTATCTATCATCATATACACTATATCATCATTTATCTATTATAATCATTACTCAATCAATAATGCATTACAAATCATTTCAACAAAAACGAACAATACTCAACACATCAAGCATCATATATCATAATCAAATAAATCATACATCATCATCAAATCAATATACATCAAGAAAAATGATCATACGCCAATGAATCCATATATATATCATTTACAATTATAGTTACAAAACATCTCATCACTTGGGGGAAACTCCCCTACATCAATACATCAATACATATCATATCTCATCATCACTATCACTATCTGCAACTGCAAGAACTCTAGAACTAGAAGCCTCACCACTAACTCTGTGCTGATTCGACCTCTATATCTCTCTACGTGCCTACATAGTAGTGTCACCTCTGTCGACTGCTCTACGAAGTGACTCTGTAACTTGAAAAAACATGAAAATACATCTTGTGCTAGAGGACCACCACCCACCACCTCTCTATCTCATCATTTCTTCTTTTACACCTCATCCCTCTTGCTCAGCAGCATAATACACGTTGTTGCTTCTATCGCAACTAGCTCAAACAAATGGGCATGCTCACCCGCAATATCATCTACATGCTCTAACATGCCTCCACCCATGAGTATATCAGTGGGTACATTCCACGTCAATGTGTGGATAGATGTGTCCACAATCAGTGACCAATATGCATCACCTACAACCATAAGAACAACACATTAGACAACAATGACCATTACAAAACCAAGTAAAAAATCATACAACATAACTATACAAATACTCACGCTCTGTTATTGTCGCTACTATGCCACTGAGGGTAGGTGCTTTCCCATCTACTCCTCCTCCTAGTAGTGCTCCAGCCGCTACCATAAAGACTGGAAACAAATATACCCACCGATGTGATGCTAACCATGTATGATATGCCTCAGTTCACCCTATGTCATCCACATCTATCGACTCTATCGTTGTGTTGGCCTCGTCTGGCTCAAGAGGTGCTAGCTGCTCTCCTATCGGCCCTAGTCTCACTCCAACCCTCCTCGGTGCCCTAATAGCTCTAACCCATACATATGGCTCTAGGGGCATGTCTTGGGTCATACCAAACTGTTGTGAAACCCACTCAACCTGAAATAACTCAGCCACCCCTGGAAACCGATCCTCTAACCACATCGTCTGTCGTATGCATCATAGCTCCACTACATCCTTTGGCCATACTTCGTAGTCTTGATATGGCCTTTATATCATGGCCTTTGACCCCATCTGATCTATCATCACTCTATATGTATCTTTATCCATCCTCCTCTTAAGTGCACCTACCCATCTCCCAAAAAACATGTCTAGTCTCACCCACTCTCCTCACGTCCAAAAACTAGCCTTAGGACTGCAATACACTCATAGGACCATACATACAATAATTTCATAGCTCTAATGCCACCCCATGCTCTTCCTGTGTAAATATGTATACATCCATGTACAAGTGGGCCAATACACATTGTGCCCAGGCTTACCTAGTACTCTCCTCCTCTATCCGACGACAAATATCATACATCTTATATAAGATGCACATATCACCACCCTCCACTACAATTGAAAATGCTATCACCATGGCTTCCGCAATCATGGAACCTCTGATATCAAAATAACATCCAGGATAATATGGGCCTCGGTAGGAACTCGAGTCCCCACAAAATATTACCTAACGGCCCTCATTTATCTCTACATATCATCCACTACCATAATTTGTACCCTCTCACCAAAAATAGGTAATCGTAGTATGCGATACACATCCTCTAGTGTGACTTTCATCTCCCTTGTAGGTAACCAAAATGTGCAAGTATCTGCACACCACCTCTCACACAAAGTTGTAAGCATAGGCATATTATGGGGCATATCCCCCATCCTTGCTATAGACTACAGACCGGACACAGTCTAAAACATCCCACTCATCATATGACAACCATAATCCAAGAAATGTACTCAAATAGAGGCCACCTCAAAACTCTCTCAAATGGATATCCCTCTGCACACCACAAAACAACAACAAACACAACGTTAGAACAACATACATATACAAACATACCCACCTAAAACATCAAAACACATATCAATTTTTACATCTACAACACTCTGTACTCAACCCAGTGCTTTCTAGACACGGGAACCCAGGCATAAGACTGGGGCACCCTAAAGTAGGAAACCCTTACCCATGTTTGGGCGCTTATTTCCCAAAGTTCATTAGCGCCTTCACCGCTCTTGTCCATGTCCAAAATGCCCAGAAATTCAAAAAACATTTCACAAAAAATCATAAAAATAACTAATATCAACACATTTTAAAAAAAAAATCATGCTTACTAACTCTTTCGTCGTATGCAATGCCACAACCGTCACCACCATCTCAAATCGACTCGGTCGTAGTGCTCTAACTTGCGGCATCCTCACACACTCAGAGCTCACTATCACACTCACACAAGAGACAAATGAGTTACCTAATCACTTTATCACACTACTATTTATAGCAAGTTTCCATTATTCACTTTACTATAGTCATTATTCACACTCATTTTCTCAAGTAATACACATCACACGATTTCACTCATATCTTGAGTATCCTTACTCCGATTTCTATCTTGTTTATGGCATTCCTTTCAGAATTACACCTACTATTGTATCGTACACATTAAACACACAATATATCTCTTTGACATCATTATCTACTCATTATACACACACTTTTTATATACATCTCATACATTATCCATTACATTATTATGTGCTTAATTTAGGCTCAATGTTCGTTCTCATTATCACTTCCCCTTTCGCTGAAAGGGGGGCATACAATTGGGGTCATCCTATAATTCCCCTTACACCATTACGTGATCATTCTACACTTCTAATTTGTCATTATCAAAAAAATTCTCATACACCATATGACATTTCACATCACTTTCTAGTGATTCCCCCTAATGACCTAACCTGGGGGCAACAACCATAAAATCTCTCCATGAGTAAACAATCAATCAATCACATACACTTCAATCTCTACAACAATCAAAATCACTTCAACCAATCAACATGAACACAACACATTTATTCTCCCAGATGACCTAACTTGGGAGTTATATCACCACTTTCCTAGATGACCTAACATGGGAAGTTATTCTACATTTCATGATTACTTCCAGATGACCTAACATGGAAGCCAACACATACACATTTCGGTGACACCCTATGGAGTGGGGGAAATGAGACGTCATTTCCTTTCCTATACTGCTCCTATATGGGTTATCACGTTTGATCAAAAATTTGGATCCAAAATCAACAAAATTTGATCTTTGTCTATCTGCAATGGCTAGATCTTTTGAGGATGTAGTTAAAGTTGGAGAGTAAAACTAGACCTCTCTCCCTACACTCTTCCTCTAGCAGCAGGATGCCCAAATCCTCAGTTTTTCATACATTCGCAATCAGGTTGGGAATTGATCACTCCCTACCCCAACACATCTCCATCAACAAAAAATAAATCTAATCATTCAACATCATAATCATCAATCTCGCTTAACACTCCTCATAACGGTCCCACGTCTCTTGTTATGCCACATGGATCAACATGTTGATCCATGGTTTGCGTGCTATATGTTCTCACTCGACATGTACTTCTACTACACTCTTCATGTACTTCAGTGACATGGGATTCTCTGGACTTCTCAGGTATGCATCTCTATCTACTTTATGTTACCGAGATTTTTCTCACCAACATAAAGTGGGGGCAAATGTAGACACAAAATCACGCACTTACTACTATTATTATACTACCAAGTATGTTGTTTTATATATATGAATTTTGCATAAGAAAATTATTCACTAATGACCCATTCCATAGTCCATCTGCTTGTCTTGTTGGTCTTTATTGTTGTTTTTCTTGCACACTTGTCACTCATACACACAGTTCTGGTCAGGTCTCAGGGATCCCTATCTATCAATTCTCACTCATTTGTCGTCACTTGTCTTTGGACACTAGTACCTAGGGCTGGACACTAGCGTCAGGCACTCCTGTCCATCCTGGGTGCCCCTATCCTCTTTATGTTTGATCTTATTTTTGACATTTGAGGTTGGTCTTTTTGGTTTTCCCTCTCATCTCCCGAGGTACTAGTCAATGTGTCAAGTCATTAGTGTTGAAATTTGAATAAGAAATCTCTATATAAACACAACATACATACCATTATATGGGTGGACTATTCTTATCAAGGGATAACTATCTACATAGAGTAAAGGACTGCATTTGGGCCATTACTTTGCATACACACTACATAAGAAGGGGATTTCATTCTATTCCATCCACACATTTGCATTTTTATCTAGCTATTTCTTGCTATCTTGGTGTCATTGGCACGAGGGTGACCTAGGAGAACTATTGCACACAAAAACACACATAACTACATTGGGTCTGGGATGTAGTGCAATGCTCAGTTGTAAGTCTACCATTGTGATGGATGAGGACAGTTCGACCCCTCATTTTACATCTTTATTTTTTACGATTTGATGTCTATTTGAGGGTTTTGTAGGTACTTTCTTCATTACAAGTTTACGAGTACCTCAGAGATCCAAGTATGACATACATGTGATAAAATGAAAACAAGTGTGAATTTGTAGCAACCATATCAGAACCACATTTTGAGATTTTCTACAGACCCATGCACCTAGAATCAGGACCAGGGCACCCCAGGTGCCCCCATCCCTCTCCAGGCACCCCGGCCCAGCTAGTTCCACCTCTTCTAGATTTTTCTATGGTTTCTTGCGGCGGTCTGTTCTTCTATTTCATCACAGTTCTCAGTCCCTAGTCACAATGAGGTAAGCAAAATCAAGGTAAGTGTTTTATCCCTCATATTTCCTTTCATTAATAAAATTAAATAAATTGTTTTGCATTCATATTTGAGTGTATTTCATTTACAACAGTTCTATACATTTAGATTTTAATAAAACAACTAGATTTAATTGAATCGAAAGTTATCAAATTTATTGATTTTAGTTTGATATTTCCTTTTTGTTATGTGTTAAGTGTTGTCATACCTGAAATTCATAAATATTGAGTATGAACAGTGTAAAAAGCTATGACTTATTTGATTTTCCAAACTTATATGAATTTGGTTACCCTCCCTTAAAACAGGTGATAGTCCACTACATATGTTAAAAATGGAAACTTTTGATTTGAGTGTTCCTTTGTTATACATTAAAGGAGTTATTTTTGTTGTTTTAAACTGATTTTTCTGACATTTTGTCTTAGAATGCGGTTGTGCATAATGAACTAATTGGTTATTTAGTTGCTAAATCTAAAAAATTGAGTTAAAATGATAACTTAAACATATTTTTGCTTAGAATTTTCTATTTTAAGTCTTTGTTAGGGAAGGAATTGGAATAAACTCTAACAGGTAAGGCCATATTATGAAAAATCAATTGATTAAGGTTTGTAAAGGTAGTTGTCAATTTTAAGTAAGAGACTAAAACATATGAGAACATATATCTCATAATAATCCTTGATAATGCATCAAGACGATGCTTAATCTAAGTGTGGAAAGATGTCACATCCCATTATGGGATCCCCAAATTTGACGTTTATGCCGGCCTTCAATAGCCTAGATTATATTGGTAAAGTTTATTTTGAGCAAATTAAATATTAGTGTAAGATTTGCTTGATAAAGTTTGATTAACCACTAGTATTCTTAACTCGCACTGACATCATCTATTAAATTATTTTTACCTTATTTATCATGTCATTATGCTCTCGAGTAATATGATGATGTATAGATGATTCTTTTGTATGTTGCTAACCTTAAAGGTTTCACCTATGTGTTAATAAAAAATGATGTTTATTGTATGTATTGAGTATGATGACCTCATTATCAAAGAGACCTTGCACTTGTAAATTTTTATCATACCTTTAGCAGGCATGTGCTATGAAGAGTTATCTTTGATTGTAAAGAATGGTTGTGGGGAAGGGTAAATGGTTATGTTGTTAACCTTTCTCTTGTATTATCATTACATGTATGATATGTATATGTACATCATATACTTATAACATTAACATTAGTTGGTAGTTAGACCACCTTAGCATTTAATAAGGCAGTAAGGTAAACTGTTATGGTGTGTATTTTGTTATTAATTGTTTGGTTCACCTATAACAATAAATTATCAACATAAAAATTAGTATTGTTTTTTTAACAATAATGTTGTTAACATTCCATGAAGATATGCAAATATTTGTGTTCTTGAAGTATTATAGTATTATGTATATTATGCAGAATATTATCAGTGACATTTAAGATGTTAATCAACTTGTGATAATAGAAAATTATCATCATCATTAGCAATTAATGAGACCACCTTTGGCGTAGACCTAACCTTGAAATGGAGTATTCGTAAATTGTATGTTTATTAACCTTGGCATTAAAAGTATTATTGTTGATTGTTTGCTTAGGTAACATTGTAAAAGGAAATATTTTTTTGATCGATTGAAGGTATATTATGATTGTAAATCATGTTAATTAGGGTAGTGATTTTTATTGTGATGAATGATAGTTTTGATCATAGAATTAAATATTTCATTGTGATTATTTTGCATTGCAAGTTTGGAGTTTCTCTATGGGTGTTTATGACCTTAGCATTGTTTTCCCACCCTTTAGCCTTGTTAAACATTGTTATAGAAAGTGGTGTATTGGTTGACTTGGCTTTTGTTGTTAAGCCTTGGCAAATAAATGTTGTGTGAACCATGGTTTAGTCTTAAGGATATGATTATTTAATAATCATTATATTAAAATAATAATTGAGGTACTTTGATAATGATATTTTAATGATTAAAAGGGTGCTTTACTCGATTTATAGGAATAATGGAACATTATTATTAAAAAGGCATTATTGTTGCTCAACTTGGTTTAAGGAATGATTATTTTATTGGGCTTGAACTCCCTCCTCTAATAGAGAAATGATGTCTTGGATGTATTATTTGTGGAAAAGAATAAGGACTTGGTATGCCAGTCTATAGAGATATTATGTTGTTTTCCATTGGTTGAATAATGATGTGGATATCTCTTTGCTAGATTTTGTTTGGCAATGATGGCACTTGAATGAAATAAATTGAATGGAAAAATATTGTTTCTCTCTGATTCCCTAAATCTATTGGATGATTTATACATAAGATTTTATGCCAGTTTATTGGAAGGATATGCATGTCAGTTCTTTTGATTTGACCCACAATCGACTACAGGTACATGTTATAAAGACGAAAGAAATGATGTTTACTAATTTACCTTGAAAATTTCTCTTTACTGCAGTGAAAGAAGATTAAGAAGAATGTTTATGAATCTAAAAAGGAATTATATCTATTTCATTATAATTTACACTTTCATAAAAAAGAATAGGAGGAAGAATCAATTTTTATTTGTTTGAGAAGTATATATTGTTGTAACTTCCATGGGATTCATTCTAAACCATTTGGCATTGATTTGTTATGTTTGCATATGGGTGGTCCCATTACAGTACTATTAATAAGTATAGTTAATGAATGCAGTAATTGTTCCAAGTATCTTTTAAATGAGGGTTTGATAGACCTTGATTTTATTAGATGATGGTATAAAACCCATTATGGTTTATCATAAATGATAACATAATATCAACATTGTTAACATCATTTTTGGATCAGCCACTCTTTTTCTATGTTCCGTTCGGAACCGATGATCACCAACAAAATATATCATAGTAAAACTTATTTTTCATTTGAATCAATTGGGGTTCTTAATGCGTGTCTTTCCACTCTAATGTGGGTATGACATTAGTACATTAAAATTACCCATATGTATAGTGTTAGTACAAAATAATATTTTTAAATTTGTATTATGTTATTAAGGATTATACTTACTTACAATTATAAGTCTATGTACTTAATTGGGTAAGTAAGCAAGAATTTTGATTAGATTACAAACAACCACCATAGGACTTGGTCTCCTTGTGGATGCATAATGAAATCATTCTATCAGTATTCTAAATCAAATGATTACTCTTAAGTTTCAGATTTAATTAAAACATGAATTATAACTTGGAAGGTTGTTCCTATCTCTGAAATTACTTATATGTGTAAAAAGTAAAAAGACAATTAAAAGAGTATGACATGTCTTATGAGGAGTTAGTTAAGCCTCCATGAAAAGAAGTGAGACCATATAATTGTTGTGTTGTGTAACCATATGAATGAATCAAAATGGTTTTCTTTAGCTAAGATGTTTATGAACGAAATAATATGTTAACCTTTTTACACTTAGAATAGGTACAAGAAATAAAATATATTTGATAAAGCATTATGAATTCAATAAGAAAATATGTTTGATGACCTTATGGGAAGAAGATTAGTCCTCCTTGACATGTATATGAAGGAAATAACCTTTGGTAAATGGTTAATCATGTTAATGAAGTTTGTTGGCCATCCCTTTTATGTCAATAGTCCTAGAAGTTGAAGGATCTCATCAAGCAAGACCTATAAATGAGGAAAAAAATATCTTTCTGTAATTGATGTTCTCCTTGCTTCAAAGAATTAATAACCCAAAAATTAATTAGGAAAAAAAGGAATCTAAGTGGTTACAACTAATATAATTCCTTAAATGGAAGTTTAAAGACTTGAGATCAATGGAATGAAAGAATATAAGTTATAAATGATTTTGTTTGAGAATTGTATGTTAATGGATGATGGTCTTGGATGTAATTTCTTTCATCTTTATCCATATGAAGATATTATTGTGAAAGAAGAAAGGAATTTTAAATGGTTGAGAGAATGTAAGTTGAATACTACATTTTGGTTTCATCCAAGTAAATACTTTGGGATTACTTTATGAGAGAATATTGATCAATTGTTAAATAAATCAAATACATAAATGAATAAAAAGTATGGGCAGTACCGTAACTAATCAAGTCAATATCTATCTTTGTTGTCAAAGAATGGAATGAAGCTTCTTTCTGTTATTATAAAATTTACAAGTAACAAGAACTAAAAGATGTGATAATAACATGTAACCTTGAATAACGAGTTAAGAATAAACTAATTCCATTTCTCTAAGCATATGGAAGATGCTAATATGGGTGGTGATATGATAGGAGTGTGTTAATTATAATTGAATCTCACCTTTGAACTATCTTGGTTGAGGTTATTAGCGTTGTTTCTTTTTCTTCATAACTTGTAACTTGTGATGTTATTGACACTAAGTACATTACGTATATATTATTCTATAAGAAATTGATTTGGAACTAGATAGAGGTATGAATAAAAAGAATGAATTAAATTGGATGAGTACTTGATCAATATAGAAGGAATTCATTGCCAAATTATTATGATATACAATACATAAAGATTATATTGAGTATAATCAGTACATTGAATGTACATCAAAGAAATAGTGAGCTAATTATGATGAAATCATGCTACTAATTAACTATGTTAATGACAACCTTATGGAATAATTAAATTAAATCCCTATTGAGAGGAACTTGTGGAAAAAGATCTAGAGGTTTTATCAAATTGCATTTAACCAGCTCATGTAATTTTGTTGTTATTGTGGAAGCAGTGGGATCAGAGTTGCATTGTGAAATGAAGTAGGTCATGATATATATTAGGAATCCACCTAAACCTTTTTATAATGATATATTAATGTTAGTAATTAGGTGAGTGAGTAGTTAATGATTTATTTACATCAATCCTATAACAAAGTTATTAGGAAAAAATAATTGAGCATGAAAGGAAAGTAACACTCTACTTTTGGTAGAGAACAATAAATCAGCCGTATTTTTCGAGAACTAGAAGATGGGTTGCTACACCCAGTTGTGATTGCACCAAACATTGTACTACATTTCAAACTATATGTAGTTTTGTTGTTTATGTGATTGTAGTCATTTCTATACCCATCACAAAGGAAATGAATCCCATGTGCGCCAGCCTATCACCCAGCAGGCGCTGGGCGCTCACCTGAGGCACGCGTGGGCGCTGAGTATCTCTTTTATGTGAGTTTAGTGGGAAACATCATCTATGATCCGATTTTAAGAGATTTGAGAGGAAATAAGACATACAGGCACCATAGAGCTCAAAACGGCTTCTAGATCCTTGCAGTCATTCCAGACAGAAAAGAGCTTAACAAATTATAGAACTTACACAAAAACAAAAAGGAAGTTGTACAAGCGTTCATACTTAGTTCATAAACATAAATGAAAAAGATCTATGAAGAAGGATGTATGCATCATAACCATTAATGTTCATATTCACATAAACTGGTAACCTCATTACATTCATTAGGCCCATTACAGAATGTCACAGAAAGGTAGACTGTAGTCATGCATTATAACTGGATTCATATAACTAGGCCCTCAAAAGAAAATTTATAACTCCCAAACCCTTGATACATCCTTTCATACACTTATTTACTCAAGCTAATAGAGTCCTTGCAGTATTTCTTGAGAGCTCCGCCCTCTATCCATTTCATCTCCTCTTTGCTTTTGCAGGCACTTGCATATATAGCCTTCATGAACTGCTAACTCATTCTTCTACAGCCTTAGACCTGTCGCCAAGTGTCTGAATGTGGTCCTCCATGAGCCCATGCTCCTCCAGTCCTGAGCTCACCACTCCTTGCCATGATGTCCTTCTAAAAGCTTCTATCGCAGGGCATATTCTTTGCAGGCCACCCTATCACCAAGCTCGCACCTTATCCACCCGGATCACTTTTTTCTTGCGTCTTACCCGATAGGTCGAAAACGGCTAAGTCCCAGATTTTGCTCCGTGGGCACGCATCCTGGGTTCTACCAAAACCCAACTTGAACCCTTCCCTGCGTGCCTTATCTTACACGCTTTATTCAACCGTGCGCACCTATGCGCCCTTTTTGGACTTAGTTGATATTTCAGGGGCCCAACAGTGATTGCAATTGTGTCCCATTGAATCTAGGTTTTCCCTTATGCGTGTTGTGCCAAATAGCGGGCTACACTACTTTGCCCCCAATGTATATGTGGTATGGAATTCAGAAGATATGAACTTCCTATGATGTGAGAATGTAGTCTAAATGCAGTCCTTACCATGTTGTTGTGATCAAAATATAATATTAGATAGTAATAGTTGTCTCTATGATTCTCTTAGTAATGTGTGTGTGTGTGTGTGTGTGTGTGTGTGTGTTTCTTTTCTCAAGTTTCAACATTGGTGACACAAAAGGCTGACCCCAAGTATAAAATTCAAATAAGAAAAGAGAGATGAAGACGCCCAATGCAAAAGACTTAGAGAAAAACGAGGTGGGACCAAAGCATATGGAATGGCCCATAGCGTATGGGTGTTATGCCTCATTCCCTTTGGTACGGAAAGCTTGGAAAATATTTGAAACAGTTAAGACACAATGATAGAGATACATTGTGACATGACCAAAAGTGGAGAAATAAATCGAGAAAACCATGATAAAGTCACATTTGGATAAATCAAAAGCAATAGACTTGTGTCATTAATATCTAATCTTCTTGCTTGGAAATCATTTATATAATAGCATAATAAAAGTGTGATGCAATAGTAATAAGTGCATATTTTAGTTTCTTCAACAACTTCACAAACAGATATAGATATATGTGCATATTTTAGTTTTCAACAACTTCACAAACATATATAACTATATATATATATATATGTTTGTGAAGTTGTTGAAAACTAAAATATGCACACACACACACACACACACACACACACACACACACACACACACACACACACACACACACACACACACACACACACACACACACACACACACACACACAGATATATATATCTTGTACAACTTGTAATTCCTTTTAAAAAATAAATGAAATCACTTTGAGGGTTCGTAAGGTTGCTTTGGAAGCTTTATATTTGTGTTGAGGAAGGTAAGGGAGATTACCCAATAATTGAGGGAGGTCTTATACGTTTGATAGACATGAGGGTAGAAATACCTACAACACATTCAAATAAAGAAGTTGTACAATTCACATATTATTATATAGCTTGTACCTAATAATGGTGTAAACTATCTAATCATATAGTGACACATCAATTTACAATTTTTTCAACTTTGAGATACCTAATGCACATGTTTGGGTCTAACTTTTTTTTCTAATGTATGTTAAATTTTCTATTTTAAATCACTCCAAAATGTAACTTTCCCTCCAAATGAAAAAATAAATCATTTCAAAATATGACTTTCCCTCCAAATAAAAAACTCATGTGTCCTTGAAATAAACAATTAAGTACTAATGTGACAACATTTATGGGCCACATAGATTCCAAGTTACGGTGCACAATAATGGTTCAACGCTCATAACTAAGGTGAAGGGTGTGGCCAAATGGCGAGTTGGTCAATGTAATATCATAGTGGTTTCCATTACCGATTCAAATGTCGAGCAAGCCAATGTTGGATCAGGACAAGGGTTTGAACCGCTTGGAGGAGAGCAGCATGATCCAGGGGAGATTGGATGTCAAACTCACTTAGAATCAAGTTGGGTCAAATCTGAGACATGAAAGATCTTACGTAATGTTTAGAGCTCGCAAATAAATCCAAGTTGGTTGTAGAGTAGCCACGAGCTGGTCGAGCTAATGAGGCATCTCATTGAGAAAGCACGTTAGGAAGATAAGCAACTCGCCCATGCAAGCTAGGGCTTAGTTGATCCCTTTCAACTCTTCTTCGGATCTCTTCACAGTTTTTCCTTCTTTCAATTGTTATTATTTTTTTAACAGATGTAAATGCAAGTGCTTGCAATTTTTGATGCATTTTTTTCAAATCCGAATGCTAAGTTTCCTGCAATGTAATTTTATAAAAACATTCTGCAACAAATATGCATAATGCTTTTGAAAAGGTCTACACCACAACATGATTCATAGTGTTAAACTATAAGTGTTTACAAAGAATCAAGTTTTCACTAATCAATTTCTAGAAAAAGTATGTTGTAATGCCAAATTGCAGCCGAGTATATCTTAAAGGTTATTGAAAGATAAAGTGTTATGAAAGATGCTAACCATTTCCATCATGTCACACACTTCCAATAATCTTGTGGAGAATTATTAGAGATACAACGAGTGAAGCAAGAAACAAAGCCAAGTTTACGATTGATCAAGGAAAATGGCATAAGACTTGCAATGATAAGAATTTATGTTAATTAATGTTTGAAAAATTATTTTTAGTTTTTTTTTTTTTTGGGAGAACTATATATGTTTTTAGTTTTGGCTTGATGAAATCATATTGAACAATATTAATCATTGTGTGGATATACTAATAGATATTTGTTGAAGTTCTAATTTATAACAACATGGATGGTTCGTAAGATTAAATTATTTTCGTGAATTCTATATATTTCTGTAGTGAAAATATAGCCAACGAAAAAAATATCATGCAAAAGAGTATGAATGATTGAAGAAAACCAAAAGCTAGCAAAAATGTGAGAGGACTTACAATCAAGGAAACACTTTAAGATAATTTTCCTATGTCAGCTCTACCATTTAGATACATATTATATGTGCTAAATTATATCTGCAAATAGATAATTTAGGTATCTTTGCATGACCCATAATAGGTGCCTTCAAAATTATCCTTGATGATGGCTCCTGCAAAGAGACCTGAACGTCAAACACGATATTATTCATATGTTGATCCCAAAGCTCACACTATAACACACTGAATTTTTGTTAAGTAAAATTCCTATGCAAATTGTTAATCCAACATAATTATAATGAGTAATTACTTGCACTTAGGTTATTTTAATAATTTTATTTCTTAGAACTATATTTTTTTATTGGAATAACAATTTTTTATTCATGTATTGTTTTATTTGCATCATATTAGGTTTGTTACACTCGTATGAATTGTTATGTAATGCCTATACACATTGCAACCCTCTACCATTGTTTGTAACTAGGTTATTCGGAATATTAATAAAATTGTTCATAGTTGTTCACATTTGGTATTAGAGCAGGGGTTATGAACTTGTAAGAGGTGATGGAAACATTCAAAAAATATTGGAAGGTTCAGGAGAGGTCTGAGCAACAAGGAAAGCCATAGAGCTTCTTGTCTTTCCCTAGCTCCAATCCCTATTCACACCGTGTCCACACATACGATAGTTGTTGAAAAAAATTGGTAGTAATTAATTTTAGGTTGCAAAAGTTCAGAAAAATAATTAATCTTATGTTGCATTGTTTCTATGAATCAAAATAAAAAAATTGAATCAATCTTTTTATCTCAATATTTGGAGACACCCAAATTCCTCTGTTAGGTTTGGCATACCTCCAAATCTAAAGGCACTTCTTATCAAGGTCAAACCTTTTTGTACAATGGTTGAATTATGGTGCTGAAGGTGAGTTATTTGTGGTGTAAAACAAGAAGTTAAAACCTTCCAAGACAGTTCGAGCTAGGTGATCTTCTCTTTCTATCAAAATTTTTATGCATCAAGCTCTACAAGCTCTTCACCACCAAACCAAGCATTGTTGTGACCATTTGATGAGTCTATGATCCTGAATATTTTTCAAAGATCACAACGTAGACATAAGAATACATCATGTGTGGCTAATTTGTTTCTAATAGTTCTCCTCTTGGTAATGCATGCCAAAGCTAAACCAATGGTGGATTCAACAAAATAAAAGACGAAGGTTGCAAACCCTAGTCAAAGGCAAAGTGAGACATGAAAGGGACATCAATCCTACCGCTTCCTTCAAAGGAGGTCAGTGTTTTTTTAAAATTGTCATCCATTCCTTGCTAAATATGACTTGGCTTGCTATCACATTCAAGTTGTGAGATTGTCTTAGTGACTAGTTCGTGAGCTCCAAGGGATTTACACCAGCTGGGTCGGAAGTTACAAACCCGACCTCTCTAATTTTCTTTTCAAAAAGATAGTTTTTGTTTCTTATTCATTTATATGAATTGGCATATACAAATATGTAAGTAGCATAGCCGTTGAGACAAGGAATTGACCCCCAACGTCATCCTCCCTATTTTACACTAGAGGGCCTATTATAACTTTGCAGAATCACCAAAATAAATGCCCCTCCACATAGCATTAAACCTCCTTTAAACCATTTAGAATCAAAACTGATAAATGGGGTCAAAAAATCATTTTTCAGAAAAATAAAAAAATACACTATTTTTTGTAAGCTGAAAGAGGCCATAGAACCTTGTAATTTGTATTTTTCGCAAGAATATTATGGATAAAAAATAAAAAATAGTAATTTTTTCCATTGTAATGGAGTATTTGTAGGAGGTCAAAGAGCTCAAAAACAAAACAAAAAATCGTAAAAAAAAGCAATTTTTTCGAGGGGGCATTTTATTTAACTGTACTTTATACATCATCATACTAATCTACAACGATAAGGACCAATATTGTCACCCGTAGTCTCCATCATGGTTGCGAATACTCCTAAATTTCTTCTGCCAAACTCCCAACTCTTGTAAGTTTTAAGGAGACAATTACGTTGCATGGAGAATTAAAACCAAAACTCAGTTGGAATTTGAAGACATATGGAATGTGGTTGACAGAACACTCATTCGACCTGACAATTATGTTAATGGTCAATGACAGTTTGACAAAACCAATCAGAAGGCTAAGTTGGTCATTTTGTTTTTAGTCTCAGATGAGGTGAAACAACACATTCAGGATGCCAAAATGGCCAAAGAAGCGTGGGATAAAATGAGTATTAACTATGAGGCTAAAAATAGAAATATAATTTGCACTCGTAGAGTCAGTTATGTTGTCTCAAATTGAAAAAGTGGTGAGAAAATTGAGGCCTTCTTATAACGTGTTATAACCTTAAGAGCATCACTCCAAGCATTGGAAGGATAAGTTATATATGAATCTCTTGTATGCCATCGTCTCGAGAGCATTGTCCCCCTCTTACCGGATATCTGTGACCACTTTGAATGTCACAGGACAAATATTGACATTTGAAAAATTGGTGAATATGTTGCAACATGAAGAATCCATACACATAGCAAAATAAGAAATGGAACATGTTCTTACTTCACACCGTAAAGGGAAGCGATAGATGAAGTCGTCAAAACAACCCCAAAGTAGAGTAGTCGACATAATCAACAAGGAAACAAATAACATAAGCAATGTCTGATTTGTGGTAAAAAAAAAGGCCATGAATTGAAAGATTTTTGGTACAATGCATTCCAACAGGGATCATCAAGCGACAAGAAACCAAATAACCAACAATCACATCAGGGAAAATAAAACAAAAAAAAGGAAGATCAAGAGGAATTGAAAAAAGAAGCCCCAACTACAGGACAATTTTGTTTAACAACTAGATCACTCTTATGATGGACACTTCTTGTATGTTGTTTAAACACATGAAGAATCATCTTTACATAATGTTATCTAGTATTTTGATTCAAGTACAACTTGGCTCATGACTAGACACAAGGATTAGTTCTTCACTTTGAGTAACACATCAACCAAAACTTATGTTTTAATAGGTGATGATAACTCCTATAATGTCCAAAGTATTGGCAATATCTCTTTACCCCTTGGTACACATAATTGTAAAATAACTGAAGTTTTATGTCCTTGGCTTAACAAATAATATCCTATCAATCAATCAACTCTTAGAACACAATCTAAAGATTGACTTTGACTATAAAGGGAGTAAGAATATGAGATATATCCAAAATCTTATAAATTATTTTATGAACTTCTAATGTGGGTCATATGTTCTAGCCTGATTTTGTTTAGGGAGACAATCAAGCACTTGTGGCAAAGGAAACATCATTAACACAAATTTGGCACAAAAGCTTTGGCCACTTAAGTTTTGGATATCTTGATATACTCCATCCATATGATGTGGTGAGATGATTTCCACCTCTCAAAAAGGACTCAGATAAAAGTCAACATTGTTTGACATGAAAACAAATTAAAGCACCATAACAAAAGAATACATTTTGGGATCTAGGAAAGCCTGATCTAGTACATACCGATCTTTGCGGACCCATGAGACCTAGTTATGTTGGTTTTCAATATTTTATGCTCCGTGTTGATGATTTTTCAAGAAAAATATGGATATATTATCTTCATACTTGTTATCTCATTTTAGTGATGCCAGCTAAAATTAAGATAACCGTAGAATTTTTTTTGGAAAAATCTCCTAAAATGCCCTTTTGAAGAGATATTTTCAGGTTTTCGGGTTTCAACAACATGAAAGCATGTTTTTTACATACTATATGCAAATTGTTTCCCGAAACCCGAAACCTAAAACCAGTGTTTCGGGTTTTCAGAATTCATGAGCATCGGAACATGACTTGCAAAAAGCATGCTACATGTCGATTGACTTCCGAAACCCAAAACCCGATATGTCCCTTTGTGTCGGGTTTTCGAAACCTTGGAACACCCAAACATCTCATGTTTCATGCCATCTATTTCCCGAAACCCGAAACCCGAATTGATAGCTAATCCTTTGTATCGGGTTTTCGGGCACTCCAAGCATGATGACATGGCATTAACTCCGAGTTGTTGGGTAGTTGGCACACGTGTCATGTGAAGTGTAATAAATGCAGGGGTTTTTATAAATAGTTGGATTTACACGTCATTTTTATCTATTGTGCTTTTGGTTGTGTGGATTTTCTCGTACATGCTCTCTCAACCTTCGAACCCGATTTGATTTCGTGCTCGATTGCGTGATTCATTTTCGATTATTTTTCAAATTTGCTGAAGGTATTTTCTCTGCCCTCTGCTTGTGAGTTTTGTTGAAAATGTTTTTGTGATGTTCTTTGTGACGTTCTCCTTCCTTTCCTACTTTTCTTCTAGGTTTAGGGTTTTAGGTTTTCTTCTTCTTTTTGGGTTGTATTCCAATAGAAATTATTGATTAAGAGTTCACCCTTATGGTGTTTTCCTATTCTATACCTTAGAATATACCTTTTTGTGTTTTAATGAAAGGGAGAAGAATACAAAGTCCTAACTGTTGAAATGGTAGAAAGATTGCATGTCTTGGCATCTCAAAAACCCAATCCCTTATTTCAGGTTTTGTAGGGTGTTTTACAATCTCCAAGTTCTGCAATGTTTTGGTATTTTCTCAGGTGCTCGGACATCCAACATCATCTGACATATGATTTCCAGTGTTTCAAGGTCTTGTCTAAGGTGCCGGACATCCAACATCATCCGACATCCGATTTCCAGTGTGTCGGGTCTTACAGAGGTGCATCAACATCTTTGACGATTCTCACAGTGTATCAGGTCTTGCAGAGTGTCCAACACCTACTAAGTTCTGACATTCTCTCTAGTGTGTCGGGTTTTGTGAAGTGTCTGACAAGACCTAAGTTCTAACACTCTCTCTAGTGTGTCGGGTTTCATCAGGTGCTTTACAAGTCCTAAAATCTAGATAGTGTGGTGGGTCTATGGGGTTGCTTAGCAAGATTCCAAGTCCGATTGCTCAGATAAGAGTTGTCTAGGCATTCTTTCTTCAGGATTTCTCATGTCGGATCCTGGATCATCTAAAGACAAGTTAGACAGGTCACAGAAGATGAAATACAAGTATCAAAAGATGGAATTCCCCTCCTATATAGATTGCAATTACGACATCCGAGATACATAACTCGGTAACATTGACATGGAGGATTTCTGGAACATAACCAAGGATTCTTCTCAGAGTCCCTAGATGAAGGCAATAACCAATAGTGGCCTCCCTCTTGCAGCAGGATTCCCAATGTCTGCTCAATGCCCTGAGTTTATTTTGGCTTGTGCTTCCCATTATGACTCGGACTCTCGCTCAGTGAAAAATCAAGCAGGAGAAGTCATAGTGAAGTTGGATGGGGGTTATTTTGATGACCTCTTAAGATTACCCAACTTTCAGGAATATGTTGACGTAGATCTCAAGTCAGCACAGAAATCCTGGGACAAAGATCAAGAAGACTGCATCAAGCATGTGAATAGAAAGTTCTTGATCAAGGCCAAGCCGACCGTCTCAAGGTTTCCCAAGTTTGTCCCCAGGAGTGATTTCATCCTTGAAATCAGCAACATCATCACCTTGCTGAGTCGAGTATTTGGACTCCCTGAGTCAAGGGATTTCCAAGGATGGATGTATCAATTCATGGTGATTATGAAGAAGAATGAACAAGGGATCGATTGGAGCAGTCTCATAAGTGATGAGATTGATTCCCAGATGAAGACAATCTTGACTACGGGAAAATTCTATATGTCATCGTATGTCACCTATGCAGCAGCTGGCATGAGAAATTATCCAGGATTGGATGCAAAAGGAGATAGGGCTACAGAACACATATATCGGTACCTCCCTCAGCTGACAATGAAAGGTTCCGAAGATCAGTTCAGAAGAGTGAACGATGCTTTCTTTTATGAAAATATCTGCAGGATGAACCCTGATCTAAGGAAAAGAAGAGTCTCTGATGAAGCATGGGCCGAAGTATCAAAATGGGGTTGTATCTTCTTGTAGTTTAAGAAGTTCACATACCTTCGGGTGGTCATGTATCCAGGTGATCCTTTCAAATTTCCCAAATTCCTAGGTGATAAGCTAATCCTAATGGATTTAGTAAGACAATTGTTGGATTTCCACAAATTCCAACAAATCAAACACAAGGCTGTCGTATCCTTCCCCATTTCCATTAGAAGATACACATGCTCGACATGGTGGTCAAAGCTAAGAATGTAGTGCACAAGCTTCAGGAAAAATTGAAGAAGAACATGAAGCACATAGATTTGGATTTGATTTCCGAGAAGTCCTTAAGTCATACGGGAACTTTATATTTACATGTTCCTAACATAGAAGATATCTGGGTTGATCTTCGGGATGAAGTTGCCATCCAAAGAAAAGATAACAGTAAGTTGAAAATTGAAGAAATCGAGATGTTGGATTTATCTGACATCCCAAAATGCACTAAAGAAAACGAGAGTGTCCTTGATGCCTCCTATGACGGGTTGAACATGAATATCAATATGTATTCCTGACCATTTATTGGTCCATTTCTGAGAAAGCTTCTATCATGGGAAGAGCTACTCAAATTCTTTCTTGAACTAAGGCGTGGCTCATTTCTTAGGGAATGAGTTATAAAGAAGGGAGTTTTGCAAAGTTATACACTTTGGAAGATGGGACCCTCAAAGGGGAAAAAGGAAAAAGATAATAACCCTTCCAAAAGACCAATGAAGGTTAAGTTTGTAAGAAAGGGAGAAGATCAAGTAACTACACCAGTAGCCACTCTTCCTACAAACAGCTGAGGTTCTTGGTTCACCTCCACAACCAGAACAAGGGAATCTTCCTTCAAGAGAAGAGATCATTCAGCCTTCCATTCCTCCTTTGGTAGACAGTTCATCAGAGGTAAGTCTCCCTCTCGCTTCTCAAGCTCTAATTACGGAATCCTTACCTCCTCCGATTCAACCTTCCTTGCCTCAGATTTCTTCACCAAGTTTTTGTAACCATGGCTAGTATATTCTCTGGCCTCTCACCTCTTCCCACTGGACCCTAATTAACTGTGGACACACCTCCTCCTACTACATCATTTATTCCCTAAATCCACTACCACGGGCGCTACAATTACGGTGGTTACCACTCCACAAGCTAATCATTCCCCACTTGAAGATGTGACCATAACACCTGCAATGGAAGCAAATTCTTCCAATACGCCTCAATGGTTGGTATATCAGGACTCCGAGGAAGAGGAATTTCAGTTGTTCCATTACCAGCCTTTGATTTCAGTTCTATTTAGATCACTCCCATCAAGTCGGCCAAGAAACCCAAAACAGTCTCTAGGATTTTAGTGGATGCCTCAGGGCATAAATTTGCATAAATTCCAAATCTCTGCAGATGATAAAAATAAGGATGACATAATGGTCACAGATTATCAAATCACAAGGGTGGCTCTAGGGAAATTAACGACAGAGGGAGCATAGTAGGATGCACAAGATGCCATGAATGTGCTTGTGCTAGAAGCTGAGGGAAACTAAGGCAAAAAAAGATGAGTTAAAAGAGAAAGTACAACAGCTAACAGAAGTGCGACTTAAGCTCTCAAAGCCTCCTGAATCAACACCATTATCCTCTACTCCTATCAGGTTTGACTTCTCATCAGTACCCATGATTGAGAAGATTAATGAAAAGGGGATAATGGTCGATGAATGGACCTGAAGGCTGCTCCTACAAGGAAAAGAAGTCGTCGGAGATACTTTGGAAGTCTACCAATCCTTAGAGGATATAAAGAAAGATGGAGAGAAAATGGATGATGAGTTTTTCAGCAGAAATCAGGAACTTAGAGTTAACTTTCAAAGCTGTACAAATGCTGAAACAGGTTCCATCCCGCATCTTGGTCGAAAGAAGAAATCATTCCACATGGGGGATGAACATTTTCAGCTAACTAAAGCAATCAGATTCAGAATAAAGATTCTCAATGAATATTTCTGCAAATGGAGAGAATCAAGAGATCAATTCGTCAATGGTAAGAACGAATTAGAAGAAGATCTGGTCAAGATATGTGAAAAAGTGTTGAGTGAAAGCTCAGGTATCTTACCATATTTATGATCTTTACAAACAAATCCAAGAATCAATTTAGCTTGAACTAACTTACAAATTTGGCATGGAAATTATTGACAGGTTTGTGAAAATCGAAAATTCTTTGGATACCCTAAGGAAACTCAACAAGAGATTGAAAAAGCTTCCTGATAAAGCCAGTGATACTCAGGAAACATGTGATGTTCTGAGTGATCATTCCACCACGCCTGATGAGAATGAGATGCAGGGTATGATCTGAAAATTCCAAGAATTTAGAGACAAACAGGCTTTGTTGGAGGAAGATAAAGATGATGATTACAGAATAGGCACACTACAACATGTCATTTCAATCTTTAAATCGACATGTCTTTTTTATTTCTGTTTCATCACATAGGAAGAAAAATTTGACTTGGTCTCCTGCGTGAGAGTCACGCAAAATAGGACTCTCTTTTAAAAGACTATTTTTCTAGGATTTATTCTATTTTCTCTCAATGCCTTTTATTATAAATAAGGGATGCTTATGCATTCCAAAGGGTTAAGGTTTTTGGAATATTAAGAACTATTGTGAAGAAGAAAAACTTTTTGTTTTCTTTTAATCATTTGAGGAATAGAAATCGATGTTATTTTTGCAAAATTTATGTTGTGAGATTCATCTCTCTTAAGATATTGTTCTTATGTTTAGGATCTTAAGCTATTCTTTGTTTAGGATCTTAATCTATTCTTTGTTTAGGATTCTCAATCATTTTAATCGTTTCAAACATTACATTACATTTGCTATCTATAACTCATATGATTATTTCGTGATCTATGTTTACTCAAAATAAAATAAGTTCCCATGTTATTTCCTTTCAATTGTGTATTTACTTTTTGATCCATTCTATTTTAGAAAACAACAATATCTTTACCTAGCATGGATATGGACTTTGGGATTCTATCCTAACCCCAATGGTTAGATTAATGTGAATACTGTACATATTGTTTTTGCTGTGTTTTAGATTAGTAATAAACAAGAAGCCCCACCTGTCTTTGAGGAGGGATTTAATCCCATGTATTGTGGTTGAACCTCATATTTTTTCTTCACAAAATATCCAGCCAACTGTTTTTGGCAAATCCGTTGGGGACATATGGATTGATAAGACTAAGCTCATCCTTTTGGTGTCTAGCAACTCCATATTTTCCTTATTTTCAAGAAGATCCATTTTCCAGTTCAAGCTGGCCAGGAAGATCTTCACTCAGTTAAGTCGAGCCAAGGGTGAAACTGATCCATTCTTTGATCTGCTTCAACAGGATAATTTTAGACTTTCACCCAACAGTGTTGCATCTAGCCAGGAAAGAAGTTCTTCGCTCATCTGAAGGAATCAGATTCCTCAAGAATAAGAAATCTCGGCAACTTTTCGTGCATTATTCTTGCCATATATTCAGATTCCTGTTCACACTTCATTTAAGAGAATGGTAGCACAACTTGTGCCTTGGGGCGCAGCTATTGTTCCTCTTTCCCTTACTCCACAATCACATGACCTACCTCATGGATCACGGAAGAATATTCCTAAGTTCAACGGTGATGGGAAACAACATCCTAACGAACACATTGCCTCATTCTTTGTTGCATGCAGTTTTCTTGGGGTTGCCCATGAAGATGTCTCTGTTTGACTCTTCGTTGAAACATTGCATGGCGTAGCAGCAGAATGGTTCTATCATCCCCAAATGCATGCATTACCAACTGGGCTACCATGAGATCTGTATTTGAAGCAAGGTTCAAACCAGCTGAAGATTCTCACGCCTTGTTAGCACAGCTTACCCACATAAAGAAGGAGTCTTACGAACACATGCGGGACTTCATAGCCAAATTCAACAAGCTGATTCGCAAAATTCCAGATCGCTTTGTTCCTACTCTTGAGAATCAGAAATGTTTCTTCATCAACACTCAACCTCCGTATGTGAGCTTCTTGTTAAGAAGATCTATTATCCCCGATTTGGCCACCGCTCAAGCTACAACCACCGAAATAGAAGATGATCTTATTCTGGCTGGAAAGATTAGAAAAGAATCATCCAAGCCTAAAAATTAGAGTTCTTCTCAGAGTACTACTGATCCAATGATTCAAAATATGGCTAATGACTTGATCACTTTGAAAAAGAAAATGTCTTAATAGGTGAGCAACGTTCCGTATCGGGATATTCCTAGATGGAATTTCAATAATACTAATGGCGCTCCCACAAGAGATAGACCGCGGTTGACTACTGCTCAACCGAGACTGGCTATTGAAGCTCCTCCTGTTAATGCTATAGTAGAGATAGTCAAAGAAGAGGAAGAACCAAAAGAACAAGATTCTCACGAAGCTTTTGAAGCTTCGGGATACGCTGATGAGTCCTATGACGATTAAGCTGGTGACTCCAGAATTACATATTTGGAATACGAGGAAGACAGATGTGAACATGATGGTCAGTCATTTGTGGTCTTTACTCGGTCCCAATCTTAGAATCCTAGAAAACCAGTTGAAGGCTCTAAGGAGAATAATAAAGAAGCTCCCATGGTCATGGCCAAGAGAGGATCTCCTATCTCAGCACAAACTGAAAGGGAGACAACTAAAAAGGTAATAACTTCTTCTTATTCTCCTTCTCCTGGTCCCAAGCCCAGTACCTCAGCTCAAACCAATATAACCAAAACTGAGCCTAACATCATTCCTTCATATACTTCTTTTGACATTATTGACCATGTAAAAAGAACTAAGATCCAAATGTCAGAAGCAGAATATCTTCAGTCAAATCTCGAGCAATTTGAAAAGCTTGCCAAATTCACTAGAAGCAAGGTTGTTGTTCCTTCATCTTCAAAAGGAATTTTTTCAAGTCCTACTCAACCTTCTCCTTTGACCAATATGACCTCTGTTTCTTCTTCAGGAAAGATCAAACCATTTTATTTGTCTTTACTCATAAACGGGTTCAAACTCAGCAATTGCATAATTGACTCAGGAGCTTCCGATAACGTGATGCCCGCAAAAGTAGCTCATGCCCTTGGACTTACTTTAACTAAATCATACAGACAGTGTTACTCCATGGAAACCAAGCAAGTTCCTTTGATTGGTCAAATCAAAGATGCACAATTTGCATTTGTCGCCTTCCTGGAGAAGAAAGTAAAAATGACCATTCTAGTTGCTGATATCCTAACTGCTTACGGTATTCTCTTAGGAAGAGGTTTTTGTAAATATGTTGGAGGGGAGATCAATATGGATTGGACTAAGGCTAAAATTCTAGTTAATGGAGTTCCTCGTATTCTCAATCCAGAGCATCAAGCGAAGTATTTAGTCACTAAATCGGATGATCCCAAGACTCAAATTCTTTTCGAAGATGTTGGCTTAGGAATTATTTCATGACATCAGAGATACTAGCTATGGATGTTAAGGAAGAGGATCCTAATGGTATTTGGACCCTCGAGTTTGATGGGAGTTGTTCAACTACTGGATCAGGTGCTGGGATAGTTCTTATATCTCTGGATTTTGAGATCTTTCCCTTTGCTTTCAAGTTACAGTTTGATAATACTAATAACACAGCTGCATATGAGGCTTTGTTATTAGGATTAGAAATGACAAGACAAAAGGGAATCCGAAACCTTAAAATGAGGTGCTTCAATTAACTGTCTCAATAAAAGAAGCCTGCTTTTATGAAACGATAGTAAGACATCAATCAAGAAATAGGCACCAAACAAAAAGATCAGCATAACAACTGAACCATCAAATACCATCACCATCAGCCAAAGAACTGCTGTCCCATTTTCCACATAACCGTTACAAGTTCCAAATTACAATATTTGTAAAGTTTAGGACTACAAATAGCGTACTGCTGATATAACATACTGTTATCTTTTCCACTCCTTTCATTAATAATAAATGCAAAGGGTAAAACTAACTGAAACGTAAACCCATTACTTTCCTTTCAGTTCATACATCATATTAGATTCCAAGCAATCACGCACATATGAGAAAACGAACAGCAATGCATATAGTTACTCATATCTAAGCACTACAAAATTCGTTAATAATGATTACAAATTTACAACCGTATGAAAGAAGAAAAGATAATTTTCCTAGTCATTCATCCACATTACTATCTCCTTCCTCATGACTGTTCTAAAAATGGAATCCAAACGAGACATAATCAAGATAACAGTTCAGAGTGAAACTTACAAAATCCATTCGGAATTCACTTTCCGGCAGCAAGAGTAATTTCATTCATAATTAGCTTTTAAATGAAAACAAGGAAGAATTTATCGTCCTTATCAATACTTCATTTAAATCAGGCTCATATGAATACCCAAAACAGGTTAGTACAACATCGTATTTATCATAGATCAAATAGTATAAGGATGCATACTACATATTTACCGTACTAGAAGAATCCATAATTCTTTCACTGTATTGTAAACCAGATAAATAGTTATACAATTATGCAATCAATTATTCACATGATTTTCTAATTCTATGACGCATTCCATTCAAAATAAAATTTATTCATTGTTGTTACCTACAGCAAGTCTAATCATAATGCACAGTAAGACTTCAATGCTATTTCCAGAATTCAGACAGGAAAATAGAAGAATTCGTTCTTTAACTATTCAAATAAGAAAACAACCATTTTCTTCAACTCAATAAGAATTATTCATGCCGGTTTCATTTCTTCTAAATGACTGTGCAAAATCAGAGACCACAAGAAACATTCAATTATTTCATTTGTACAGAAAACTCAGCACTCAGAAACAATTTAAATGCCACTGTCCTCTCTACCGACTGAACTTGTAAAGTTCAATAACCCACCTGACTACTGATTTTATCAAATCAACCAACAGAAAGAAGAAGAGTACGTTTCCCCATAATTTCAGTGAGAACAATCATTTGCTCATAATGAAATAAAACACCCAAATCAAGCTCACTGCCAACAAACATTTCTACCCGAATTCCATCTTTCAAGTTCATGATAATATGCAGAACTTCAGAATGCAATAATCAGTTATGACTACCTCTATCAAAGTAAACCCGTATAGGGTGTTAAATGCGTAAGTCTAGTACAGTCAAGACAACCCACACAGCAAGACAAAATTTCCATGCATTTATTCTTTTGCACAGCAATCCAAAGCTAAGTCGTAATCACAAAGACAGTCCGAACTAAAAGATCGAACAACATCAATAAACACAACTAATCATCCTACCTTCTCAGCAAGAAAACAGTATAATTCATTATAATTTCAGAAGAAAAACTATTTCTTTTCCAACTCCCACAAATACCCAAATCGTATTCGTCTACTTCTTTAAGCAAGAAAAAAAAAGGAACAGCAAAAACGTATTACCATTTCTTCCCTCAAATCAAATTCGTATGCTCATACAAAACCCAAATGCCGCATCCATCATAATCAAACACAGCAGAAAGAGAAAGGATCTATTTCCTTTTTAAAAGAAATTTCAGTAAAGAATACGATTTCATACAACTCGCACATCCAGTACAGTATTATCACTGAAGTTCATATATCAAAGAACAATTGCTCGACACTGAAAGACAACTCCTATTGTCTATTCAGATTTCATCATTCAAGTTCGTAAAACAAGAGAACGATTATACAGTGATGAGAAAAACACATACTGCCTGTTTTTTTTTTGTAAATATAACCATTAACAGAGAAAAATACCCAAAACGTTATTCTCCAAACTGTCAAACAACCCACACAACAAGTTCGTACTTCCTACTCAAATTTATAAAAAGACAGATCAACACAACAACAAGAAATGATTCCACTCATTTCCTTTCCAAAAATGACAGCAAGAATCGACTAAACCCATATCGTATCAACTCGTCAACAATCACATAAACCCAAAACCCAAGAGCAGGGTTGTTTTAATGAGATGTTTAAATAAAGCAAGTATTTTTAAAGAGAAGGGCTTAACATGCCTGCAATTTAGTTTCCAAAACTCGAAGAAAACTGTGTTTGCCAAATATATTTCCTTCCTCGGCGACAGCACGAGCTTTCCAACAATCCTTTCCTCTTCGGGCTCAACAACAGCCTCCAATTTTCCAAAGAACAGTGATAACCCCAAAGAAACTAGTTCGACTGAACCAAACAAAAAAACTAAATGCAGAGCAACTTCACAAAATCCAAATCGACACAATAAACAATCAATATTTCCCTCCTACGCCTTCCAAGGTGAGTTGGTCGCGAGGACCAAGAAAATTTAATGCATTAAAGGCTCTGCCTTTTTCCCAACTTCCCACGCCACTGCTAACTTGAGTTGGCGAACTCCTAATTTTAAATTTCCACATGCAAAACCAAATTTGGCTCCATCTCGAACTAAATACCTCCGCCACTTACCTGCCCCCGCCAAACTGGCGCTGTCCACGTATGGACTCCTCATTTAATGCCATTAAACACCCCTTCATCCTTATCCTCTCCCTCCAAGGGTCTGTGCGTCCCCTTTAGGTTAGGAATAGTTTAGGATGTATATTAGTTATTCAACCTAGGTCATAGTTTAGTTTTAGGTTAATAGGACTTAGGTTTATTTCGCTTTCTTTTTTTTTTTATAATTTAAAAATCCACTTAGGATAGTAGTTTAGGATGTATGATAGAACTTAGGATTAGCTTAGGATTTAATTCCTTCTATACCACTAACACTAATCAACCTCCAATCCTAGTCTTCCAACTAACACTCATGTCAATGTTGTGCAGGACGTTTCGTCCCTTTTTTCATATGCCAAAGACACCCGTGTCCAGACGTTTCCTGCCTCACGAGGTCTTAAGTTCAATAGTAAATGGTTCAAGAATCAGAACCTTTGTCATTGGCATTTACGTGCTAGCTGCTCATTCCTGCAATCAGGCACTACACATTTATATCAACCTCCAGTTTGGTTCAAGAGTAAATCGACAAAATCAATCACAAGAATACCACATCATACTTTGTATAAATGGAATTGATTCAAGGTGTGTTATCAATCAAAAAAGAGAGTTTATCACGTATATGACAATTTTTTGTCACATCAGCTAAAACACACAAGCAACAATAACTGTTGTCCTATGCAATAAATAATAGCATGCAAGAATTTAAGTTAGCAACACATTCCTTTAAGATTAAAATATATCTTAACATGTTTGCCTTCATTTCAGCAGCTATAACAAGTATGAAAAATATTCACCAAGATAACTTACAAAATTAGGGTGTTACATTCTTCCCTCCTTAAAGAATCATCGTCCCGATGTTCAGATGAAAAAAATCAAGGAGTTTCCTAGGACAAAGTTCAGTTATTGTCCTTCCATTCATAAGTCCATACAAAAAACAGATGCACTCTTAAAAATAGCATTTTAAGATAATTATACAATAGACTAATAATTGTCTAAATTTGGTAGAATTATCAGTTCCTCAAATTTCAAATTCGATTAAATAGATGTGGAAAAGTAGATCTCATTTCTTCGAGATTTTCCCAAGTTACACTTTCCTCGCTGAACTGGTCCCACTGGACCTTACATTGGTTCACTTCACGATTTCTCAAGTACAACTGGCGAGTTCCCAGCACTCGAATGGGCTTAACCACGATTATTCTTGGATCTTGGACCTGCAAGGAATTCCAATTCAGCGCATGTGATAAACCTGTCACGTATTTCTTAAGCAAAGAAATATGAAAAACATCATGCATTTGAGACAAAGCAGGAGGTAATGCTAGACGATAAGCTACAGGGTTGATTATTTCAACAATTTCAAAAGGTCCCACGTAACGTGGCGACAACTTGGCAGCCTTGCCAAAAGTTATTGAGCTCTTTTTCGGCTTCACCCGAAGAAAGACCTTCTCTCCTAGTTTATAATGTCTGTCAACCCGCTTTAAGTCTGCATAGCTCTTTTGCCTATTGGCGGCCTCCTTTAGATGTTCCCGAATCATTTTGATTTGCTGTTCCATTTCCATAAGGATTTCTGGCCCAATTACCTCTCTGTCCTCAACGCTGTCCCAGCTGACAGGGGTTCTGCATTTTCTTCCATACAATGCTTCAAAGGGCGCCATTTTTAAAGAGGCATGATAGGTGTTATTGTAAGCAAATTCTACCAGCGGAAGGTATTCTTCCCATTTATACTGCTGGTCCATGCAATACATCCTTAACATGTCCTCTAAAACCTGATTAACTCTCTCAGTCTGTCCATCCGTTTCTGCATGATATGCCGAACTGAAGTTCAATTTAGTCCCCAAGGCCACATTAAGCATTTGCCAAAACCTTGATGTCATCCTCGGATCTCTGTCTGATATGATTAATTCCAGTATTCCATGCAATCTGAAGATTTCATGTACAAATCTTCTTGCTAGCACTGGTGCATCGTCCTTCAAATTACCAGCAATGAAGTGTGCCACTTTGGTCAATTTGTCGACTACAACCAGGATAATGTCATGCTTATTTCTTGACATAGGCAATCCTTGAACGAAATCCATCATTATCACTTGCCATTTATACTGCGGAATACTGTGGGGATACAATAATCCAGCGGGGTGCATATGTTCCGCCTTAACACGCTGACATTCCAAGCAGTGTGTTACAAATTCTACCACATCCTTTTTCATTCCCTTCTAGAAATATTGCTGCTTAAGATCAGCGAGCATTTTTGTAATGCCAGGGTGTCCAGAAAAAGGTGAATTATGAAATTCAGTTAACAATTTCCCTCTTAAGTCATTTGCCACAGGTATATATACCCTGTTTTCGAACCTTAGAATTCCTTCATTATCAAAACGGAATCCTTTATACCTGACATCCTTCGGGTCTGCAGCAAGTGCTGATTTGACTTGCTGGAAATAAGGATCTGATTCCAAGGCATCTTTCACCTCATCCTTAAACTACGTTCTTAACGTTATAAGAGTAGAGATATGCTTCCTTCGACTCAGAGCATCTGCTACTCTATTTTCCTTACCCTTGATGTAGCTTATATCAAAATCATACTGAGACAGAAATTCTAACCATCTTCGCTGCCTTGCATTCAGATTTGGCTGAGTAAAAATATACTTCAGCCCCAGATGGTCTGTTTTTAACTCAAAAGGCTTGCCTAAAAGATAATGCCTCCACATTTGAAGTGCATGAACAATGGCAGCGAGCTCTAAATCAAGTGGAGCATAATTCTGTTCATGTAACTTAAGCTTTCTACTTTCATAAGCTATGACATGGTTATTCTGTAATAGAATACCTCCAAGGCCTTCTCCTGAGGCGTCCGTTACAACCATAAAATTTCCATTTGGATCAGGTACAGTCAAGATAGGTGCTGAAGTTAACTGTTCCTTTAAATTCTTAAAGGCAGATTCACATTTGTCTGTCCAGACAAATTTCTTATCCTTCTTTTGCAGCGAAGTGATTGGGGCAGCAATTTTTGAAAAGTCCTTAACGAACTTTCGATAATATCCAGCCAAGCCCATGAAGCTCCTCACTTCGTGCACGTTCTTAGGTGCAGGCCACTCAGTTATAGCTATGATCTTTGAAGGGTCAACAGCTATCCCATTCTTGCTTATAACGTGTCCCAAATAATGCACCTCTGCATCATAAAAGGAACATTTGGACAGTTTGCCATACAACTTCCTCTTTCTTAAAATTTCCAGCACTATCCTTAGATGTTCTTGGTGCTCTTCGACATTTTTAGAGTATATAAGAATATCGTCCAAGAATACAAGCACAAACTTGTCTAAGTATTCTTGAAAAATATTGTTCATTAGATTCATGAAGGCGGCAGGTGCATTAGTCAACCCAAAAGGTAACACCGTGAACTCATAATGCCCGTACCTCGTTCTAAAAGTTGTTTTATGAATATCTTCTTCCTTTATTCTCAGCTGATGATACCCAGATCGAAGATCTATTTTTGAATAAACTGATGCTCCTCGCATCTGATCGAACAGATCATCAATCCTAGGAAGTGGGTATCGATTTTTAATAGTTGCTTTGTTCAGCATTCTGTAATCAATACACAGCCTCAAAGTGCCATCCTTTTTCTTTACAAAAATTACCGGCGCTCCCCAAGGTGAGACGCTCGGTCTTATCAACCCCTTAGTCAGAAGTTCTTGTAACTGAGCCTTCAGCTCTACCAACTCAATGGTAGTCATTCTATAAGGTGCCTTAGATATGGGTTCAGTTCCCGGTTTGATTTCTATTGCAAAGTCAAACTCACGTTTGGGTGGAAGACCTGGCAATTCCTCTGGAAACACATCACGGAAACCCCTTAACAATGGATATCTTTCCATGAAATCATTATCTTCCTCCGCATTTTCTGTCACTTTTACTGCATACAAAGTGCAGCCTCTGTTTTTAGCCCTTTTTAGTTGCATAGCCGTCAGTTTCCTAACTGCAACTTCCCGTTTTACACCTTGAATGACTACTGCTTTCTGCAGGTCATCGAAGCAACAGATTTGTTTTTCATAACAGTCGACCTTTGCTTTATGTTCAGCCAACCAGTTAACTCCAATAATGATATCATATGATCCTAGAGGAGTGACATACAAGTCAACTTCGGTGGAGAAACTAGGCAGATCAAGAATTGCCCCAAAAAGGCACATTTCGACTGTATGGACAGCATTATTCCCATAATGCACTGTCCATGTTTTATCCATTCTTTCAGCCTTTCTTTTTAATTTCATTGCAAGTTTAGCAGAAATAAAACATTCTGTAGCTCCAGTATCAAAAAGTATGACTACAGGTGTACCGAATAACTTACCCGTAACTTCTATGGGCGTCACTTGCTTTTCAGCTTGTCTGTTAGCCACTGCAGCGTGTATCCTATGCTACTGACCGTGATCATCCTTCTTCAGAGGATAGTGATTCGCATAGTGGTCCTTTCCACAGTTGAAGCATCCTCCAACTGGCCCTTTTCTAGGCTCAAATTTGTTACCAGCCTTGAAGTTATCATTCTGGCTTCCATAGGACTTCTGTCCAATGCCATTAACTTTTGTGAAGCTATTCCGCACGCTATTTACAGGTCTGTTCATCACAGATTTCTTGTTGTTATCTACAACAATTTTGTTTTTCACACCAAACCTTTTCCAAGGTCCCCTTTTTGGTGCAAGAGACGAAGAAGAATTGGGAATCTTCTTCCTTATCTCTTCCCTGTGAGCAGATATTGCCCTCAATTTCTGTTCCTGTCTGATTGCCTTTTCGACAACTCCATCCATGGTGGTTGGGCCGTGGACATCCACTTCGCCACCAATGATGGGATTCAGTCCCATTATGAATTTCCGTATTCTGAACTTCTCATCAGCTTGGTACTGCGGCACATACTTAAGGAGTTTAGTAAACCCTTCCCAGTATTCCGTCACCGACAGCCTTCCTTGCGACCAGTTCTGAAATTCAGTCATTTTCCTATCAAAATAGAGTTGAGGCAGCCATCGTTGCCTAAAATAACCCTTAAATTGATCCCAAGTTATGTCTGATTCGACAATATTCAGCTCAACCTTACGGTTGTCCCACCATGATGATGCTTCATGAGAAAGCTGATATGCTCCCCATATCGCTTTAGTCTCTTCGGAGAAGTTTCTTATTGCAAAGTATTTCTCCATTTCACTGAGCCAATTCTCAGCTCCGTCCCCAAGGGTTGTTCCATCAAACTTTGGAGGACTTATTCTCTTTATATCATTTGTAAGTTCAGCTGCTAATCTTGCCCTTTTATTTTCAGGGGGATTAGGAGCAATTACATCATTATTATCAACACCCGGATTCCCTCCGTTGATGTTGTCCACAGGAGGCGGCTGATCATTTATTTCAGCTTCATCCTCCTCCTCTTCATTGCCCATTGACTGTTGTTCCAGAACAGTCAAACGATCCCGCGTATCAAGTAGGGCAGCAAGGATTTCATCCAGCTTTTGAGCAGTAGCTGCCTCTCCACCCTGTAACGGGTTATTCGCAGCATTCCCTCTTGTTCTGACCATTTTCTGTTCAATAAGAAAATGTAAACCTTATTAATATCGTGGACTCATTAGGTCCAAGAGCTGCAACCTTCAGCTCTGATACCAAGATGTAACATCCCCATTTTAAGATACTAGAACAAGGGAAATTTTTTTTTTTGATAACGTTCTCTGTTATGAATTATAAAATTCAAACACACGTTCAAGTTTTAATAATTGTTCTCTGCCCAACAACACAGTTTGGATCACACAACTTCTTTTTAAAACTAATGTTCCCTGTTCACATATTTACAATATGGAACACACATTCAATGCCATTCAATCTTATAACAGATTCTATATGCTGCTGTAAATGACTTGAGGAACTGCCGATCTTCCATTTTCATGGCTCGGAGTTTCATCGATCCTTCATTTCATGACTCGGCAACAACCGATCCTTCATGTTCGTTTATGCATAGTATATTATATATACCAGTTCTCTTAACCGTTTCCGGTTATCGAAGTGATCCATTTAAGAAGCCTATCTGAATATCTGTTACTGATATTCATCTGACATCCTGCATCTTAAATTAAGTGATAAGGACAACGCAACCAGCACTTGCGATACTTTGGCCAAAGATTTTCACATGCTTTGCATGATCATATTCCTGGATGTGATACACATCAATGGAATACGTCCTTCACCTCACTTCACCTGTTATCTAGAATGGTCTTTCCTGGTTCCTACCAGTCCTCTCGATTTAAGGTCAGATCTAAACTTTCTAATTTCCAACTAGCAATATGAACGAATATAGGAAGGCACCCCTGGTAACTAAAGATACGCAGACATACGGTGTCGTTCCCCATGACTCCGTGTGTCTAGTTATCTTTAGTATTCCGGGGTCACTCCGTATACATGATCATACTCCTATCCCCAGTCAAGAACTTCACATTCAGCCTATGTATTCTTGATGTTTTAATTCGGGAGGGCATTGTAATATGTCAGCTATAACATTGTGTCGTCATGAAGACCCTGTCTTCATGAAGACACCTTGCTGTAGCTGGCGTATGTCAATGTCCTACGGAATCCTCCCATCGAGAGTACACATCCTGCTCAAGTGATTTGGATATGATCTTAATATTTAAAATCAACTTTCAGCAACCATGCTGATCCCTTTATCCTCGTTCCGTTACAGTTGTATATAGCTAAGAGAGACTAAATCCGTCCTTTAGCTTGCTATGCATCTTCTCCTTCATACCGAAGGGATGCATTTCTCTACTTGGTTCTCTTCTTAATCATTGGATTAAGCAGCCCGTTACCGACGGACGTGATAAGTTTAACCTATTAAACTTAACCAAGATTTTTCCCAACTGTAACTAAATTCAGAATTCTAGCTTATTAGACGTCATTTAAACGAGGTCTAATTCCCAATAAATGTATTCATTTATTTTCCTTAACCGTACATAGTTAAGGTCCATTAGTTATGGATATACTTATCCCATATCCTTTATTCTGAATTTAACATATGAGGTCATTAATGGAGTTCGAAAGCGAAGTTTGATTACTCCGAAGTTAATTGATATTCCTTAGCTTCCAAGCTAATCCTGAATACCTATCAGTTATGGAATCATATTCTTCCTAATCCTTTCTAATGTCAATTAAGAATTCATCTTTACCCAAGTATGAACTAATTGCACATTTCAACTTAAGAGTTGCAATAAGGTAAGAATAGATATTAATTCCCATTTAGCATCCATCCAAGGGCAATTAAATAAATCCAATTCAAGAAATAACATTATATTTCTAATTTAATCAACAATATCAACTGATATAGTCATTAAAATATCACACTTGTATTTGTATTCATTAATTCATGTCATAATCCATACATTTGCCAATCCAACTGAATGGACATTGTTTACATAAAACATCATTACAACTCATAGATAGAAGAATGTACTTTCTTCTTTTTACAATTCCTCAAAGAGGAATAAAAGTAAACAAATACAATTCATCTTCAACCAATCAAGAAGCATCAGAAAACAGCCATGTCTTCATTCTAATCAAATTCCATCTGCAAAATTATTTGCACGGGTCAGTTCAATGAACTGAGCATATTAAGCACTTATCATTAAAATGAGGTGCTTCAATTAACTGTCTCAATAAAAGAACCCTGCTTTTATGAAACGACAGTAAGACATCAATCAAGAAATAGGCACCAAAGAATGATCAGCATAACAACTGAACCATCAAAATACCATCACAATCAACCAAAGAACTGCTGTCCCTATTTTCCACATAACCGTTACAAGTTCCAAATTACAATATTTGTAAAGTTTAGGAATACAAGTAGCGTACTGCTGATATAACATACTGTTATCTTTTCCACTCCTTTCATTAATAATAAATGCAAAGGATAAAACTAACTGAAACGTAAACCCATTACTTTCCTTTCAGTTCATGCATCACATTAGATTCCAAGCAATCACGCACAGACGAGAAAGCAAACAGCAATGCATATAGTTGCTCATATCTAAGCACTACAAGATTCGTTAATAACGATTACAAATTTTCAACTGTATGAAAGAAGAAAAGATCATTTTCCAAGTCATTCATCCACATTACTATCTCCTTCCTCATGACTGTCCTAAAAATGGAATCCAAACGAGACACAAATCAAGATAACAGTTCAGAGTGAAACTTACAAAATCCATTCGGAATTCACTTTCCGGCAGCAAGAGTAATTTCATTCATAATCAGCTTTAAATGAAAACAAGGAAGAATTTATCGTCCTTATCAATACTTCATTTAAATCAGGCTCATATGAATATCCAAAACAGGTTAGTACAACATCGTATTTATCATAGATCAAATAGTATAAGGATGCATACTATGTATTTACCGTACTAGAAGAATCCATAATTCTTTCACTGTATTGTAAACCAGATAAACAGTTATACAATCATGCAATCAATTATTCACATGATTTTCTAATTCTATGAACGCATTCCGTTCAAAATAAAATTTATTCATTGCTGTTACCTACAGCAAGTCCAATCATAATGCACAGTAAGACTTCAATGCTATTTCCAGAATTCAGACAGCAAAAGAGAAGAATTCGTTCTTTAACTATTCAATAAGAAAACAACCATTTTCTTCAACTCAACAAGAACTATTCATGCTGATTTCATTTCTTCTAAATGACTGTGCAAAGATCAGAAGACCACAAGAAACATTCAAAAATTTTGTTTGTACAGAAATACACAGCACTTAGGAAACGATTTAAATGCCACTGTCCTCTCTATTCAGACTGAACTTACAAGTTCAATAAACCATCCAACTACTGATTTTACCAAATCAAAACAGCAGACAGAAGAAGAATTCCTTACCAATAAATGTTTCTACCCGAATCCATTCTTCTATTCACAATGATGTACAGAACCCAAAAATGTGATTTTCATACAATAATACCCTTATTATTAAAACCCGGATAGGATATCAATGCTCACAGTATAATCAAACATTCCAATACAATACAACTTCCCAAGCATTTCTTTTGCACAGCAATCCAAATTAAAATGCATTTTCACAAAGACAGAACTTCGAACAGCATCAATGAAACACAACAAATCATCTAACCCCCTTCAGCAAGATTCAACATGATTTATTTAATGCACAGAATACAAGTCAAGCTCGTTTTCATGACTACTGTCCAAACTGTAAGATCAAACTACCTCAAATAAGACATAACAAACCATCTTTCCTCCAAGGCAAGAAGAGGTACAGTACATAAATATTCATTCATTGCTCAGGAATGCAAAGCCAAGATTTTTAATCGTGTCTACAGTCCGAACTAAAAGACCGAACAGCATCAATAAACACAACTAATCATCCTACCTTCTCAGCAAGAAAACAATATAATTCATTATAAGTTCAGAAGAAAAACTATTTCTTTTCCAACTCCCACGAATACCCAAATCGTATTCATCTATTTCTTTAAGCAAGAAAAAGGAACAGCAAAAACGTATTACCATTTCTTCCTTCAAATCAAATTCATATGCTCATACAAAACCCAAATGCCGTATCCATCATAATCAAACACAGCAGAAAGAGAAAGGATCTATTTCCTTTTTAAAAGAAATTTCAGTAAAGAATACGACTTCATACAACTCGCACATCCAGTACAGTTTTATCACTGAAGTTCATATATCAAAGAACAATTGCTCGACACTGAAAGACAACTCCTATTGTCTATTCAGATTTCATCATTCAAGTTCGTAAAACAAGAGAACGATTATACAGTGATGAGAACAACACATACTGCCTGTTTTTTTTTTTGTAAATATAACCATTAACAGAGAAAAATACCCAAAACGTTATTCTCCAAACTGTCAAACAACCCACACAGCAAGTTCGTATTCCACTCAAAGAAAATGCAAAGACAGTTTCAACACAACAACAAGAAACGATTCCACTCATATCATTTCCAAAAATGACAGCAAGAATCGACTAAATCCAAATCGTATCAACACGACAACAATCACATAAACCCAAAACCCAAGAGCAGGGTTGTTTTAATGAGACGTTTAAACAAAGCAAGTATTTTTAAAGAGAAGGGCTTAACATGCCTGTAATTTCTTCCTCAAAACTCGAAGAAAATCGCATCTAACGAAGGTATTTCCTTCCACGGTGACAACACGAGCTTTCCAACAATCCTTTCCTCTTCAGGCTCAGCAACAACCTCCAAATTTCCAAAGAACAGTGATAAACCCAATGAAACTGGTTCGACTGAACCAAACAACAAAACTAAATGCAGAGCAACTTCACAAAATCCGAATCGACACAATAAACAATCAACATTTCCCTCCTACGCCTTCCAAGGCGAGCTGGTCGCGAGGACCAAGAAAATTTAATGCATTAAAGGCTCTGCCTTTTTCCCAACTTCCCACGCCACTGCCAACTTGAGTTGGCGAACTCCAAATTTCGAATTTCACATGCAAAACCAAATTTAGTTCCATGTCCAACTAGATACCTCTGCCACTTTCCTGTCCCCGCCAAACTGGCGCTGTCCACGTATGGACTCCTCATTTAATGCCATTAAACACCCCTTCATCCTTATCCTCTCCCTCCAAGGGTCTGCGCGTCCCCTTTAGGTTAGGATTAGTTTAGGATGTATATTAGTATTCAACCTAGGTCATAGTTTAGTTTTAGGTTAATAGGACTTAGGTTTATTTCCCTTTCTTTTTTTTTTATAATTTAAAAATCCACTTAGGATAGTAGTTTAGGATGTATGGTAGAACTTAGGATTAGCTTAGGATTTAATTCCTTCTAACCACTAACACTAATCAACCTCCAATCCAGTCTTCCAACTGACACTCATGTCAATGTTGTGCAGGACGTTTCGTCCTTTGTTTCACATGCCAAAGCCACCCGTGTCCAGACATTTCCTGCCTCACGAGGTCTTAAGTTCGACAGTGCATGGTTCAAGAATCGAACCTTTGTCGTTGGCATTTACGTGCCAGCTGCTCATACCTGCAATCAGGCGCTGCACATTTATATCAACCTCCAGTTCGGTTCAAGAGTAAATCGACAAAGCAATCACAAGAAGACCACAGCATACTTTGGATCAATGGAATTGATTCAAGGTGTGCTGTCAATCAGCAAAGAGAGTTTAGCAAGTATACGACAATTTGTCGTCACATCAGCAAACACACAAGCAACAATAACTGCTGTCCGATGCAATAAATTACAGCATGCAAGAATCCAAGTTAGCAACACATTCCTTTAAGATCAGAATATATCTTAACATGTTTGCCTTCATTTCAGCAGCTATAACAGTATGAAAAATATTCACCAAGATAACTTACAAAATCAGGGTGTTAAGATGGTCACTAGGGCAGAAATGTCATCCATGCTTGACGGATTTTCGGGATATAATTAGGTTGAAGTAGCTACTGAAGATCAACATAAAACAACGTTCACCACTCCATCGGGAACCTTTGCTTACAGAAGGATGCCTTTCGGTTTTATCAATTCCAGGGCCACATTTCAGAGAGCTATGGACTTAGCTTTCATGGATTTAATGGGCAAGGTCATAGTTGTGTATTTGGATGACTTGACGGTCTTCTCTAAAAAATAAAGTGATCATTATGATCACTTGGAACAAGTACTCTTAAGGTGCAGGCGTCATGGGATTTCATTAAATCTTGAGAATTCCATGTTTGGAGTGATAGAGGGAAAGTTGCTGGGTCATATTGTGACTAGAGAAGGAACCAAGATCGACCCAGAGAGAGTGAAGGCCATTCAAATCCTTACCCTACCCATAAGCAAAACTAGGGTGCACTCCTTTTTGGGGAAGGTTAATTTCCTAAGAAGATTTGTACCTGATTTTGCTGATAAAACCAAGGATATCCTTGGGATGATGAAAGGGAAAACTCCATTTTGATGGAGCACTGAAGGGAAGCTATCTTTTGAAGAATTCAAAAAGGAAATTGTGCGTGCCCTTGTTCTAGTATGTCCAGACTTCAAAAAATATTTCATCGTGTACAGCTATGCTTGCACTCATACAGTATCAGTCATCTTAATGTAGGAAAATGAAGAAGGAATTGAAGCTCCCATCACTTTCATGAGTTTCCCATTGAAAGAACATGAATTGAAAATGTCACAAATTGAAAAACATGTTTATACGGTGGTGAGAGTAGTGAAACATTTCAGGTATTACGTGCTGAGTTCTCATACCCTCATTCTCGTTCCTGATACTGCAGTTAAATCCATTTTGACTCAACAAGAGCTAGGTAGTCAACGAGGTAATTGGATAGCTAAAATCCAAGAGTATGACTTGGACATCAGACCTACCAAGTTGGTATGAGGAAGGGGCATGTGCCAATTGATTACAGAAAATAATGCTGAGACAGAATGTGAAAAAACTGAAGATACCTCTTCGGAATTGCCCATGGTGCTTTTTGTGAGCACAACAGACGAATGGTACATAGATATTGATTTCTTTCTGACTTATGGAAAATATCCCCCGCATTTAAGCCAAAAGGATAAGAGGCTAGTTATGTTAAGATCCGCAAGATACATTATATGGGATAATGGAATGTACAAGAAATGTATTGATGGTGTATTCATGCGATGTGTTGATAAGTCACAACAGGTGAGGTTTTTAGAGTCCTTCCATAATCTGGCATGCGGAGGACATTTCTCCTCCTCCGTGACAACTTATAAGATCCTACGGGCCAGGTACTATTGGCCTACTCTCTTTCAAGACTCAGTAGAATGGGTATCCAAATGTGAAGCTTGTCAACATTTTGTTGGTCACCCTAAGTTAGCAGCTCTTCCCTTGAATCCTGTGGTCATTGAAGAACCTTTTCACCACTGGGGAATTGATTTCATTGGAGTATTGAATCCTACCTCTAGTGTGGGACACAACTACGTGCTCACTGCCACAGACTATTTCACTAAGTGGGTGGAAGCTGCACCCATCAAGCAAACAACCTCTGAAGTTGTCTGCAACTTCCTCAAAGAAAATATAATTGTCAAATTTGGCATGCCTCACAAGATTTTTGCCGACAACGCCTCTAATTTTTCATCCCACGAGTTGACAGAATTTTGTTACGGATTTGGGATCACGTTGGCTCATTCATCCGATTACTACCCTCAAGGCAATGACCAAGCTGAATTGAGCAACAAAAACCTAGTGACCATAATCAGAAAGTTGGTTGATGAGAATCAAAGGACATGGCACAAAGCATTGTATGATGCATTGTGGGCTGATTGGATTACTCCTAAATGAGCTATTGGGATGTCTCTATTCCAGGTGATGTATGGGAAAATTGCTAAGATACCTATCTCTATGGATTTTACCAGCCCTTACAGTTGGCTAAAGCAATTGAGGATGGAGCTTTTCAAAATTCTGATCCAGAAGAGGGTTATCTACCTAGCCAAGCTAGAATAAGAATGGAGAAAGGTGGTGGATTGCATCATAGACCATCAAATCAAAGTCTAAATTAGAATATTTGACAAGAAATCAAAGCAATGTGATTTCCAAGTTGGAGATCTAGTACTACACTCCTTTGGGAATAAGAGAAGAGAACAGAAAGGGATGCATGGCAAGTTTGATTCTGTTATGGAAATGACCTTTCAAAATTACATCAGTTAACTGGTAAAAATAAGATTTTGTCTATCATACCTTGATGGATTATTTTCTCCCTCTATCCTTTCAGCTGGTCAACATTTGAAGTTGTTCCATTAGTAATGAAAGATGCTCTCTTGCATTGTACATAATTTGTTTTCTGTCGTATGTTTGCTTTTTGTTTCCTTTCTATGTTTGTTTATCTTAGGTTTTCTTCATTCCTCAGACTCCGTAGCCCAATGGATACAACCAGAGATTATGAGTTCTCTTCCTTTTATGTCACCAAGAAAGTCCCCAACTGGAGCCAAAATGTTATCTCAATATAATGATTCTAGCTAAAATTAAGATAACCATAGAAATTTTTTGGGAAAAATCTCCTAAAAATGCCCTTTTGAGGAGATTTTAAAGTTTTCAGGTTTCAACAAAATGAAAGCATTTTTTTTACATGCTATAGGCAAATTGTTTCTTGAAACTCTGAAACCTAAAACTAGCCAGTGTTTCGGGATTTCAAAATTCATGGGCATTGGAACATGACTTGCAAAAAGCATGTTACTATGTCAATTGACTTCCAGAACCTGAAACTTGATATGTCCATTTTGTTGTCAGGTTTTTGGAATCTTGGAACACCTAAGCATCTCATTTTTCATGTCATCTATTTCTCAAAACCTGAAACCCAAATTGATAGCTAATCCTTTGTATCAGGTGTTTTCAGGGCACTCCAAGCATGATGACATGAAATTAACTCCGTGTTGTTAGGTAGTGTGGCACACATGTCATGTGTAGTGTAATAAAATTGTAGGGTTTTTTATAAATAGTTGAGATTTTACATGTCATTTGTATCTATTGTACTTTTTGGTTGCATGGATTTTCTTATGGATGCTCTCTCAACCTTTGAAACCTGATTTGATTTTGTGCTTGATTGTGTGATTCATTTTCAATTATTTTTCGATATTTGTTTAAAGGTATTTTCTCTGCCCTCTACTTGTGGAGGTTTGTTGAATAATGTTTTTGTGATGTTCTTTGTGACGTTCTCCTTCCTTTCCTGCTTTTCTTCTAGGTTTAGGGTTTTAGGTTTTCTTCTTCTTTTTGGGTTGTATTCCAATAAAAATTATTGATTAAGAGTTCACCCTTAGGGTGTTTGCCTATTCTATACCTTAGAATATACCTTTTTTGTGTTTTAAAAGAAAAGGAGAATGAATACAAAGTACTAACTGTTGAAATGGTGGAAAGATTACATGTATTGACATCTCAAAAACCCAGATCCCTTATTTTGGGTTTTTCAAGGTGTTTTACAATCTCCAAGTTCCGCAGTGTTTCAGGATTTTCTAAGTGCCGGGACATCCAACATCATCTGACATCTGATTTTACAGTGTGTTGGGCCTTGCAAAGTGTTCAACATCTTCGATTCCTACTAGTGTATCGGGTCTTGCAAGGTGCTCAACATCTTCTTGATTCCCGCAGTGTATCGGGTTTTGTGAGAGTGTCCAACACCTACTAAGTTCCAACACTCTCTCCAGTGTGTCAGGTTTTGTGAAGTGTCCGACAAGACCTAAGTTCCGTTACTCTCTCCAGTGTGTCAGGTTTCATCAGGTGCTTTACAAGTCCTAAAATCCGGATAGTGTGGCGGGTCTGTGGGGTTGCTCAGCAAGCTTCCAAGTCTGATTGCTCATATAAGAGTTTTCTAAGAATTCTTTCTTCAGGATTTCTCATGTCGAATCCTGGATCATCTAAAGACAAGTCAGACAGCTTAGGGAAGATGAAATACAAGTATCGGAAGATGGAATCCCCTCCTATATAGATTGCAATTACGACATCTGAGATACAGAACTCAGTAACATTGACATGGAGGATTTCTGGAACAGAACCAAGGATTCTTCTCAGAGTCCCTGGATGAAGTCAATAACCAATAGTGGCCTCCCTCTTGCAGCAGGATTCCCAATGTCTGCTCAATGCCCTGAGTTCATTTTCACCTGTGCTTCCCATTATGACTTGGACTCTCGTTCAATGAAAAATCAAGCAGGAGAAGTCATAGTGAAGTTGGACAGGGGGTTATTTTGATGACCTCTTAAGATTACTCAACTTTCGGGAATATGTTGACGTAGATCTTAAGTCAACACAAAAATCCTGGGACAAAGATCAAGAAGACTACATCAGGCATGTGAATAGGAGGTTCTTGATCAAGGCCAAGCTGACCATCTCAAGGCTTCCTGAGTTTGTCCCTAGGAGTGATTTCATCCTTGAAATCAGCGACATCATCACCTTGCTAAGTCAAGTATTTGGATTCCCTAAGTCAAGGGACTTCTAAGGATGGATGTATCAATTCATGATTATTATGAAGAATAACAAATAAGGGATTGATTGGAGTAGTCTCATAAGTGATGAGATTGATTCCCAGATGAAGACAATATTGACTACGGGGAAATTCTATATGTCATCATATGTCACCTATGCAGCAGTTGGCATGGGAAATTATCCAGGATTGGATGCAAAAGGAGAAAGTGGCTAGAGAACACATATATCAGTACCCTCCCTCAACTAATAATGAAAGGTTCCGAAGATCACTTCAGAAGAGTGAACGATGCTTTATTTTATGAAAATATCTGTAGGATGAACCCTGATCTAAGGAAAAGAAGAGTCTCTGATGAAGCATGGGCCGAAGTATCAAAATGGGGTTGTATCTTCTTGCAGTTCAAGAAGTTCACATACCTTCAGGTGGTCATGTATCTAGGTGACCCTTTTCGATTGCCTAGATTCCCAGGTGATAAGCTAATCCTAATGGAGTTGGTAAGACAGTTGTTGGATTTCCACAAATTCCAACAAAGTAAACACAAGGCTGTCGTATCCTTCCCCATTTCCATTGGAAGATGCACGTGCTCGACGGTAGTCAAAGCTAAGAATGTAGTGCACGAGCTTTAGGAAAAATTGAAGAAGCACATGAAGCACAGAGATGGATTTGATTTCCTTGAGGAGTCCTTAAATCATACGGGACTTTATATCTACATGTTCCCAACATAGAAGATATTTGGGTTGATCTTTGGGATGAAGTTGCCATCCGGACAAAGGATAATAGCAGGTTGACAATTGAAGAAATCCAGATGATGGATTTATCTGATATCCCAAAAGGCACTAAAGACAACGAGAGTGTCCTTGATGCCTCGTATGATGGGTTGAACGAAGATCAATATGTATTCTAGGCCATTGATTGGTCCATTGCTGAGAAAGCTTCTATCACGGGAAGAGCTACTCAAATTCTTACCCGTACTAAGGCGTGGCTCATTTCTTGGGGAATGAGTTATAAAGAAGGGAGTTTTGCAAAGCTAGATGCTTTGGAAGAGGGACCCTCAAAAGGAAAAAAGGAAAAGGATAAGAACCCTTCCAAAAGGCCAATGAAGGTTAAATTTGTAAGAAAGGGAGAAGACCAAGTAACTACACTAGTGGCTACTCTTCCACAAACAGTTGAGGTTCTTGATTCACCTCCACAACCAGAACAAGGGAATCTTCCTTCAAGAGAAGAAATTATTCAACCTTCCATTCCTCCTTTGGTAGATAGTTCATCAGAGGTAAGTCTTCCTCCCACTTCTCAAGCTCTAATTCCAGAATCCTTGCCTCCTCCCATTCAACCATCCTTTCCTCCTCCCATTCAACCTTCCTTGCCTCAGATTTCTTCACCAAGTTCCTCAGCCATGGCTAGTATCTTCTCTGGCCTCTCACCTCTTCCCACTAGACCCTAGTTAACTGTGGACATGCCTCCTCCTGCTGCGCCTTTATTCCCTGAATCCACTACCACGGGCACTACACTTACGGTGGTTACCACTCCACAAGCTAATCCTCCTCCACCTGAAGATGTGACCATAACACCTGCAATGGAAGCAAATTCTTCCAATACACCTCAATGGTTGGTAGATCATACTCCGAGGAAGAGGAAGGTAGTTGTTCCCATTACCAGCCTTTAATTTTAGTTCCCTCAAGGTCACTTCCACTAAGTCATCCAAGAAACCCAAAATAGTATCAAGGATTTTAGTGGATTCCTCAGGGCATAAATTTGTAAAGATTGCTACTCCCGCAGTTGATAAAACTAAGGATGACATAATGGTCACGGATTATCAAATCACAAGGGTGGCTCTGGGGAAAGTAACAACAGAGGGAGAACAGTAGAACACATAAGATGCCATGAATGTGTTGTGCTAGAAGCTGAGGGAAACTAAGGAAAAAAGAGATGAGTTAAAAGAGAAAGTACAATACCTAACAGAAGTGCTACTCAAGCTCTCAAATCCTCCTGAGTCAACACCATCATCCTCTACTCCTATCGGGTTCGATTTCTCATCGGTACCCATGATCGAGAAGATTAATGAAAAGGGGAGAATGGTCGATGAATGGATCCAAAGGCTGCTCCTACAAGGAAAAGGAGTCATCAAAGATATTTTGGAACTCTACCAATCCTTAGAGGATATAAATAAAGATGAAGAGAAAATGTATGATGAGTTTTTCAGCAGAAATCAGGAAATTAGAGTTGACTTTTGAAGCTCTCCAAATGCTGAAACAGATTCCATCCTGCATCTTGGTCGAAGAGGGCATCATTCCACATGGGGATAAACATTTTCAGCTAACTAAAGCCATCAGATTCAAATAAAGATTCTCAATGAAGCTTGCAACAAATTGAGAGAATCAAGAGATCAATTGGTCGATGGTAAGAACGACTTAGAAGAAGAGCTATTCAAAATCTATGCTAAGGTGTTGAGTGAAGGCTCGGGTATCTTACCTGTTGATGACATTTACAAAAAGATCCAAGAATCAATTCAACATGAACTAACTTACGGATTCGGCATGGAAATCATTGACAGGTTTGTGAAAATTGAACATTCTTTGGAGACCCTGAGGAAACTCAACAAGAGATTGAAAAAGCTTCCTGGCAACGCTAGTGATACTTAGGAAACATGTGAAGTTCTGAGTGATCATTCCACCACGCCTGATGAGAATGAGAAGCAGGGTATAATATGAAAATTCAAGAATTTTAGAACAAGCAGGCTTTGTTGGAGGAAGATAAAGATGATGATACAGAATAAGCACAATGCAACATGTCATTTCAATCTTGAAATCGACATGTCTTTTTCATTTTTTTTTCGTCACATAAAAAGCAAATTTTGACTTGGTCTCTTGTGTGAGAGTCAAGCAAAATAGGACTTATTTAACATACTATTTTCTAGGATTTATCCTATTTTTTCTCAACGCCTTTTATTATAAATAAGGGATGCTTATGCATTTTAAAGGGTGGAGATTTTTGGAATATTGAGAACTATTGTGAAGAAGAAAAACTTTGTGTTTTCTTTTAATCATTTAAGGAATAAAAATAGATGCTATTTTTGCAAACTTTGTGTTGTGAGATTCATCTCTCTTAAGATATTATTCTTATGTTCAGGATCTTAAGCTATTCTTTGTTTAGCATTCTCAATCATTTTAATTGTTTCAAACATTACATTACATTTTTTATCTAGAACTCGTATGATTATTTCATGATCTGTGTTTGCTAAAAAGAAAATACGTTCCTGTCATTTCCTTTCCATGATGTATTCATTTTTGATCCATTCCATTTCAGAAAACAACAACATCTTTACCTATCGTGGATATGGATTGTATCACAACCCCAATGGTTAGATTAGTGTAAATACTATACATATTATTTCTGTTGTGTTTTAGATTAGTAATAAATAGGTAGCCTCACCTATTTTTGAGGAGGGATTTAATCCCATGCACTGTGGTTGAACCTCATATTTTGATGTGACAAAATATCCAACCAACAGTACTAAAGATGAAGTTTTAAACAATTTCAAGAAGTTTAAATTTGTTGAAACCAAGATTGATCGTAAAATCAAATCATTCCACTCAAATCGGGGGGATACACCATCAACGAGTTCAAAGCATTCTTTGAAATTTATGCAATTCGTTAGTAAATAGATCGTCCACATACGACACAACAAAATGGTGTTGTTGAATGGAAAAATCACATTATCATGGGAATGATAAGATGTATAATTGATGATTTTGGATTTTCAAAGGCATATTGGTTTGAATCAACCAAAACAATAGTATATTTGTTGAATAGATTTCCCAGTGTTGCTCTTTATGGGGTAAGACCTGAAGAAGCATGGTCAGGGAGAAAGCCATCTATAGACAACTAAAATGTCGACATGATTAATTACAATTAATCTGTCTTGCATCATCACTATCTAAATCCACATACAAGATTAATTATTATTAATCCATTTTATCATATTTACCCTTTATCATTATTTATCATTTTTCACAACATTCCATCATCAATCCTCTTATTTCATCCCATCACATCCATAATCCTTTAATTCATTACCCATGCTACACATCCCTACATCTAGCCTTTCCATGTAACCTCACCCCTAATCATCTTTATTAACCTAATCTATATCTAATCCTAATCACATGCTCCACCTCTTAATCTAGAGGCTTCTATTTCTAGAAGCCTCTCCCTTCTCCTTCTATTGAATTTTTAATTCAATGGAAGCTTCTTCCCTTCATGAATCTTGAATTCAAATTCTAGAGTCTTCCACTCTAAAATCCTCTAATCCTCACATGCATTCTGCACCCTTGGTCCAAATCCAACTTGGCTTCATCTTAGCCATTGAATCCTCCACCCCTCAACTATAAATCGAGTTCTCCTCTTCCATGAGAGCTAAGTCATAGAATCCATAACAAGCCTCTGCTATTTTGTTTCATCAATCATCCATTTTATCCTCTTACCCAATCAATCAATCCATTCCTTCAATCCAATCTATCATCCATCCATCATCTTCATCAAGAAATCCAAAGGAAATCAAGGGGAGGTGTTTTCCAATTCTCCACACAAATCTGAAACAAGCTCATTGAATCCAACATCGTGAGCACATTAAATAAATCAAAGGTATATATACTTTGTTAAGTTAAGGTATTGCACTATATTTCCCTTTCCATCTAGCTCAATCTGAGGTAGTGTATTAGAGTGTTAGATTATGAATCAATTTTCTTTGGTTTGTGTTTGCATTTTGCACTAACCAATATTTTACATTTACATTTTTGCACCCACCATGTGACTTACACCCCATTTTTAATCATTTTTTATCTTATTTGATCCCTTGAACAGGTTGTCCAAGTTTCAAGAATTTTCGTTGTCGTTTACCCCTTCAAAATTTGAAATTTCGGGCTCAGATTCTATTTCCAGCATGAAACAACACCTTTTCCCTATGTATTGGAACCTATGCAATAGATAATGGTGCATATTCCCTAAAATGGTGCCTATTATCTGTTTTAGTGCATATACAAATACATCAACACTTTGTTCTAGCACTAAAACTTTGATTTTTGCCTGTTTTTGACCTTTTTTTAGCCTTTTCCCATACTTTAGAGCCAATGCTTCACAGAATGGAGTCTTTTCCCTAAAGTGTCACCTATGCAAAAAAATTTGTGCATATGAAAAAGTTTCAGTGCCTTTGTGTTAGTTTTTGAAACTCTGAAGTTGCATTAAACCTCTGTTTCTTGCCTTTTTTGACCCTATTTCAGTATTTTTCCATACATTGGCATCTGTGCTACACATAATGGCACCTATGCCATGCAGTGGTGCATTTTTTTTACTTTGGATCCTTTTAGATAATTTGGCACCTATGCCCAGTCAATTAGCGCCTTTACAGAATCACAGTTTTTCTTACAACTAATAGTCTAACCCTGTTTTCAAATGTTATCGGTGGCTTTTTGCAGTTTTATTGCACCAATAAGGGGATGTTACATCCATTTTGATATTTATATAACCTTTTTGTGATTTGAGGATTTAAAACCACTAATCCTTTTGTTTTGCAACTCATTTAGTCCAAGATATTGGGTTTAAAAATCAAACTACTAACCCATTTTTTGTACGGCCTCCTCTTAAAGACCCAATCATCAAACCACTAATATTTTTCATTTAATTTTACCATATAGCATTTAAATATCTTGAATTTATCATCCTTTTATGTGTTTATCCTTAGTTACTTATTCATCATGAAGGAGAAACCGTGTATGCTCTCTTCTCGTGTCCTCGGACGATCTTGAGGATCAAAAGCAGTTATTCTTCCCATTTTTTATTTTGTTGGAGAAATGTGATGTGGAAATTATATCCATGCATTTACCATATTCCTATGGGTCTCGTGACCATGGGCTTCATCTCCACGCACGTAGATACACCCCGTGTTCTGGTGGGCTATACAAATTATTAGATAACTATCATTATTGGCTAAGCAATTGCTTGATTTGAGAGCGGCGTGAAGTGAGGAGCTTCCACGTCCCAATACCCAGGCCTTAAACAACATCCTTGTAACATGGACTTGGGCCCCACATACCACAAGGTATATCAGGGACTCCCTTAGTGAGCACGTACATCCTAGACTAGGCAACCTTTTAGCCGCAAATCAATCTCTAATGCAAGGAGGTCACACTCCCTAAGATCACTTGCTAGCTGACCCTACATTGGCATATAGGTGGAGAGTCATTTTGTGGCACCATTGTCGGTGTGTGGTATTGAAAGTGGTCTATAGCTTGATTGCAATCCCACTTGACTAATTAGGGTGTGTGTTTCATGTTTGTTGTGTTCTTATGAACACCCTTAACCATTTTATCACATTAAAATTTTAATCAATTAAATATCATCACAATTAATTATCTTTAATCAAACAATCCCAATCCAAATGCCATCACCATACTTAATCCAAAATCATAATCCAAATATAATCCCCCACACATCCTATCACACCATGGCCTTTTATCCTCAATCCCCATCCTCTTAAAACCAACATCCAAACCCCTACCTCTTTTCTAAATCCATTAACCAAGCTATCCCATCATCCCCCACCTATCAAAGTCAACCATCTCACTTTGACCATGAAGTCCCACACATTATCACACACATTAAGAAACAAATCTCAAATATCACATCCTACCTCAACCAATCCCCTTCTCATCATCCAAATCAACCATCCCATGTTGATTCTAATATACTAACAACCATCCAACAACTCAATCAACAAATATCTGACCTTAAATCATATATCAACCTATCACCTCTTAAACCATTATCTCCCAACCAGCCCCATCCACAATTTCCCCTTCCTAAGATCCCTACCCCTCACCCCATTGACTTCCTCCTTAAGGAAACCAAATCATCTCAACCAACACCCTGAACTGATAAACATAAATCACTATCCCCACAAGCCAATTACATCGAATTTTATAACCTCCATAGCTTTGACCTAGACCAAAAGGACCTCCTTTATGTCTTTGCTACTCTAGTCACCAATCCCAAGCCCACACAACCATCCAAAATTCAAATATATAAATCCCCTATCAATCATCATGACCCACACCTTCCTCCCATCAAAACTCGTGTGGATAATCCACCACCATCAAAAATTTCAACTCCTAAATCAATTCATCATAAAACTTATCATCAAGTCCCATTCACATATACACAACCATCCCAAGAACTTCATCCAAAATCATCATCCCCCACATCTCATATTAGTCCCCCCTTCGAGTCATCTTCGTGACCCCAATCCGATCCTACGAAGTTTCTCCGAGATAGTCTCACATACCTTAATCCACCATCAAATTCAGCCTCTGAGCCTATTTAATCCCCTCCATCACCTAATCTCAATACTATCTCATCCACCATGACTCCTAAGTCACCATCATCCCCTGCTACCCCCAATCCTAAACCATCTAATGTGGCTCCTATGCCACCCTCATCCTCTTCATCCACAATTAATCCCATCTTAACTCCTTCATCACCTAAACCTAACACTATCCTATCTTCTAATCCTACTTCATCTCCACCATTCCCCAATCCTAAAACATCTAATGTAACTTCTAAGTCACCACCGCCTAAACCTAATAAATTGAATCCCAATCCTCTCTACACCCCATCTTGTACCCAAACCAATAGACTCTTATACCACCTTCACCTAATTCATCCCCTAAATCGACCAAATCTAATGTGGTTCCTACACCACACCCATCTCCCAAATATCCTTCATCCCCAACATCACCCAAATCTAATGTGACCCCATATCACACCCATCCCCTTCATCTACATCTACTAATCCAAAACAATCTAATCCTAAACCAAAACCACATACTCCAACCAATCCAAAATCAACCAAATCTACTTCGGCCCCCAAGCCCAAACCATCCACTTTGGTCCCAAGGCCTAATCCATTCCCTTCATCTTCTAGTCCACAATAATATAATCCAACTCATAAATCCAAATAAACCAAAACATATCATAATACACCCAATCCTGCACCTTTACTTCATACTCCCCCAAAACCATTTAACCCAAACCACCTCACTCCTTTAGGAGAATCCTTGACCACCATCTTCCATCATCTAAAAACCTTCAACATGATCATCCATCTCACAATAAAATAACAGGATCCAAACCTTCCCAAACCATCATGGTATCGGTTATTGTGACTTCCATCGCACCCATGGACATTCGACAAAATGTTGCATACAATTTAGGTCTTATGTCCAAAACCTCATTAAACAAAGGCTTATTGTCCTTGTACCTCTATATCAACCACCTTTCCATACCAATCCTCTCCCTAACCATCCTTCACCATCCAAATATCACTCGACATCTAAACATCAACAGCCATCCAAATCTCACATTATTTCCAAACATCTCTCACCAACCAAAAACCAAAACAAATATCACCTCCCATCTTTTGTTAAGTTTGGCCTCTTAGCGGATGAAAAAAATACAATCCCCTAATCTCATGATGACCACATGGCATCATATTCCCCATCCACTTCATATCCTATAGCCAAAAATATGTTCACTAATATGAAACATCGAGGCAAAGGCTTAGGAATCCATGAACAAGGCATTCGCAAACCCATCTCCCTTCATCAAAATCCAGGACATTTATGCTTAGGGTATAACCCTAACACTAATAACATCCCTCCCACTACTCCATCAAAACCCATTTCTACCAATATTCTAGTTGATCCTACCATCCCAACCACTCAACCCAAGCACAAATCATTCCATTCCCCTACAAAAACCAAACACCTATAAATGGATTGAGCACATAATTTGTTTCATGTGCACGGATGTTCTTCCCACCCATCCTCCTTCCATCAAACATCTACATCCAATCAAATATTATCATCACATCCATTAATATCCTCTTCCAATCCATTCATTTGAACACTTGATCATCTTTCTCACACATGTTGTAAGAAAATATTACCTACTACAACCATGTGACCTTGGTCTATCATTTCCTCCAACATTCTAGCACAATTTTCCTCCTATAGATCCACACACTTAATCAACGTGTGGTGAATACCGTCAGGTATGTCTTTTGAAACTCTAGTCAATGTCATCTCCGCACTCATTTCCATCCCCCCATCAAGCCACTAGTGATTCTTAACCCCTTGAGAGTTATTAAGAGAGTGGAACCTCTTTATGTAAAAAAAATTCAAATATCAAAAAGTAAAAAATCATATCAAAATTAAGAATATCAAATAAAATCCACCTCAAGACTCTCTCTAGGGGTATTTCCAGCATCTCTACTGGGGCTATGGATGCATATGGCTGGCAGTAGAGAAATGTTGTGATAAGAATAAGATGCATCTCCGTTGGGGCTATGGACGCTTGGCTGTCAGTGAGCAATGCATGGCTTAGCCTTCCATTCACCTTCTATCCACATATCTGACTTAATAAATCCATATACAATGGCTAGTTTTTTTACATACTACCCATTAATTCTTCACTTTAAGTAGTAATTAACCCTCACAATCACACACACTTTGATCTCACAGAGACATAGGGCTTTCCTGTTTCCAGGTATTTCTTATAACTTGGTCACACTATTATTTTAGTCCAGCTCTTGCCTTACAACACGTGTCATTCGGTTCATATTTTGTTCATCATTGATGAAATCCATCACATTCACATCCTTTTTCCCTTAGGATCGAACATCCATGGGCAGACGATGATATTTTTTCTTTTCATCCAATCCTCATCATCATGACTAGGGGCAGCCTTACTACCATTTGTTAGGGGCATCATCCATTTTAGATACCCCTCACTTCCCATCCCACCCTACACCTGGGGTAAAATAGAATCCATCCATCCATCCACACCGACCACCCTACTTTACACTTGGGGGAACACCAAATCTATCCCTCAATCCATCTTCCTTATACCTGAGGGCATATCTTATCATCTTCCATCTCCACCATCTTATCCTATACTACATCCCTCATCCTATTTATTTCCCATCCCACATCCCATATTATCCTAACCAATCTATTTATCCCTATCTTATCCAACCTATCCAATTTCCCTCATTCCTTCCCTTTTATCCTACCCAACACACTTTGGGACTTATAGGAGAAAGTCACATCCGACATCACTTCTCATCCCCCCATATCCTTTCATATTACTTATCCTCAACCATTCCCCACTATCCCAAATCCCAAATCTCAGAATCCAACATCAAATGATCTAAACATCCAAAATCCAAAATCTCAACATCCACCATCAAATAGTCTAAGTATCCAAAATACAATATCTGAAAATCAAAACATTCAAAAAATATAAAAATGCAATTTGTGTGTTTTTGCTTGTGTGTTTTCTTGTTTGTCTGCATTTACATTTTGGCTAATGATATGAGGCCCCTTTTGTTTCTTTTTTATTTTGCATGGTCCAATGATATGAGGACCATATTTTTTGTATTAATTTATCAAATGAGAAGAGGACACAAGCATTTGGAAATTAAATCATCATGGTCTTTATACCTTGACGAATTTTTCTCTATGCCACATCCATCACATTGTTAATGATGATAATAGTGTGCACTTTATGGTATCACACCCACTTCTATCATCATATTTTAGCCTTATCATCATCATCATGTAATCAATTGTCTAAGCTCTTCATCCCCCTTTTCAACCAATCAATCAACATTCACATCCAAATCTTATCATCTCACACCCAACATCCATAATCCTCACCCTTACCTGGGGAATCTTCTAACATCCTCTCATCAATAAAACTCGAACATTATTTCTCATCACTTCATCAATCATCATCCCAATCCTCTCCTATCATCCAAATCGATCCAAAAACCAATCCTTATTCTCTCATCCAAACATCCTCAATCTTCTAATCCTCCAAATCCAACATCCCATACATCAATACCAATCAATAATCAAATGCAACATCCTCAACTCATACATCCTCAAAATCTCACATCTTCAAATCAAACACCCTGAAATATAATTCATAAATATTCAATCCTAACCCTTTAACTGGGGCATCCTATAATCCAAAATTCTCAAAACCTAACCCCTTGACTGGGGCATCTTCTAATCCACCAATCCTAAATATTCACCCTTATCATACATCGTTGATTAGGGCATCGTCTACTCCAAAATCCAATCCTCTAATCATGCATCCTCATCAACAATCCTTCTAATCTCCAATCCTAAAATCCAATATCCAACCCCTTGATTTAGGAATCCTCTAATCCAACCCCTTCCATCAAATCCTCAATATTCCAATCCTCTAAATCCTCCATCTTCTAATCCTCTAAAAATCCTCAATCTTCTAATCCTCTACATCCTCCATCTTCTAATCCTCTAAATCCTCAATCTTCTCATCCTCTAAATCCTTTCTCATCTGCAAACTTGGGCCTCCCCTCTTTTCGAGTGGTTACACACCTTATTCCTCCTCTCATAACCCCTCGAGGGGGAATCATATCACCATCATAACCATTCAAAGAGGGGGAAAATGTAGACATCTAAAATCTTGACATGATTAATTATGATTAATCTATCCTGCATTATCACTATCTTAATCCACATAATAATTAATCAGAAGAATAGTTATTAATCCATTTTATCATATTTAGCCTTTATCATTATTTATCATTTATCACAACATTCCATCGATAATCCTCTTATTTCATCCCATCTCATCCATAATCCTTTAATTCATTAATAATATTTTATTATCCCACTAATAATCATTATTAACATTTTCTAGGAATTTAATATTCCTATATCTACCTACCCACCTACCCTACATTTCCCTACATCTATCCTTTCCATGTAACCTCACCCCTAATCATCTTTATTAACCTAATCTAACTCTAATCCTAATCACATGCTCCACCTCTAAATCTTGAGGCTTCTATTTCTGGAAGCCTTTCTAACCTTCTCCTTTTATTGAATTTTTAATTCAATTGAAGCTTCTTCCCTCCATGAATTTTGAATTCAAATTCTAGAGTCTTCCACTCTAGAATCCTCTATTCCTCATAAGCATTGTCCACCCTTGATCAAAACCCAACATGGCTTCATCTTAGCCATTCAATCCTCCACCCCTCAGCTATAAATTGAGCTCTCCTACTCCATGAGAGCTAAGTCATAGAATCCATAACAAAGCTCTGCCATTTTGTTTCATTAATCATCCATTTTATCCTCTTATCCAATCGATCAATCCAATCTATCATCCATCCATTATCTTCATCAATCAATCCAAAGGCAATCAAGGGGGTGTGTTGTACAAGTGTCCACAAAAATCTGAAGCAAGCTCATCCAATCAAACATCTTAAGCACATCAAATAAATCAAAGGGAGCTATACTTTGGTAAGTGAAGGTATTGCACTTTATTTCCCTTCCCATATAGCTCAATCTGAGGTAGTGTATTAGAGTGTTAGATTAGGAATCAATTTTCTTTGGTTCTTGTTTGAAATTTTCACTAACCACTCTTTTAAATTTACATTTTAGCACCCACCATTGGGTTTACCCCAAATTTTTAATCATTTTCCATGTTATTTGATCCCTAGAATAGGTTGTCCAAGTTTCAAGAATTTTCGTTGTCGTTTACCCCTTCAAAATTTGAAATTTCGGGCTCAAATTCTGTTTCCAGCACGAAACAATGCTTTTTTTCCTATGTATTGGCGCATATACAACATAGAATGGTGCATATGCCCTAAAATGGAAACTATGCCCTAAAATAACGCCTATGCAAATACATCAACACTTTTGTTGTAGCACTAAAACTCTATTTTTTGCTTGTTTTTGACCTTTTTTTACCCTTTTTACATACATCAACTCCTATGCTTTATAGAATGGCACCTTTTCCCTAAAGTTTCTCCTATGCACAAGTTTTAGTGCCTTATTATTAGCTTTTGAAACTCTGAAATTGCATTAAAACTCAGTTTCTTTCCTATTTTTTTAACCCTGTTTTAGTCTTTTGTCATACATTGACACATGTGCCATAAAGTGGTGCCTTTTTTGTACTTTGTATCCTTTTGCATACTTTGGCACCTATGCCTTGTTAATCAATGCCTTTGCATAATCACATTTTTTGCTTACAACTAACTGTCTAACCCTATTTTCAAGTGTTCTTGGTGGCTTTTTACAGGTCTAACATTTTGTTTTTGCATGTTTATTGCAGCAACAATGGGAGATTTTATCCATTTTGATATTTATCTAACATTTTTTGTGATTGTAGGATTGAAAACCACTAATCCTTTTTATTTTGCAGCTCGTTTAGTCCAAGATATTGGGTTTAAAAATCAAACTACTAACCCTTGTTTTGTAGGGTCTCCTCTTAAAGACCCAATCATCAAACTACTAATCTTTGTAATTTCATTTTACCATCTAGCATTTAATTATCTTGCATTTATCATCCTTTTGTGTTTTTTTCCTTTGTTGTTTTTTCATCCCAAAGGCAAAATCGTGTATACTCTCCTCTCGCATCTTAGGACGATCTTGAGGATCAAAAGCGGCTAGCCTTCCCATTTTTTATTTTTTTGGGGAAACGTGACATGGAAGTGATATCCATGCACTTTCCATAGTCCCAGGGGTCTCATGATTTTGGGCTTCATATCCACGCACGTAGACACACTCTGTGTTTTGGCTGGGTATACAAATTCTTGGACAACTGTCGTTGTTGGCTAAGCACTTACTTGTTTTAAGAGAGGTGTGAAGTAAGGGGCTTATAAATCCTAATACATAGGCCTTAGACAACATACTTGTAACACGTACTTGGGCCCCACGTACCGCAAGCTATATCAGGGACACCATTAGTGTGCTCATACATTCTAGACTCGGTAACCTTTTGGCCGCATATTAAGCTATAGTGCAAAGAGGCCACACTCAATAAGATCACTTGCTAGTCGAACCTACATTGGCGCATTGGTGGAGAGCCAGTTTGTGGCACCACTATTAATGTGTGGTATTGAAATTGGGCTATAGCTTGATTTCAATCCCACTTGACTAGTTAGGGTGTGTGTTGCATGTTTGTTGTGTTCTTGTGAACAACCTTAACCATTTTATCACATTAAAATTTTAATCAATTAAATATCATCATAATTAACTATCCTAAATCAAAAAATCCCAATCCAAATCCCATCACCATCCTTAATCCACAATCCTAATCCAAATATAATCCCCCACCCATCCTATCACACCATGGCCTTTTATCCTGAATCCCCATTCTCTCCAAACCAACATCCAAACCCCTACCTCTTTTCTAAATCCATCAACCAAGTTATCCCATCATCCCCAACCCATCTAAGTCAGCCATCTCACTTTGACCATGAAGTCCCGCACACTATCCAACACATTAATAAACAAATCTCAAATCTCACATCCTACCTCAACCAATCCCCTTCTCACCATCCAAATAAACCATCCCATGTTGATCCTAATTTCCTAAAAACCATCGAATAACTCAATCAACAGATATCTGGCATTAAATTTGTATCAACCAATCACCTCCTAAACCATTATCTCCCAACCAACCCCATCCACAATTTCCCCTTCCTAAGATCCATACCCCTCACCCCATTGACTTCCTCCTTGAGGAAACTGAATCATCTCAACCTACACCCCAACCTAATCAACATAAATCATTATCCCCACAAGCCAATTACATCAACTTTGACCTAGACCAAGAAGACATCCTTTATGTCCTTGCTACTCTCATCACAAATCCCAAGCCCACACAACCATCCTAAATTCCAATCTCTAAATATCCTATAAATCATCATGACCTATACCTTCCTCCCATCGAAACTCGTGTGAATATTCCACCACCATCCAAAATCTCAACTCCTAAATCAAGTCATCATAAAACTTATCATCAAGCCCCATTCACATATCCACAACCATCCCAACAACATCATCAAAAATCTTCATCCAAAATCATCATCCCCCAGATCTCATCTTATTCCTCCCTCCTCATCATCTTCATCACCCCAATCCAATCCTACAAAATTTCTCCTATATAGTCTCACATACCCTAATCCGTCATCAAATTCAACCTCTAATCCGCCAAAAAATTCCAAATATCAAAAAGTAAAAAAATCATATCAAAATTAATAATATCAAATAAAATCCACCTCAAGACTCTCTCTAGGGGTGTTTCCACTATCCCTACTAGGCCTATGGATGTCTGGCTTACAGTAGAGAAATGTTGTGAAAAGAATGAGATGCATCTCTGTTGTGGCTATGGACGCTTGGATGGAAGTGCAACAACGCACATCTTAGCCTTCCATTCACCTTTCATCCATCTTTTTTATTTAATCACTCCCTTTACATTGAATATTTTGTCTTTACATAATACCCATTAAGTCTTCACTTCAAGTGGTAATTAACCCTCATAATCACACACCCTTTGATCTCGCAAAGACACAAGGCCTGGATTAAAACATGTGTCTTTTGGATCATCTTTTGTTCATCGCTAATGGCATTCATCAAATCCACATCCTTTTCCCCTTAGGATCAAACATTCGTGGGAAAATTAAGATCCTTTTCTTTTCATCCAATCCTCATCATCATGACTGAGGGCATCCTTACTACCATCCACTAAGGGCATCATCCATTTTAGATACCCCTCACTTCCCATCCCACCCTACACCTGGGGGAAAATCGAATCCATACATCCATCCAAACCAACCACCCTAATTTACACTTTGGGGCACACCACATCTATCCCTCAACCCATATTCCTTATATTTGGGGGCATATCTTATCATCTTTAATCTCCCCCATCTTATCATATACTACATCCCTCATCCTATCTATTTCCCATTCCACATCCCATCTCATATTAACATATCATCTTATTTATCCTTAACCATTCCCCCCATCCCAAATCCCAAATCTCAACATCCAACATCAAATAATCTAAACATTCCAAATCCAAAATCTCAACATCCACCATTAAATAAACTAAATATCCAAAATCCAAAATCTAAAAATCAAAACATTCAAAAAATACAAAAATGCAATGTGTGTGTTTTTGATTATGTGTTTTCTTGATTGTCTACATTTACATTTTGGCCGATGATATGAGACCCCTTTTGTTTCTTTTTCTTTTACATGTTCCAATGATATGAGGACCATATTTTTGTAATAATTTTTTCCAATGATACGAGGACACAAGCATTTAGAAATTCAATCATCATGGTCTTTATACCTTGATGCATTTTGCTTTATGCCATATCCATCACATTTCTAATGATGATCACAGTGGGAATTTTATGGCAGCACACCCCAATCTATCATCATATTTTAGCCTTATCATCATCATCACCATCTAATCAACTATCTAACTTCCTCATCCCCCTATTCAATCAATCCTTTATCAATCAATCAACATCCACATCCAAATCTTCTCATCTCACATCCAAAATCTTCACCCCATGGCAGGGGCATCTTCTAGCATCCTCACATCAATAAAACATAAACATTCTTTCTCATTGATTTATCAATCATTAACCCAATCCTCTCTTATCATCCAAATCGATCCAAAAACCAATCCTTGTTCTTTCATCCAAACATCCTCAATCTTCTAATCCTCTAAATCTAACATCATATATACCAATACCAATCAATAAATAAATGTAACATCCTCAACTAATACATCCTCAAAATATCACATCTTCAAATCAAACATCCTCAAATCTAAGTCACAAAGCTTCAATCCTAACCCCTTGACTGGGGCATCCTATAATCCAAAATACTCAAAACTTAACCCGTTGACTGAGGCATCTTCTAATCCGCCAAACCTAAATCTTCACCCTTGTCATACATCGTTGACTAAGGCATCCTCTACTCCAAAATCCAATCCTCTAATCATGTATCCTCATAAACAATCCTTTTAATCTCTAATCCTCAAATCTAATATCCAACACCTTGACTAGGGCATCCTCTAATCAAACCCCTTCCATTAAATCCTCAATCTTCTAATCCTCCATCTTCTAATCCTCTAAAAATCCTCATTCTTCTAATCCTCTACATCAACCATCCTCTAATCCTTGAAATCCCCAATGTTCTCATCCTATAATCCTTTCTCATCTACTAACTTGGCCCTCCCCTCTTTTCGAGTGGTTATCTGCCTCATTCCTCCCCGCATAACCCCTCGAGGGGGCATAATATCACCATCTTAACATCTTCTCTTTTTTTTCTTTGAATGGTCATTACTATGCAATAACCATTCAAAGAGGGGGGAAATGTAGACATCTAAAATATCGACATGATTAATTACGATTAATCTGTTCCACATCATCACTATCTAAATCCACCTAATAATTAATCACAAGATTAGTTATTATTAATCCATTTTTATTATTTTTACCCTTCATTATTATGTATCATTTATCACAAAATTCCATCAGTTATCCTCTCATTTCATCCCATCTCATCCATAATCCTTTAATTCATTAACAATATCTTATTATCCCATTAATAATCCCTATTAACATTTTCTAAGAATTTAATATTCCTATATCTATCTACCCTACATATCCCTATATCTAGCCTTTCCATGTAACCTCAACCCTAATCATTTTTATTAACCTAATCTAACTTTGATCCTAATCACATGCTCCACCTCTAAATCTAGAGGCTTCTATTTATAGAAGCCTCTCTAGCCTTCTTCTTCTATTGAATTTGTAATTCAATGGAAGCTTACTCCCTCCATGAATTTTGAATTCAAATTCTAGATTTTTCCACTCTAAAATACTCTAATCCTCACATGCATTCTCCACCCTTGATCCAAATCCAACATGGCTTCATCTTATCCATTGAATCCTCCACCCCTCAAATATAAATTGATCTCTCCTCCTCCATGAGAGCTAAGTCATAGAATCCATAACAAAGCTCTGTTATTTTGTTTCATCAATCATCCATTTTATCCTCTTATCCAATCAATCAATCCAATATATAATCTATCCATCATCTCCATCAAGCAATCCAAAGGCATTCAAGGGGAGGTGTTGTCCAAGTCTTCACACAAATATGAAGCAAGCTCATCCAATCCAACATCTTGAGCACATCAAATAAATCAAATGGAGCTATACTTTGGTATGTGAAGGTATTGCACTCTATTTCCCTTTCTATCTAGTTCAATCTGAGGTAGTTTATTAGAGTGTTAGATTAGGAATCAATTTTCTTTGGTTCTTGTTTGCATTTTTCTCTAAACACTCTTTTACATTTACACCATCTATTGCACATCTCAAAGTTTTTGGATGCAAAGAATGTATGCACATTCCCTAGAAGAAGAGAACAAAAATTGATATGAAAGTTAAAAAGTATATATTCTTAGAGTATATTGAAGAATCCCTTGGTTATAAACTAATAGATCCAAAAACAAGAAGAGTTTACACAAAAATGGATGTTGAGTTTTTTTCAGATGATGAAAACAGAGGCTCCTTCCACTAGCTCACCTAATGAACAAATCACTCTTTTTATGAAAACAAATGATGGTTTTCCCTATAATGAAGACAATAGCAATGGGGATGATGGTGATTATTTGATAATACCACCACCCAAGAGAACACCTAAGTGTATGCCTAAATAGTATACTAATGTGATACAAGATGCCAAATTGGATGGTCTCCTAGACATATCCACACTTGGACCACAGACTTGCAGTAAGGCTCGATATGAGGTAATTTTTTCCTTAATGAGTACAATTGTTGAATCTGTTAAGCCCTCTACAATTCAAGAAGCCCTATTTGATTATGTGTTTTTTCTTTCATTGTTTCTACATTTACATTTTGGCCGATGATATGAGACCCCTTTTGTTTCTTTTTCTTTTACATGTTCCAATGATATGAGGACCATATTTTTGTAATAATTTTTTCCAATGATACGAGGACACAAGCATTTAGAAATTCAATCATCATGGTCTTTATACCTTGATGCATTTTGCTTTATGCCATATCCATCACATTTCTAATGATGATCACAGTGGGAATTTTATGGCAGCACACCCCCTCTATCATCATATTTTAGCCTTATCATCATCATCACCATCTAATCAACTATCTAACTTCCTCATCCCCCTATTCAATCAATCCTTTATCAATCAATCAACATCCACATCCAAATCTTCTCATCTCACATCCAAAATCTTCACCCCATGGCAGGGGCATCTTCTAGCATCCTCACATCAATAAAACATAAACATTCTTTCTCATTGATTTATCAATCATTAACCCAATCCTCTCTTATCATCCAAATTGATCCAAAAACCAATCCTTGTTCTCTCATCCAAACATCCTCAATCTTCTAATCCTCTAAATCTAACATCATATATACCAATACCAATCAATAAATAAATGTAACATCCTCAACTAATACATCCTCAAAATATCACATCTTCAAATCAAACATCCTCAAATCTAAGTCACAAAGCTTCAATCCTAACCCCTTGACTGGGGCATCCTATAATCCAAAATACTCAAAACTTAACCCGTTGACTGAGGCATCTTCTAATCCGCCAAACCTAAATCTTCACCCTTGTCATACATCGTTGACTAAGGCATCCTCTACTCCAAAATCCAATCCTCTAATCATGTATCCTCATAAACAATCCTTTTAATCTCTAATCCTCAAATCTAATATCCAACACCTTGACTAGGGCATCCTCTAATCGAATCCCTTCCGTTAAATCCTCAATCTTCTAATCCTCCATCTTCTAATCCTCTAAAAATCCTCAATCTTCTAATCCTCTACATCATCCATCCTCTAATCCTTGAAATCCCCAATGTTCTCATCCTATAATCCTTTCTCATCTACTAACTTGGCCCTCCCCTCTTTTCGAGTGGTTATCTGCCTCATTCCTCCCCGCATAACCCCTCGAGGGGGCATAATATCACCATCTTAACATCTTCTCTTCTTTTTCTTTGAATGGTCATTACTATGCAATAACCATTCAAAGAGGGGGGAAATGTAGACATCTAAAATATCGACATGATTAATTACGATTAATCTGTTCCACATCATCACTATCTAAATCCACCTAATAATTAATCACAAGATTAGTTATTATTAATCCATTTTTATTATTTTTACCCTTCATTATTATGTATCATTTATCACAAAATTCCATCAGTTATCCTCTCATTTCATCCCATCTCATCCATAATCCTTTAATTCATTAACAATATCTTATTATCCCATTAATAATCCCTATTAACATTTTCTAAGAATTTAATATTCCTATATCTATCTACCCTACATATCCCTATATCTAGCCTTTCCATGTAACCTCAACCCTAATCATTTTTATTAACCTAATCTAACTTTGATCCTAATCACATGCTCCACCTCTAAATCTAGAGGCTTCTATTTATAGAAGCCTCTCTAGCCTTCTTCTTCTATTGAATTTGTAATTCAATGGAAGCTTACTCCCTCCATGAATTTTGAATTCAAATTCTAGATTTTTCCACTCTAAAATACTCTAATCCTCACATGCATTCTCCACCCTTGATCCAAATCCAACATGGCTTCATCTTATCCATTGAATCCTCCACCCCTCAAATATAAATTGATCTCTCCTCCTCCATGAGAGCTAAGTCATAGAATCCATAACAAAGCTCTGTTATTTTGTTTCATCAATCATCCATTTTATCCTCTTATCCAATCAATCAATCCAATATATAATCTATCCATCATCTCCATCAAGCAATCCAAAGGCATTCAAGGGGAGGTGTTGTCTAAGTCTAAGCACAAATTTTAAGCAAGCTCATCCAATCCAACATCTTGAGCACATCAAATAAATCAAATGGAGCTATACTTTGGTATGTGAAGGTATTAGACTCTATTTCCCTTTCTATCTAGTTCAATCTGAGGTAGTTTATTAGAGAGTTAGATTAGGAATCAATTTTCTTCAGTTCTTGTTTGCATTTTTCTCTAACCACTCTTTTACATTTACACCATCTATTGCACATCTCAAAGTTTTTGGATGCAAAGAATGTATGCACATTCCCTAAAAGAAGAGAACAAAAATTGATATGAAAGTTAAAAAGTATATATTCTTAGAGTATATTGAAGAATCCCTTGGTTATAAACTAATAGATCCAAAAACAAGAAGAGTTTACACAAAAATGGATGTTGAGTTTTTTTTAGATGATGAAAACAGAGGCTCCTTCCACAAGCTCACCCAATGAACAAATCACTCTTTTTATGAAAACAAGTGATGGTTTTCCCTATAATGAAGACAATAGCAATGGGGATGATGGTGATTATTTGATAATACCACCACCCAAGAGAACACCTAAGTGTATGCCTAAATAGTATACTAATGTGATACAAGATGCCAAATTGGATGGTCTCCTAGACATATCCACACTTGGACCACAGACTTGCAGTAAGGCTCGATATGAGGTAATTTTTTCCTTAATGAGTACAATTGTTGAATCTGTTAAGCCCTCTACAATTCAAGAAGCCCTATAGTTCAAACATTGGAAAGATGTTATGGATGCAGAATATCATTTTATGATGAAGAATAACACATGGCAACTTATTAATCTTCCACCAAGGAAGAAGGCCATTGGATACAGATAGATATTCAAAATGAAGTAAAAAGTAGATGGCACTATTGACAAGCACAAGGTGAGACCGATAGCAAAGGGGTATGCTCATAAATAAGGTATAAACTATGAAGATATTTTTTCTCCCACAACTAAGATTAAAACTATCGCGATGCTTTTTTTTTCTCTAAGGCACAGTTTGGTCACCAAGTATACCAAATGGAGGAGAAAAGTGCCTTTCTCAATGGATACTTACAGGAAGAAATCTACATGACTCAATGAGATGGTTTTTTCATAGTTGGAAAAGAATAAAATGTATGTAGAATCATCAAATCACTATATGGTCTCTAACAAGCTCTCTGGGCTTATTATATTAAGATTGATTAGCATCTCGTTCATCATGAATTCCAAAGGAGTCCTTATGACCCAAATCTTTACCTCAAAAAGTAAGGGGGAGATTGTGATTATTATTGTCTATGACGATGATATAGTCATCATTGGCATTTCATTGAAGATGATTGAGTCCTCTAAGAACGATCTTAATTGATCATTTGACATGACTGATATTGGGATATTACACTATTTTCATGGCTTGAAAGTATGACCAGAAGAGAACCGCATTTTTGTATCTCAGATGAAATATGCTAAGACCATGCTCAAGAAGTTTCAGATGATGGATTGTAATCCAATTGCCACACCTATGGAGACTAGACTTCAGTTGTCTTGTACAGATCCATCACCACAAGTGAATATTGTAAGCTACAAAAAATGCACTACTAACAAGGAAGTAAAATACTAACAATAATACCTCCTCCTTCGCGTTCCATAGCAAACCTCATAATGGTCTAAGAAACATGGATTAAGCCCTAATTGTGTGATATGTAGGTGCTTTTCTCAAAACAGAGCAAGGCCTTCCTATAACAATGATCCACTTACTTTGCACCAATTGGATAAAATGATTATGGATATGGGGTGCTTCAAGATGAGGCTATTTAGGCATTAGGATGAGGTGGAAGGATGTTCTTTGCTCAAATGATGCAAGAACTTAGACAGGGCATTCAAGCTTATTCTTTGTGTCTTAGATGAGAGGGGTAAGGTTGTATTTATATCCTGGGGAAGTGATTAACTTATAATAATTTAAGTAATCATGATTTGAAAATGTTGGCAAGATTAGGTGAGTGGGGACCATGAAAAATGGGTGAGGATTTGATTTTAGATTTTTAATTCATAAGTGGAGGATTTTAGGTGAGTGGGGACCACGAAGAGTGGACAAGGATTTGATTTTGAATTTTTAATTCAATAGTATAAAAACATGGAGAATAATGACATGTGGTAAGGATTAGGTTGTTTTTATATTTGTAATAGATAGTTAATCAAATTATATTTGATTAATGTGAAATGTATTTTTGTGGGAAATGAGGTAGGGGAATTAATTGATTTAGGAAAAATGTGAAATTAGGGTGTCTACATTTGCCCCTATTTGGAAGGGTACTATGAAAGTAGTTTCCTTTCAAATAAATTAGATGAGATGGGGGAATAATTCAATCTACTTTTCTTAATAAAAAAGTAAAGCGAATGTTTGTTGAAGAGAATAGAAGGTGGTGAGTGACGGATGTCATGGTATCTTCCAAGACAAATTTTTGATGAGAAGATGTGATTATGGACAGATGCGATAATGCCCCCTCGAGAGGGTTGACGAGAATGAAATGTGTGACAGAGTTTTCAAAAAGAGGAGAGATGAATTATGCAGAGAGGAGGATGATAATGGGTTGGAAGATACTGGAATGACCGCATGACGCAAATAGAGAAATGATTCAATTGGCCTTAAATGCTAGGTGTGAGGGTGTGTGGGATGATGTAATGGAAAAGAGAAAAGGGAATGGACAGGATTGGTGGTTGATTATGAGAAGTGCACGACAGGTGAAGGGTTATGGAGATAGAGGAGGAACAAAAAAGGAATGAAAGAGGCAGAAGAGAATAAGAGAGAGGGATGATAGGGGAAGAAGGGAATGATGAAGGACAAACAAGAAGAAGACAAGAAAATGACAGATCAAAGGGTGAAGGTATGAAATAGAGCAATGTGTCAAATGAAGGAAGCAACAGAGATGATAAAGAGGGATGCATGAAGCAAAATAAATGATAGAGATGAGAAAATCAAGACACAGGGAAAAATAAATAAGAAGGAGAAGACAAGGTGGGAGAAGGGGGTAAAATCGACGATAAATTGAAAGAGGACGAAAGAAGAAGTAGAATGGAGGAAAAAAAAGAAACTATGAGGGACGAGGAAAGTGTGAAAAAGAGAAGAGAAAAGAAGAGAAACGGGTACAGAATGAACGAAAAGGTAGGGGTGGTAGAGAAAATGTGGGGTGGTTAGAAGAAACGTGAAAATTATGGAGAGGAAAGGAGGATAGAGCGAATACATGGAGAAGATTGAAGGAATCGGGTCTTCGCGAGGAAGACCAAGGCAAAAAATATGGAACAAACCGTATGGAGATGCATGTGGAGGGTGGGATGATAAAAAATATGGGACAACACTAAAGATCCAGGTTATCCATGGGGAAGTAAGGAGGAAGCTTGACATAAAAAGGGGAAGAAGATGATATAGAGGAAGGGAAATAAGACGAGGGGTGGGAGAGAGAAGAGGATAACAGAGAAAATGATGTAGAAGGAAGGGAATACAAAATGGGGATAATAAGTGTAGAGTGAACAATATGAGGAATGTAAAGAGAAGAAAGAGGGGAGAAATGACACATATTGGAAAAGATGCGGAGATGCATGAAATAAGGATACTAGGATTATAACAAAATAGACAAAGGATGTGTGGTGAAGACAGTAAAGATATTGAAGAGGAAGAAGGGAAGAAGCAACAAGAAAGGGTGGGAGTGGGGGAAAAGAATATGAGAGAAAAGAGAATGGGGGATAGAAGAGGCAATTCCAGTGAGGCAATTCCATAAACAATAAGTGGTGGGGAAGGATGAGAGAAAAAATCAAGATAGGGAGAAAGGTAATAAGGATTGGAAATGGTAACGCCAACGAAGGGACATTAGGGAAAGCCCATTAACAATGAGTGGTGGGCCTAAAGGAAGGAAGGAATGAAGGGAAACTATAGAAAGTCTAAGGGAGTGAACGAGGTTGTGCGGAATGAGGATTGATGATTTTTTAGGGAAAGTCCACTAACAATTATTAACACGGGAATAGAAGATGATGATGAAAAAATGTTAGAGGAATGTTAACAACAATGGCGAATAAGTGTGTGGGTAGAGATATGGGAGAATTCAAGAAGATGAAGCGGAAAGAATAAATAAAATGTGAGGGATGAGTTGGGACTAGGTGAAAGTGAGGAGAGGATGCGGAAGATGAGGACAAAAGAGGTGAGGATGAAGAAACAAGACATAAAAATAATGGGAAGAAACGGTATGAAGGATGATGGATCAAGAAGGGGAAAATGGGGGAAAAGAACGTGATTATAGGCGGAAGATATTAGACGTATGTTGTGAGATGATAGGTGGAGAAAGGATAATGGTAGGAGGAAAATGTGGTTGGTAGGAGATACCATGTGGAAGAAGTGTTCAACAAAGTGAATGAAGAATGAGGCAAGGGAGAAGTTTAGAATGACGATTTTAGCATAGGGAGGACCTTGACATAAGACTATCATGCGACGGAAGTGGTTAAGTAAGATTTCCAAGCAAGCGACACTGGAGATGAAAAGTGGGCAAACGAGAAGTGGTGTTTGCGAGAATGGAAGAGGAGGTGAGAGGATGTGATAATGGGGAATGATAAGAAAAATTGAAGAGTGAGGATGTGTAGCGATGGGGAAAGGAAATAAGAGAGATCATCCTTAAGAGGGACTCTTAAGTGAGATCTCCATGCCACACGAGTGGTTAAGTAAGATTTTCAAGCAGAGGATGGTAATAGAGGTGGTAAGAAGATGTGATGATGGGGATGAAAAGAAAATATGGATGGTGAGAATGTAGAGTGATGGGTGAGTGTAAGATGACATGTCATGCTTAAGAGAGACTCTTAAGTAAGATCGTTATGCCGCCGGAGTGGTTTCAAAAGATCACCAAACCGACAAGGAGGATATGCAAGGAGAAAGACAAAATTGTATTGGGTACATAGGTGGAATGGTTTGTTGAAGAAGATGATTGCAACGATAGGCGTGAGAAATAAGATGGGGGAAATATGATGGGATGGGGGAAGGCCATAGGGTAGATCAACCTTAAGAGGAATTCTTAAGTAAGATTGTCATGCAGCCGGAATGGTTAAGTAAGATCACCAAGCTGAAGAAGAAGAAGAATTATGATAGAGTTGGTGGGAATAGGGTATGAAAAAATGGACTGAAGGGAAACCCTCAAGTGAATTTTCCATACTATGAGAGTGTGTAAGTAGGATGACCAGGTAGAAGACGGATTTGGGGAAGGATGAGAAAAGAGTGGTGATGTATGCCTGAGTGGAAGAGGAGACGAGAGCAGGTGATAACAAGGAAGAAAGGAAACAAAAGAGTGTAACATGAATGGATGAAGGAATATATGTAGTGGAGGGTGGAGAGTGTGAGGGGAATCCTTAATGGGGATGCCCGCATGGTGAGAGTAATGATGCGAGAATGAGAAGTAGAAGAGATAGAATGGGAAGATGTGTGTGGTGGTAATTGTTGTTTGATGAGAGGGAAGGTGGTGGAGAAGATTCTACAGCATGAAGATCTTAGGGAGAGGGTAAACCTCTAGCGAGGATCCCATATAGAAGGGGTTATTAAGTAAGATTATATAGCGGGAAGCAGAAGAGTGAAAGGAAAGAATACAAATGGGTGAGAGGGGGCAGGAATGGTGAGAAGTGTAATATAGGGATAAGTGGTGTAGGAGTAGAATGAGGAATGAGGATGAATGGAACAAATATATGATGATCATGGTGGGGGAGGAGGAGCTGCTGGATAGTGAATGCTACTTGATAAAGATATTCAAGTAGGATTCACAAACTGCAACAATGATCAAGTAGGATTCCCAAACAGGGGAATGTATTAGTATGGGTGAATTGATGGGGTGCAAAGTAAGATGTTGATCATGTAGGAAGTTATTCACATAACGAAAAATATCTTAATTTTAATATAGCACATAACATGATGCATTGTGATATAAAAGATCAAGATGACTACACTGTAATATGCATGATAACATAGACAAGGGCCATCAAAAGGCTTGATGCCCCAGTACGATATGCAAGTGGAAGAGAACATAGACAAAGGCCATCAAGAAAGTATGATGCCCCAGTATGATATGTAATCAAATAACACAAGTATATTAGACAGAACACCATGATACGTAAAATCAAGATGCCCCCTGTAATATATCAAGATACAAGAAATTAATTAATAACTTGTAACTAATAATGCAACACAAGAACCAATAAACATTTCCCTAACGTGTTCCACAATGAGAATTAATCGGATGTGCCCTCAAGCATGGGTACAAGGACATAAAAAAGGATTGGTTCATCGTCCTCAAATAAGGAAACAATGAGAGCCGGATTTGCCCCAAGCGAGGATTCACGCGAGGAGAAGTCATTTGAATTTGATAGTCATAAGGAGATTGGATCATTTGTTGGAGATAATAGTTCAAAGGATGATTTGTGTTGATTATTTTAGAGTTTTTGTGATTTTGTGGAGTTTACAAAAATAATTAGAATTTTTTATTTTATTTATTTTTGTTTGATTTTGCGATTTTGTGGATTTTTTGGAAATTTGAAAAGTTTTCAAATGTTTTCGTATTTTTGATATTTTCTAATGTTTTTGGATTTTAGGATATTTTCTAATGTTTTTAGATTTTTATACTGTTTTTTTTTTAGCTTTGGAGACTTTCCAATGTTTTTGGATTTTTGGATTTTTTTTTCTAATGTTTTTGGATTTTTGACGATTTTCGAATGTCTTTGGAGTTTCGGATTTTAAACTGTTGTTGGTAATTAATGGAGTAGAATGTAGACTTATTTTGAGAGGCGATAAACTAGGATATTATCTGTATGTACCGTGTTCCTTGTGGTAACGCATGCTTTGAATAACACAAAAATAATAATTCTCATTAGCAGGATATGTTGGTGATGATATGATGGAAAGAAATCTAGCTCCATTTTTACTCCTTGCAACTAGTAAGATGCGAGGGCTCATCACCAAAAATCAAGAAGGATGTGAGATGCAGATAATGAATAAAGAGACAAGTGCTAATAACAATCCCTTTTGGGAAATTGTGACTAAATTCTTCTTAACGTCACTGAACCAGTTTCAGAAATAGCTTTCACCCTATGAGTCACGTGCTAGACTTAGATAGTTATGTGGCTTGCTGATTGGTAAGATATTATGTGAATGGATAGTTCTCTCTTCACTTAGGCATCTAAATTACTTTTTTGGGGATTCGATAATTGTAAGAACTGTCAGATTTATAAGATTTTGTATTTTTTTTAAATGAATCCCTATGCCCTGCCTCATCATCGAAAGAAAAACATAGGCGAGTAAATTCCTTTATTTTTTTATTTTTTTGAATTTTTGAATGTTTTTGAAATATTTTTATGCTTTTATGAGAATGAACATCTACGCTTTGTCCCGTGCCACATATAAGAGGCAAGGGTTTATCACCAAAGACAAGACGTAGATGAGTAAGGGCACCTTCCTCCATTCTGAATCTCACACTACTAGTAAGAAGTGTGTGCTCAACACCAAATACTATGAAGGATGAAAGATGTGACAATGAATTATTCATAATTTATTGAATTGATGGAATTTTACAATAATGGTTTTTTTTTTGGAAAGAACGTTTTCCCCCAATCTCAACCCCACACGACTAGTAGGGCACAAGGGTTCAACACCGAAGACTAAGATGGATGATTAAATGAACTGGGTAAAAAAATTAGAGCTTTGTTATGAAAGAGAGAATTTCTTTGAAGGGAATATATTACCATCAGTAAGCTTCTAGGTATGACCATAGGTAAAAGCGACTGAAAATGGGAGATATTATAAGAAGTATGATACTCACAAGACTTAATAGGATTTATGTTAGTACCTATCTCATGATGATGAGCATGATTGTGATAATGAGAATATACGCCAATAAAATGAATGATTTTAAATTATTCAGAGATTAGTAAGATAGAAGGAATAATGTACACGTCATTGTTTCCTAGAATAGTGAACGCCTCAAGGGTCAAATTTCTTTAAATGAATTGCATTCATTGGTTCATCAAGTTCTTGGCCATCTTCAGTGGCCAACTTATAGGCTCCATAGCCAAATTTGGTTGTAATTACATAGGGTCCTAACCAATTAGGCTCAAATTTTCTTCGTTTTTCTCGCTCTTTAGTGGTATTCTTTTGATTTTATTTTAAAACGAGGTCGCCAATTTTTAATTCTCTGGGTCTTACCTTTTTATGATAGCTTCGCTGCAATCGATTTTAGTAGACTTGAAAATGATTGAGGACATTAAGTCATTTTTCATCGAGAAGCTCAAGCTCTTGAAGTCGTGACTGTCGGTATTCATCCTTATTAATTACATCTTTAAGAGAGATTCTCAAGGATGGGGGTTCTATCTCAATCGGTAAAATGGCTTCACAGCCATAAACGAGGGAAAATGGGGTGGCTCCGGTAGGCATGCGGTAAGATGTACGGTAAGCCTAAAGAGAGGGGTAAATTTGAGTATGTCAATTACATCCATGGGTGTTGATGATTTTTTCCATGATGGATTTTAAATTCTTATTGGTTGCTTCTGCTTGACCATTATCCTGAGGGTAGTATGGAGTGGACCACTTAAGTTTGATGTGAAAACATTTGGCTAGGTCTTTTACATCCTAGTTTTTAAATGATTTTCCATTATCTGCGATCAGAGTGGATGGAATACCAAATCGACAGATGAGATTATTAAAAATGAATTTCGATATTTGGCTACTGGTAACATAGGTGAGAGACATAGCTTTGACCCATTTAGTGAAGTAATCGATAGCGGTAATGATGAACTTATGTCCATTGGATAATGTTGGTCTGATTTTACCAATGAGGTCAAGTCCCCATTGAGAAAAGGGTCGTGGTGTGGTTATCGATTGCAATGCTTGAGAAGGTGTGTGGATAAGATTTCCATGCTTTTGACATGCTTGACATCATTTGAAAAAATGGTATGCGTCACTTTCCATAGCGGGCCAATAATATCCAACTCGTAGGATTTTCTTGGCTAAGGCTATATCCTTCATGTGCGATCCAAAGATACCAGAATGGACTTCAGTTAGGACACTCGAGGCTTCTTCCTGATTAAGACATTGGAGTAGGGTACTATCATATCCTCGTTTAGAAAGAGTTTCTTCTAAAATAGTGTAACAAGAGGCACGTTGTACTAAAGCATGTTTATGCATTGGTTTCATGTTGGTAGGAAATGTTTTATCATGGAAGAAGGTATAAAGATCATGGTAGCAAAGGTTATTCAGACCCACGATTTCACATACCATAGTGTTTTTAGGAATATCATAGGTAGGAATTAAGAGACGTTCTATGAGAAAAGGTGCCTCGGGTTGTCTAGATGTGATTTTTAACAGGGATCCAATGGTTGCCATAACGTCGGCAGATTTGTTACGAATTCTGGGGATTTTATCAAAGCTAATTAATCGAAAATAGCTTCAAAGACTATCCACCATGCACTTATATGGGGCAAGTTTTTCATCCTTGACCTGGTATTCATCAGTAACTTGTTTGATGATAAGTACAGAATCACCAAGTACAACTAATTCTGTAAGATTCTAAGATATAGCTAGTTTTAATCTTGCGATTAGAGCTTCATATTCTACAATATTGTTGGCACATGGGAATGCTAATCGAAATGATTTGGGGATGACGTGTCCACTAGGTGTGATAAGAAAAATACCAGCCCCTGAGCCATGGAGATTACAAGATCCATCAAAAAATAGAGTCCAAGTTGGCGCGATGTCTATGTGCAAATGATCTTCATCAGGAAAAAGAAAATGAAGTGGTTATGTGCCCAGAAGGGTTGCCTCGGCAAGTTAGTCTGCAAGGGCCTATCATTTAATTTCCCTCTATGGAACAAACTCGACATCAAATTCACTAAGTAGTATGACCCAACTAGACATTCTTCCTGAGAGAATGGGTTGGGACAAGAGATACATGAGAGGATCAATCTTGGTGATACACTTAGTTATGTGGTTGAGCAAGTAATGACGTAACTTATGGAATGCAAAGGTGACCACTAAGCATAATTTTTTGATTTGGAAATAACGTACTTCGTGCTTAATAAGTGTTCAACTAAGGTAATATATAACCTGTTATTTTGCTTGATCATTATGTTGTGCTAACAGAGCTCCTATGACATGTTCAGTGGTAGATGTATAAAGTAACATTGGTTTATCTGCATCTTTCTTGAGTAATTGGTTGAAGTGATGGAACTTATCGACCAATTGTGATATGAAACACCAAATAGATTGTATTTTTCCCTAAAGACTGCTTTAATTGTTTTAGGTTTTGAGGAGGAGGCATTTCCATAATGGATTTGACTTTTGTAGGATCCACTTCGATGTCTCTTCGTGAGACAATAAACCCTAAAAATTTACCAGAGGTCACCCCGAACACACATTTCTTTAGGTTAAGACAAACCTTATACTCACGTAATCTATCAAAAATGTGTCTCAACACACATGGATGCCCTATTCATGTTTTTTATTTTGCTAATATATCATCAACATAATCTTCCATGATATCATATAACATATCATGGAAGATGACAGTCATTTCTCGTTGATAGGTGGTACCAACATTTTTCAAGTCAAAAGGCATGAAAATATAACATAAGGTGCCCCATGGTGTAGTAAATTTCATTTTATGTTGATCCCCTTCAGCAAAACGTATTTGATTGTAACCAAAAAATCCATCCATTAAGGATAAAATTTCGTGGTTTGTCATAGAATCAACAATCATGTCTATATTTGGCAAGGGAAAGTCATCTTTGGGACAAGCCTTCTTAATCTCTCGGAAGTCTGTGCATATCCTAATGTCAGGGGTTTTCTTGGCTACGGGAAATATGTTAGATATTCATGCCGAATAATCAATAGTTCGGATAAACTCGGATTCCAAGAGTTTCTCAAGTTCAGATTTAACAAGCAATGCTACTTGGGGATGCCTTTTGCGTAGTTTTTGTTTTACAAGTTTTGCATCTGGATGCACCACAAGGTGGTGTACTACAAGAGATGGATCTAGGCCTGGCATGTCCTTATAGGTTCATACAAAGATATCTTGGAATTCAATAAGGAGTGTTGTGAATTCTATGCATTCTTGGTCAGACAAACTAATGCCAAGTTGTAAAATTTTTGGCTGTTCGATGGTTCCAATATTTATGTCTTTAGTTTCTTCTACAAACATTTTAGATGTATCTTTTTCAAAGAATGATGTTAATGGTTGATGTAAGTCATCGGTTTCGGGTGATTTGGGAGAGTTGGTACAGGATTTTTGTTGTGATGTTGAGACTTTTTATTGACATGTTTCTTTGATAGGGTGGCGATGAGATTTTGACTATGGGAAATTTTCTGTTTGCGTTTCTGATCTAAATTTTCTGAAGGTGAAGGATCCTAATATTTTATTTCTTCGCCAAAATAGGTCGATTCATTTAGATTGATTTCGAATCCTTTTCTATGGTCGGAAGTAGGGATTTGATTGCGAGTTCCAAGGGATTCTTCGATGGCTTCATCAGTTTGGAACATGTCCATGGCCGAATGATGTGGTTGGCCATGGTCTATGAGAGTTGGATGCGTAGGCTCAAAATTGATGACATTAACAGATAAATGTTCAAAGTAAAGATGTGTTTCAGCGAGGCCCTTGAAAAGGCTAAGTGAAGACCTGGTATAATTATCAGAGCTGGTGTCATCATTGTCACTTGAAATTAATACGGGAGCAACATCAAATACCTTGAAACCCATACCATGTTTACCATGATGTTGTGTGTAATTTATTGGGTCTAAACAACCTTGTTCATTTGTACCGAGTGCTTTAACCTTCCATCGCATTTTTTTCATTATTCAATGAGCTTTGGTAAATTGAGGGGACTCATAACAGGGAGCAAAGTCGTCATTATATAACCGATATACTGAAGAACTTGGAATATTTTGTTTTCAAGAGAACTTAATTTTTTCCAAACCGATTGTCCCATTTAGTAAGTGGGATGGATTCCTAGATGTGGAGCGTTGGATTTTCTGTAGTTGTGTGGGGATTTGTTGATGTAAAAGGAATATGCCATCTTTTGAAATTGATATTCACCGCATCCTTTGTCAATGATTTTAAATGTGTGGGATAGGGGACCAATAGGTACCTCATGTGGCTGGGAAGTCAGTTTGGTAGTTCTAAAAGATGAAGAGAATGGGTTATAAGAAAAGGGGGTGAATTGGAGGATGAAATTTGGTTATTCGAAGGAGAAGGTATCTTAATAGAAGAGGTATGGTTGGATGAAGAAGGTTGACTAGGTGAGGAAGAAAATGGTATGGTGGAAGAATAATTGTTCCTTGAAGAAGAAGCTTGATTAGTGGAAGACGATGATTGATTAGTGGGAGGAGGACTGGTTGAAGATTATTGATTAGTGGAAGAGAATGGATAGGAAAATGTGGTTTGGTTAGAAGATGATGGTTTCAGATCATTTTTAGGGAGTGTCTCCATATCGATGCATGTTTCGTTAGGGATTATGCGAGGTGGAGCGTACTTATCTGTTGATGGACAATAGTGATCATGTCGATACCATCCTTCAAAGAATCTACAATACTCAAAGGGTTGAGGATCTGCACATAGCATAAATTCCTTGTCCAAATGAGGAAATTTAATACATTGGTGGAATGTTGATGGGATGGATTTTATGGCATAAATCCATGGTTGGCCGAAGAGAATGTTATATGCAAATTATACATCCACTACATGACATATTGTTTTTAAGGTGATGGGTCCAACTTGGAGAGGTAACATGATTGTGCCTTCAGACTTTCTTTCGCTATTATCATACCCACGAATGGTTATACTATTGTTTTGTAAATCATTTTCAATGTAACCTAAACAACGTAAAAGTTTCATGGAACAAATATTCAATGCGGATCCATTGTCGATTAATACGTGCTTGATATTACGATGAGTTATATAACCCTCGACATTTAAAGAATGATTATTAGCGATGTTGGGATTAAGAAGGTCAGCGGGACCAAAGGAAAAAATAGGATTGGGGACTGTAAGATGTGTAATTAAATCCTGGAATTATTGTAAGTTAATGTCCTCAAGGACATGAGCGTTATTCAATGTTTGCATAAGGATGTGTTGTAGTGCGGGAGAAGAATTAGGTAATTCCATGATAGAAATTTATGTTGCAGTCTTCTCCAATTGTTTGACAATATTGAATGATGGTGTAAGTTGTGGAGTGGAATTGGTGGTGGAATTAGATGGTGGATTAAGAGGTGGTGCGGGAGACGAAGTGGCATATTTTTTTGCTATGGAGATCCACATTTTTTTCTGTCTGGTGGTGATCACACAATCAATTCTAATCTTTATAGTTGCCACTAAGTCTTGCTCATAGTCTATGGTCGAGATGACTGAGTCATACTCGACATTGCTTGATGATTGACCCTTATCTTTTGAATTATTATTGTGGTTAGGGAAGGTATTTTTGAACATGTTAAGTTTTTCATTAGGTGTTTTTGTCTCATAAGTATTTTTAACTTCTATGTCTCCACATTCAATCAGGTCTTAGACGTAATGGCAGAGTTGCATGCATCAATCTGTAGAGTGCCCTTTTATGCAATGGTAATCACAATATTCATTTTCCTTATACCAATTTGATTTGGGTTGTCCTTCTTCGAAGGTTTTGAAGATGGGATATGTAATCATGTTGGCAGTTGCCAAGTGATGAAAGACATTAGATAGGATTTCTCCGCGAGGATTGAACCGTCTTCACCTGTCCCGAAAAGGAGTTTCCTTTCTAGGGATTATGATTGGTTATTTGGATTTTAATGTGTTGATCGGATTGTTTTGAACATTTCAAACATGGTGAGAATCAGTAACGCCATCGTTGACTATATTTCAGTTATGGTTAAAGAATTTGGATTTGTCCTGGTTCTGAGGGGTGTCTCTATAAGGTTGGTCCCTAAAGGGTGCTTTAAGTAAGCCCTTAGAAATGAGGGATTTTTCAATTTGTGTTCCCTTTTCAATGAATTCTTTGAAACTATTCAGATAATGCATTTGCATGTGGAATGATAATTCGACATTGAGATTTGGAACAAAAATGCTAACTAATTGTCTCTCGGGTATTGAGCAGGGAAATTTGCTTGCAATTCCTCGCCATCATTGTAAAAAGGAGGTGAAGTTTTCGTTGGGCCTTTGTCTAGTGTTACAGAGATCAAGCATGGTTATTTCTAAGTCTAAGTTGTAGATAAAATGTTTGAATTTTTTTTTGATAAGTTTGTGAATGTCGTGACCAACCCTTTGGGAAGATGGAAAAACCAATCTAAAGCCTATCCTCCTAAACTTTGGGGGAATAATCATAAAAGATATGTGTCACGATAGGAAACTTCCTAACATTACATGTAAAATTACTTGACATGTTCACAGGGGTCACCTTTGCTTTTGTATTTATCAAATTTTGGGATTTCGAAGGATGACGGAAATGGTAAGCGTGATATCTCCGTATCAAATGGATAAGGACACAGTTCTTCAAAGTTGAATTGTTTTGATTGTTTTTGTAGTCCCTGAATGGTTTCTTTCATATGTTTCCATTCTTGTGTGAATGGAGAGGCAGGGGATGGGTTATCAAGAATGTCGTGAGTATTGGGGTCTGGATTGGGAGTCTTTTAACCTTTTAGCTCTAGCAGTTTCTTCCTCAAGTTTCTTTGTTAAGTCTTGGATTTTAGTGAATAACTCATCAGCCGAAGAGCTATTTGGATTGTTTGGTATTTCGTTGTGATAACTTGATTCACCATTTGTCAATAAGTTTGTTTAAATTTTCAGTCCCAAAGTCAGGGGGTAGTTTTTCCCCCATGGCTAGGATGCATAATAGATATTCATTTTTGTTTTGTTCTATCACCCTATTTACTTGTTCTTGTTCTTCATTGGTGAGTTCTGGTTGCGCGACTTCTTCATCATCATTTTCATGATTATGACTACGTGTGAATACCATGATGAGATAGGTGTGTGCCTGATTAAGCTGTAAAAAGTGGTTAGGAATTTTGAGCAGGTGTGATTAAATGAGAACTTGATTGCTTTGGATTTAGCTTGAATAAGCTTGTGATTACTGATAAGGAGAGTAACTCAAACAAGTTATCTCAATATGATTGTGATATAACTCGAGACGAGTTATTAGGGAATTTGTTTCACGTTGTGTAGATTTGGCTTGAACAAGCTCTGGATTGTTGACGGGGAGAGTAACTCAAATAGGTTAATCTCAATATGGTTGTGATATAACTCAAAATGAGTTATGAAAGGATTTGTGTCGGATGTGATTTGGATAAACGTGATGATGGTTGAAAAAATAAGGAGTGAACTCAAACAAGTCACCCAATATTAGTTTGATATAGCTTGAAACAAACTATAAAGGATGTTTTGACAATTGATGATATGGGGAGTGAATTCCAGTCACTCAATATCAGTTTGATATAGCTGAAGACAAGCTATGGCAGATGTGTTATTGGCTGAAGCAAGCTAATGAAATTGATACAATGTTTTGGTCTTCGTTGTTGGATTGCTTGGACATTTTGCTTGGTATTGAATTGGTCGAGAAATGATTTTTGTGGAACACAACTAGGGTTTGAAATTTTACAATGAACACATTGATATCAACCAAGTTTGATGATAAAAATAATGCTAAACTATTTTGTTGACAATCAACAAGCAGTCATGTGTATCAAATTGTTTTGGCTCAAGAGGTAAATTCTTCAGGAATGATCATTGTTTCATGCAATCATACAAGTATGTTGTGGAATGATGGATGCAGGCTCTTATTACTCCAAAAAGATGCATCCTCGAATATACCCTAGTCCTGATATACCTAATTCTGTACGGGAACATAATTGGTATGGGGAACCCTTAGAGCACTGGAGGAGACTCACCAATTCTTACTTTCCTGCTTTGGAGTGAATCACCACGTCCAAAACAGGTTTTGTGAAAAGGTGGAAGGTGATGGGGGGATGAATGTGTATGGTGTCCTTATAACTCCTTGAATATTTATAGGGAAAATGCCCAAGCTTCGTTGTTACAGCTATTTAGGCGCGACTCGCATGCTCCACATGACAACATTACCTATAAGTGAAGAGAAGGGGTGAGGTAAATACTGAACATTGTGATGAGACTATGTCTCAAAGTGCAATGCAGATGTAAATGTTGTTGGTGTGTGGTAGTCAAGTTCACGTCACCGGTGTAGCATTGGTGGTGATGAAATCCACCTCTACTATGTGCAAAAACAAGAATGATGAAATGATTAAACACAAGGTTCTTTCCAACTTGAAATAAATTACTGGATGGAAAATGATAGCGTACATGAGCGTTGCTAAAAAAAAATTGTTTCAACAATTTTCTTTGAATGGTGGTACTTTTGTGGAATTTTTTTTTGTTTTGTGTTTTTGACAATATTCCAGCGACGTGGTCCTACAAAAATCAAATTAGTATTTATCCTATAGACAAAATGTTAGAAAGAAAAATGATTGTGGCTATTTTTGATTTTCTAGATCACTTAGAAGGAGCATAGAAAAGAATCATACACATCCAAAAATCGAATCCAAATTAGTTAAATAAAGATTAATTTAAATTATTTTAATTAAGCTACAAAAGGCCCGACTAGTATGAAATGTTGATTTAAATTTGACAATTTGATTGGGGATCCTGCAATGTTAGAACAAGAACTAAACAATCGCGACCATTTCTGATTTTCCAGATCACTTGAAGGCGCAAGAAAAGAGCATATGCGGATACAATTGAACAAAATTTGGCAAAAATGTTAATAATTATTGCAATTAATCGTGATTGTGAAAGAGCGATAACAATTAGCTTCACAAAAAAGAACAACAATGAAAGAAGAGATTTAAAATGTTACCAAAAGTGTCGTGATGGAAATTTGGAATGTAAGGCAAAAAAAAATTGTTTTACGGAGCTCGGATGGCCCTTTTAGTGTGCAAAAGGTGACGGGCAATGCAAACTCGATAATTTTGGCTAGATATGTGTGAAAAGGTCCTATATTGTCGAAAAAGGTCTTGCAAGAAAATGATGAGTAGTTTGTACCTACACACAGTGCTAGTAGAATGATCACTAAAAATAAGTAATTAAAATCATGAAGTGTTAAAAAAACCACAAAAATAAGCTGATAAGATAAAATGTGGAGAGTAGTACCAAAAAGTCACAAAACACAATAATAATGATCTTGCAAAATAAGTGTGCAAATTAGTAAATACTGCACGATAAGTTGTGAAATGGATCGTGAAAAATTAAGTTTGTTGACTATCAAAAGTTTTCACAAAAGAAGTCACAAAAGGGATCTCGAAAAATCAACAGTAAAATTTGATAAAGAAGACACACAAACCCACCAAAAGCAATGAAAACACGAGACGATCCAGGAAGTGCTTTAGAAATATTTAAGTGGGATTAAGATTGATTGTAATGATGAACTTGATGGAATTGTTAAGAGGCTTAATATACGTAGTTAGATAAGAAAAGAATTATAAAGATGACTTAAAACAAACTAATGAGAAATAATAATAACAATAACTAACCTAAATAAATGAGTAAAATTGTATATGAAAAATTAAGGGAAGACAAACTAATTAATTAAATAAACAAACACAGGGTGATTGGATAAAAAGAGAATGGATAATTTAAACAAATAGTAAGCGATATTAGGTATTCCTAAGACCTAAGCAATATTAACTAATCATACCAATAACCTAAATTGAGGATGTAAATAACTAATCATGGAATGAGGATAAAAATTGATTTAGAACGAGGAGGTTGTGCAAGAGGAGGTGAATTAAAGGCATAGATAAACAATCCAATCAATAAATAAGCTAGCTCAAAATTTATAAAAAAGTGTGAGCGAAGATATAATCTATTTGAAAGTGTAGAATTTTAGGACAAAAATGTGGACTGATACGCCGAGAATGTGGAATTTGAGGAAGGAAAAAACAATTTGAAGTGTGAAATTGTTACGTAGAAATTGGATGGGAGGGTAACTAAAAGTTGGATTTGTCTGATTAGGATGAAAATGTGGACGTTGAAGGAGGAAAAGACAATTGGCTAAGTGGAGAAGAAGACTTAATAGATTATCTTACATACAAATTGAACTCATGAATACCTAATAAAATTTATGTGGGTAGGATATCAGCTCATCACCAAAGATCCAATTGACTGCCTCCACCGCTAAAAATACTCATGTCGGTAATCAACACCTGAGAAAAATATGGTTCGTGGCAAAGGAAATGTGAATAGTGGCTTGGTAATCCGGGTAAGGGGTCTGTGGGAGTGTGGGGATCTATGTGCATAGTATGAAAGTATATGAGAGGCATTTTCATTGACCCGAGATGATGTAACATCAGGATTCATGGATGAGTGGATTGAAAATTTGAGGCCGAAGGGACCCGCATGAGAATATGGTCATGGTAAGAACGAGGCCTAGGTGATGTTTGTGGATCCGGAATGATATAATAGGTAGGAAAAATCATGTCAAGGGGATGGTTGTTCAAAATGGAAATAGGAATGCTTCATACAGAGGTAAAACATTATAACCTGATATAAATCAAGGTGTTGGCAACATATGAGTGTATTCTAGACATTTGAAATTTGTGAATTCTCACAATAGAGTGGTAGATGTGGAGAGATTTGGGGTTGTCTATGTGGAAAGACTCGTGAAGAGAATAGTTATGAGAGGAGTCTGAGAATAAGGTCCACATGGGGGGATAAGGGGTGGAATGGGGATTTGGGGGCTACGTGGAGAGTAAATGGATGGGAAGGAATTAGGCTCAATGGTTGACGATTGAAGGGAGTTTGAGGGAGTTCGGGTAGATATAGGAAGAGTGGGAAAGTCAAGGATGGGATTTATGAGTTGATGGCATGAATTGGATTCTGTGTTGAAGTGGAGTGGACTATGAGGGATTGGGAGGGATGTTTGGGAAGGGAGTGGATAGTGGAAGGAGTCGAAGGAAGTAAGGAGTGGTGAGGTGGGAATATGATTTCAAGGATGAAGTGGGATTGGGAAATGGGAAAATTCATGACAGGAATTTTGAATGGATGGACGGGAAGGAGAGTTAGGATAAGGGGCTCGATGGTGAATTGAGAGGGCGGGGATGATGGGTGGTGAGATTGGGTGGAAGGGATGAGTTCAGGTCGAGGAAAGGATTCGACGTAGTGATTGAGGATGAGGAGGGCTCAAGGATGGGGTTAGACATGAGAGGCTCCCGGGAGTGGATAAATGGGATAGAAAGTTATGAGCTGGATTGGTCAGATGAGTCGGGGCAATCGAGGGGTAGTGGGAGAGCTTGGGAATGGTAGGCTTAAGTTTAGAGATAGGATATTTTATTTTATTATGTTATTTATCTTAATAAAAAACCGTATAATTTGTTTATATGCAGGTGTTAACAAAAAGGCCATGAATAAAATGAAAATAATAGACCACCAAATTTTGGAATGCGAAAACAAAAGTTACCTTTAAAAATAACATTAAAAGAAATAAGTATGAAATGATTAGGTTTAAAATCAGAACTGAACAAGGAAAATATTAAAATGAATTAATGTTATTTTTAGAATTTTAGAGTGATTTTTATGAACAAAGATCTAGTATTTGTTAGGAAACAAAATAAATTGAATTAACCATAGATTTAAAAAATGTATGAGTAAAAAGATCGAGCTCCTACACAAAGCAATTATTTAGCAAAAAGAAAAATTAGAGAAAGCTTAAATTAACCTGGGATTGGTTTCACTATACCAAAATATGAATACTTCCTCTATGATCCATAAGTATCCATATCTAGTGAGGGGATTGTTCTTTTCGCCAAACACCGAGTGTCAAGGAGATCAAAGAGATATATGAGCGTTTGTAATGTCATTATTACTATAACTTTCATACGCACCCCAAGACACCACACAACAAAATCACATCCCATAGTGTGAAGGTTAACCAACTGATGTCATAAGGCACATAAAATGAAATAATAATGAACAATAATAAATAAGGAATGGATAAAACCACTAATTGTGAAATCAACATGGTAATATATCAAAAGGAACCATGGGTGTCAGAATGTAAGCTAGGAAAAATGCACTACTAACAAGGAAGTAAAATACTAACAATAATACCTCCTCCTTTGTGTTCTATAGAAAACCTTAGAATGGGCTAAGAAACATGGATTGAGCCCTAATTGCGTGATATGTAGGTGATTTTCTCAAAACAGAGCAAGGCCTTCCTGCAACAATGATCCACTTACTTTGCACCAAATAAATAAAAGGATTATAGATTTGGGGTGCTTCAAGATGAGGATATTTGGGCATTACGATGAGGTGGAAGGATGTTCTTTGCTCAAAGGATGCAAGAACTTAGATAGGCATTCAAGCTTATTATTTGTGTCTTAGAGGGGAGGGGTAAGGCTATATTTATAGCCTGGGGAAGTGATTAACTTATAGTAATTTAAGTAATCATGGTTTGAAAATTTGGGCAAGATTAGGTGAGTGGGGACCACGAAGAATGGGTGAGGATTTGATTTTAGATTTTTAATTCATAAGTGGAGGATTTTAGGTGAGTGGGGACCACGAAGAGTGGGTGAGGATTTGATTTTGAATTTTTAATTCAATAGTAGAAAAACATGGAGAATAATGACATGTGGTAAGGATTAGGTTATTTTTATATTTGAAATGGATAATTAATCAAATTATATTTGATTAATTCAGAGTGTATTTTTGTGGGAAATGAGGTAGGGGAATTAATTAATTTAAGATAGACATGAAATTAAGGTGTCGGATCCCCCTGAATTATGGTTTATTCATACTAAATTATGACAGGGCCTCAAAAGGAAACCCATGGATCTCATGTGTTGGCTGCGTCAAAAGAGATTATGTTGGCTTCCTGATCAAGGACAGTTCTTTCCATCTTCAAGATGAAACTTTTTATGTAAGAGAAGCTTCAACATTAGTTCAAGGGCTACATGTGGCCCTAAAGTATGGCATTGATAGTATATGCATAAAGGGAAACTCGGGAATATTCAAGGCTTGGAAAATTGATAGCATCTTTAGGCAAGCTTGACAGCTTCTACCCTATTTCAAAGAATGAAATATTCAACATTATTATCGAGAGGCTAATAGGATGGTTGACTTCCTTGAAAAAAATTTGGGCCTCACAAACCTTAGAGGAATTAATTAACAACCAGGTTGAACCTTGACATAGTTTATGGGACATATTATTACATGATTTGCCTTCCACGCATGCAAGCCTCTAAGTGGACAATAATGATCGTTTAATTCCCATCATTATTTGGCGAGGCATGGCTTTCTTATTTCCAAGTAATAATATTCGCTTACACTAAGGGGATGCATTCAATTCTCACACGAGTCCCCCGAGCTATATGGATGTTTCACCACCTTAATCACTCCATCAACTCTATCTTTTTCTCTCTACATTCCCTATGTTTTTTATCAGCGGCTCACAAAGGAGGATCCCTGAACTCCATGCTTTCACCTTATGGGCATTAAGTGAGAGATGGATTTTTTCACGGTTTTGTCCAATAAGTTTATGCACATGATTTTCTTCTTCTAATTTGAGAAAACCCTAGTTATCTTTAAAGAGGTTCTCACGGTTGTGTATTTAGGACTCGTTGGTCGTTCGCGGGTTGATTTAGAAGTTGCCTTGGTCTTTGTGGATAATTTTCTCCAGATTAACCCAAATAAGCAAGTGGGGGTCAACATTGCCACTCATTTCATCCTCCCTTTGCATAAGATTGGTCTATGTTTTGTGGTGTGCTATCCCAAAATTGAGTTTCATTATAATTTTGGGACAACCTACTAATTTTTTTTCTTTAGGAAGTTTGGAGTTAGTCATTCTTCTAAAAAAATCTAAAAATTTGATCCAATTTGTGAGTTTACTTTATTTTTTAGGATTTCAGGCTTTTAAAGCATGTTAGATGTAATGTGTTGCCTGAACCTTGAACCCCAAAATACACTACTAGTGTTTTTCAGAATTTCAAGCTTTTGGGGGACATCAGGACATTTAAGCATGAAGACATGTAAAGTGTGAGATGTTCTTTGAACACTAAACCCCGCAACAAAATCTAGTGTATTTTGGGATTTGGAGGGTTTGGAACATCGAAACATCCCAAAACCCAGACATGTTTTATGTCTGCCAATCCCCAAACCCCAAAATATAAAGGGTCCCTATTTGTCAAGTTTTTGGGGTTCATATGCATAGAAACAAGGCATATCATATGTGGTTAAACCTTGAATCCTCGGGTCAACGCATTTAATGCAAACTATATTTGACCTCCACACATGTTACTGGCATGTAATTAATGCCATTTTTAATATAAAATTGGGGTTTTCCACGTCATTTTCACCTTGTGTAAATTTTATTTTTGCTTTGACTTGCGTATGAAATTCAAAACCCCAAACGAGATTTTTTCCACTTCCAAATGTCGTGTCAAGAAAATTCTTCCTTCCCATTTTTCCAATTGGTGAGTTCTACACCTTCGTTGATTTTTGTGAATGTTTGAGCTTATTTTATGCTTGTTTTTTTGGCCTAATGTCCTTTTGTTGTTGCAAACCCTAGTTTTTCTTTCCCCTCCAAATTTTTTGTATTCTTTTAGGGGTTACTTGGTGTTTTCCCTCTATTTTGATGATAATTTGTCACGAGGAAAGATGGGGCTTGGTTAAAAATAGAAGTCCAACATTAGTCGAGATTTTTGACTTGACAAACAGGGTAAAAACTTCAGCAAAGTCTACATCAGGCTTTTGACTTGCTTGTCAAGGTTAAAACTCGTCTAGAGTGTTTTGGGTTTTAGAGGTTGTCTAACAAGTTAAAAAACCTGACAAGTATTTCCGAACTTTGGAGGTGTTAAACATGTCCTAAACCCATCTTGGTTTTTTCAAGATTTGCAAGTTGATTGTCAATGAGGAAATCCCGATAGCTTCCACATCGGGTTTTTAAAGGTGTAAAACAAGTGCGAATCCCCGAAATGTGTATTTGGATTCTTGCATTGTTAAGCAAGTGTGAATATCTGAATGAGTGTTTGTTGGTATTTTTGAAGTGTTAAACAAGGAAAAAACCATGCCCAAGTGCTTTTCAGGGTTTTGGGGTTGTTGAGCAAGTAGATTTTTCTTACTTGACTTTTCAATCTCTCAGGAGAGGTTCTTGGTAAAATTCCAATGTTCTTTCTCACACCAATGACGGAATCATCCAAAGGCAAAGAGAAAGTCATGAAATATAGCTATCAAGGGGTGGTGCCCCCTTTCAATATTGATTTCAATATATACCAAATAAGGAATACTGAACTGGGGCACATTGACCTTCCTATTTTTTGAAGTAGGATAAATAGTGCATCCGAGTCAAATTGGATTCAGGCTATCTACGATAGTGGATTAATACTTGCAACAAATTTCCTGCCATTAGCCCATTCCTGAATTTGTTCTTACATTTGCAAGTCATTATGATGCTGACACAAGGACCATGAAGAATCAAGATGGGGAAGTTGTTCTCATATTAGACGTTGGTTATTTTAAAGAGTTATTCAAATTGCCTGATCTCAACGAGTATGTTGATAACAATCAAGAACTAGCTCAACAGGATTGGAATGAAAATTCTTTGGCTTACACCAAACACCTAAACAAGAACTATTTGAAGAAGCCAAAACCTTCAATCAGTCATTTCCCCAAGCCTTTCCTCAAAGTGATTTCATACCAAAAGTCAATGATATTATTACCTTGTTGAGCAGAGTTGTAGGTCTTCATGTTTCCAATGATTTTCAAGAATGGATGTATCAATACATACCAACAATACATCAGATGGGGGGAGCAATAACTAACTCCTTACACCAACAACTTGGGGAGGTACTTACAGTCAACAGATTCTATATGACATCTTATCTTGTCTGTGATGGTGCTGGGAGGAGAATATATCCCAAGTTAGCAACAAAATGATCAAGAAAACAAGCTAGGATATATGATTTATACCCTCTATTAACTTTTGAAGAGATTTATAAACATTTCTAAAGGGTGAATGATGCCTTTTTTACAACATCATATGTAAATATGATAAAGAGCTCATCTAATGTAGATGCACCGACGATGATTGGAGCACAATTTCGCAATGGGGATGTATCTTCGTTTAGTTCCCCACCTTCACTTACATATGTGTAGGAGAGTTCCAAAGATCTCCATATTTGCTTCCTAGGTACCTGTTGTTGCAGGCTCACAGCACCCCTGGATGCAGATCGGGTTTCTAGGCTGATGTTCAGGCATCCAGTATGATTGTACAACATGGAATCCTTTCTCCAAGTGTGGGACTTGAAAAGATGAGAAAGGATTCTCCAGAGAAGGTTGGAGTTCCTATTCCTCTGTTTAGATGCACATAAAAAATTGCAGAAGTTTCACTCAAAACCTAATCTATCTTGCCAAGGAGACAGAGAGAGAGGGATGCATAAAAAAATAACCTAAGCTAATAGAGGTGATGCACCGAGGAATGAAGAACACCTATCTTGCTGATAAAGATAGACCATTCAAATGTGAGGCAAGATCATGCACAGATAACAAAACTTGCAATGAAAGACCAGGAGGATGCAAATGAACACAGAGAGGGTTGAGAATCATCCACAAACATGCATTACTTGCTCCAAAGATTGATACAATACACTACAAAATGCCAAAAGGTAGAGTCACATTACGAGTTTCAAATGGGAGGTTCTAACTCCACAAATTCGCTTGATTAGAAGAAGAAGGGAGGAGCAAAACAAAAAATGTTCCACACTTTTTTTAAGAAGCCCCCTCTTTACAATATATAGAAAGAATGAGAGAGGGAAGAGAGAAGAAATCTAGAATCTGCCCCAACCACTTCTAGGTTGCATTTAGAATCATCTCATTATGACAGAAGCGGTGGATCCTAGCAAAATGACGAACTGTCTTACAGAAAACGACGAACTATCTGCTACATTAAAGCTGGTCGTTGGAGCGTCACTTATAGCATTACCACGTGTCAGGGACATTTTCTCAATTTCCTCCCTCTAGACTACACTAAAATGTAAGATTGAGCCTAGAATCATGTAAAGAACTTCAACAGCTTTCTGTTGATATAAAGAACGTGCAAATCTGAGCTCTAGCTCGAAAGATACAACGATCTAAAGATTTAGGGCACGAAACAGGCATAAACAGGTCAGCGGGAAAAATATTTGAACTTTCCCCGCGCTCTGCCACTTGGATGACATGCGGCAGGCTCTGATTCGCTAAATAATTCTCTCTCCTCCACCTTTCTGTGGGCTTCCCTTTTGAAATTCCCTTGTGGGCCCTTAAACTTAGACACGTGGCACTATTTCATTGGCTTGGGCTGACCCTTCAAAAGTCACCCTTTGACTTTCGGACCTTTTCCCTTATGACACGTGTCATGATTTGATTGGTCCGCGGGTCTGCCAGCTCTTTCGCGTCCACCGCGCCCATTTGTCCCAGATGTCCCAGTGTTGTCTAGGACAAAAACTTCCGATCCACCCGAAATGGGATTTCTTGTTTCCTCATTCAGCTGATGACACATGGCGCAATGCTCGATTGGCTTTCAGCTTTTTCAGCTATCCGCGTCCCTTTGTCCCAACTTTCCCAATACGAAATTTCTCTGTTTTGGGTGAACTAGCTGGTTCGCGTCTTTTGCATCCATTTGTCCCAACTGTCCCGGACTGTCTGGGACCAATTCTTCTGAACCGCCTGAAATGGGCTTCCTTTGCTCTCGGCCGCTTCGCCTTTTCACATCCTCGCGGCCCAGATGTCCCAACTGTTTAGTCAATTTTCTTCTCCTTCGGCCAAACCGGCTTTCCACGTGCCGACGGCCCAAAATTGTTCCTTTGCGAAAGTTCCCCCATTTTCGGCTGAACCGGCCGGTTCGTGTCTCTCGCGTACCTTTGTCCCACTTGCTCCCAGACTGTCTGGGACAAATCTTCTGATTCACCTGGTTTGGCCGGTTCGCGCTCCTGTTCCCACATGTCCCAAAGCAGTTAGTCAGTTTTCGGCTGAACCAGCTTTCGGCTTCCGCCGCGTACTTCTGTCCCAGATGTCCCAGTGCTTCGCGGGCCGCCTGGAGGCTTTTTCGGCCCGATCCGCGTCTCGATGTCCCTCATGTCCCTATAGTTGCGAGGACTTAGGACTTAGCCAATTTTCACGATTTTTCCTGTCCCAAGCTTGTTTTTGCCACTTTTTTTCACCTTTCCTCGGAACTTGCTCTTTTCCTTCCTCAGACAGGAAAGTTAGAAAAAATCTGAGGGGACCATGGAAACATGATTTTTTTGCCTTGGATCAATCAATTTGCCTGGGAATTGAGAATTCTGATGTATGTTATTGAATTAACCCTGGGGGGTGAATTTGGATAACAATTTAGTGACTCAACGGGGTCATCTGCCTGCTAGATGAAAAGATACCAGTTTCCAGAAGCAGTGCATTGGGCATAGAGTCATCGAATACTCTGTTTAGAACCCTCAGCTGACTCAGAATATGCAAGGAGGAAGATGGAATATCTCCTGACAAAAGCAATGACTGCTAAATATCTCCATGGACAGCAAGTTGTGCCAAAGCACTTAGGGAAAACAAAGACTAACCTACAGCAAAACAATGTGCACAACCACTTGGAGGAAAGAAAATATAATCTAATATTTATAGAGGTAGTGAACTTCCCTCTAGAAGCAACGCTTGAGATAGATTCCGTTGACTGGAAACTGCAGTTCTTCACCATCTAATGAGGCCCAATTGGAAAGCATTGTTGTTCTTTCACTTCGTGACCATATATGGGCCACTACAAATGGCATCGAATTTTGAATGCCTCCTCGGTTTTTCTCTGTCCACATCCCATTTCAACACTAGATCTCCAACCTGAAAGGATCTACCCTTGGCCTTTCTATCAAAGGTCTTCTTGATCAAAGCTTGATCCTTTTCCATTGCTTGGGATGCCTGATTTCTGATCTCTTGTAGCTCCATCAACTCTGCATACCTCACCTCCATAGGCTCAAATTCAAGCAACTCCAGCTGCTTCATGAGTTCCAACGTTGGCAACTCAAGTGACATGGGCAAGATTGCCTCTCTTCCATAGACAAGCCTGAATGGAGAGTTACCCGTGGATCTTTTGGGAGTTATCCTATCAGCCCATAAGGCTGATTTCAGTTTGGTATGCCAAGACCTCTAATTCTCATCAAGAGTCCTCCTAATGATCCTCAACAAGTTCTTGTTTGTAGACTCGACCTGCCCATTACCTTGAGGGTAATAGTTTGATGAAGCGCTTAGGTAAATACCGTTTTTGACAGCCCACTCAGTCACCTTAGATCCAATGAATGCCAATGCATTATCAGAGATTATTGTAGCAAGTACACCAAATCTAGTTGTTATCCCCTCATAAAAGTCTAAGATGTTAGACTCATTCGCCTCTTTGAGTGATACTGCTTCTGTCCATTTGGTGAAGTAGTCTGTGGCTGTCAAAATCCATTTGTGCCCTTGGCTTGAATTGGGATTAATGACTCCAATGAAGTCCAAACCCCATTGCATGAATGGCTGGTCAACTGAGATTGGATGCAATGGAAGGGCAGCAAGTCTCTCTTTTCCTGTGAAGAATGCACAATTCTTACACCTCTTGATCCATGCATAGCAATCACTGAAGATTTTGGGCCAATAATAACCAGCCTTCATGATTTTTAGAGCTGTCACTCTTGGTGCAAAATGGCCACCAGCTGGTCCACCATGAAACTCTTCCAAAACCCTTTGAATCTGACCTGTGCTAATGCATCTCAGCAACACTCCATTCACATCTTTCTTGAACAAAACTCCATCATCAACAATGGCATATGGGACAGCTTGCAATCTGAAGTGTCTCCTTTGGGTCTTGTTCATCTCTGGAGGGCATAGGCCTATGCCTAGGAAGTGCATAATACCTTAGGTCCAGCAAGGTGTCGGGGTAGCGTTGTCTTCTTTTTGCCTGCCACTCGGCTCATGGTTGTCCTGGACTGTCAAAACAGTTTCTTCTTTGTTGCATACTTCTTTTTGCTTCCCCAAAACCAGCTGCTCACACAGTCCTTTCCCTCTTACCAGCTTGGTGATCTTGATATCAATGTCATATTCCATGACACGGGTGATCCAACCTGCCCTTTTCTCATTCAAATCCTTGTTGAGGAGGAAGTCCTTAACTCCAGCATGTGAGACCAGCAACTGGACCTTGTTGTTTGAGACTAGATGCTTGAATTTCTTCAAGCTTCTGATTACTGCAAGTACATGCTTTTCAATAAAAGAGTACCTCACCTCGCAGTCATCTAGGCTCTGGCTGAAAAAGGCAATCGGCTGCTCATCATTATCTTTGTTCTGCTATACTAGAATGGCAGAAATAGTGTCATCACCTCCAAATGCATAGAGGATGAAATCCTTGGAGAAGTCTGGGTTGATGAGAGTTGGTGCTTGAGAGATAGCTTCTTTGATTGCCTCAAAACTCTCCTTGCCTTCTGCTGTCCACTTAAAAGACATGCTCTTCTTTAACATTTTGGTGATGGGCTTGACTAGGGCTGTAAAATCTGGGACAAACCTGTGGACAAAATTGATCCTTCCTAAGAATCTTTGAAGAGCCTTCTTATGACTTGGCAATGGTAATGCTCTTATGGCTTCGACTCTCTCTGGATCAATTGTCTAGTCCCTCTTTCAAGACGATATGGCCTAGAAGTTTCCCCTCATGAGCCAGGAATATGCATTTTTTGGGATTCAATGATACCCCAAATCTTCTACATCTCTGAAATACCTGCCTCAAATGAAAAAGGTGATCCACTGCATTTTTGGAGAATACAGTGATGTCATCAAGATATATCAAAACTATTTCATTGATCAACCCCTTGAATGCCATATCCATTGCCCTTTGGAAAGTGGCCTCAACATTTAATAGCCAATATGGCATCTTCTTGTAGGCATAGGTCCCCCATTCGGTGGTGAAATCCATCTTGAACTGGTCATCTTCTTTCACCATCACCTGATTATACCCTGAGTAGCCATCTAGGAGAGAGAATCTCTCTAAACCGGATACTACTTGCAATATTTGTTCCATTGAAGGAAGCGGGTAATGATCTTTGAGAGATGCCCTATTGAGGTCTCGGAAGTCCACACACAACCTGATTTCTCTGCTCTTCTTCCTGACCGGAACCAAGTTAGCAACCCAGCTTGAGTGCTTGATCGGGAATATAATGTTTGCCTCTATTAGCTTATTTAGCTCTTTCTTCATTAGAGGCTCAATGTGAGGGTTAACAGGTCTCTGATCTGCCTGATGGGCTTAGCATCTGGATCCAATTCTATGGTATGTTGTGCCAAATTTGGATTGAATCCTCTCAAGTCTTCATAGCTCCAAGCGAAGACATCTGGAAATTCTTGGCAAAGCTGTATGAAATCTGATTTCTCTTGCTCAGTGGCCACTTTACCAATTTGAAGTGTTTTACCTTCCCCAACCAGAATTGGCTCTGAATCTTCTCTCTTGACCTGTATGTTAGCTTTTTCCTTACGGAACTGGTCGTTAGGGTTGAAGATAGACTCCAATGTTACTAAACCCTTGGGAAGCTTGTTTGTTCACCGCTGCACTACTTGATCCCCATACTGCTGCTCTAGTCTGTCCTGATTCCTAGCTGAGAATTCAGCCTCTTCTTGTAAAAAATTGACGATTTGTTGATCGTTCTCAAACACCTGCCAGCTTATATTATTATCTGGAACTGCTGGCCTCACAATCACATGGATATGTGGCTGTGTTTTTTCCCTTTTGATGTTGTCAACCACATCAAACGTTGCTCCAACTGCTGCGAGCCTATCCGCGGCTTCATTTTTCTTCCTGGGTATGGACATGATGTTGAAAGCTTCGAAATCCTCAATGAGGTCCCATACCCTATTCTTGTAGTTCTTCAGCAGGTCATTCTTTGTAGCATGTTGTCCCCTGACTTGATTGACGATCAGCTCACTATCCCCGAACACCTGCAAGTTATTTATGCCCTTTTTCCTAGCCCAATGAAGTCCATGAATCAAGGCCTCATATTCAGCTGTGTTGTTTGAACAAGAAAACTGGAAATGAAAAGCTGAATAATATTTGATGCCTTGAGGTGAAACAAGCATAGCTCCTCCTCCTGCACCTTGCCTACTCCTTGACCCATCAAAAAATAATTTCCATACCTCATTGTCATCCTTATGGTTTGGTTTGGTGATGCTAGGAATAGGCTGGTTTTCTTCATGTATGCAATAGACTCCTAGTTCAGATTCTTCTACTTCTTGGTAGGGATCAAAAGCATGTATCTTGTTTGCCCATTCATCAAGAGTCAAATCCGGGATGCTTCCAACCTTGGTGTCAGCCTCATCAGTGCTAGGGTGATCTTCTTGATCAAATGCTGAGCAATTGGCATTAATCTGACTTGGAGTGTAAGGCTCAATATGGAAGTTTGCAATAGGTTCAGACCTAATTGTAGCCTTAGTTCCATACCTTGTTCTGAATAGCATGTGTGACCAATCAGCAGACAAATACCCCCCAATCTTGGCTGTGAAGTCCCTTGACAAACAAAGGGCAAAGAGTGGTGGAAGGTCTATGATTGATACATCTTGTAACACAACAACATTGGGACATGCATGTAAGGTAAGACTCAAGTTTTTAATCACTCCAACCGTTGCTACTGTTGTCCCATCTAATTGCACTACCCCTTTGGAGATTACTTCATATTGAAGCCCTAGCTGATCAGCTATTTGCTTGGGCATTCACTGAACTACTTGCCCCGGAGTCAATCATGCAATTATGTACTAGCTGATCTCCAATGATTAATGAAACATAGAAAGGAGGGGGCTTCAACATTTTACCTTGTTGTCCTCCATGATTTCCTTCAGGCTGGGCAGCATTTGTGAGTACCTTCTCTTGCATTTGGACCTGTTGGTTCAAAGTTGACCAATCCTTCATGGCAGCTTGCAGCAGATCTCTTTGTCCTGGGATGGATAGGGATTCCCACATTGATATATTGATGTTAGTCTTCTTCATCTGTTCAATGATACTGAACGGGGATGAAGTATCCTTTTGTTGTCCCTTGGTTTGCACATTTACTCCTTGCACGTGGGCAGCAACAGCTGGCATTTGAGTTGGCCTAGGGGCTGTTCTTGGCTGCCCTTGTGCATTTGAAACTGGACTTTGCTTGCCAATCATTTGTGGAGCCGTGGAAGGTTGTGGATTGGCTGGGGCTAATGGCTGTTCTTCACCCAAATTTCTCCTCTTTGACCTTGTGTTGGCTGCAACACCTTGAGAAACTACCTGATTCATGCCACAGAAATCCTCTGCTTGCCAGTTTACAAATGTGGTGTCATTTGGGGTTGATTACTGTTGGAATGTTTCTTGTTGTTGACTATTTCCTTGACTGCCCTCACCCTCCACACCAGTAGTTGTCACCATCAATGCTTGATTGAGAGCACCATTGAAACACATGGATTGGTTATGAGGCTCGTTGCATGGAAAGCACCAATCATATTCTTGGGCCATGTTATTCTGTGTTGGCACTAATGCCTTAGAGGCAGATATGGCATTTGGATTATAGGGCTGGAATGGTCTATTGGCAGGAGGCCTTACTTGGCTTTGATTTTGATTCATATTTGCAGCCTGAGATTGGTGACCTATTTTGTTGGTATGGGGGCCTAGCCTGGTACTGTGCTTGGGGTTGATAAGAAGGTCTGAAACCTTGGGCTTGTTGCCTCTTGAGAGTAACCAGCTCATTTCCCAAATTTTACAACTATTTCATGACCTCTTGGAGTTCATTTGAAGCACTAGAGGATGAAGTAGAAGTTTCACTTGAACTTTGATTTCTAGGGGTGGGAACGGGAGCCAAAGTGGGTGCTTGACTAGTGCTTGGATTTTCTAAGTTTGGATACAAGGGCATGGGAGGCCTAGGAGCCAGTTTACCAGCTTGAATAAGACATTTTTCGGCTCTAATGGAAATGCTATAAGCAGCAGGTAAGGTTGTGCCTCCCATAGATTGAATTAACATAGAAATATCAGAATTCAAAGCTTTAAGGTAATATAGAAAACCACCTTCTGCTGTTGGCCTGACTGCCACTGGAATCCTATCCCAAGACCTTTGAAATCTAAAGTTGAAGTCAGTCAGCTGCTCGTTGGGGGCTCTCTTGATAGTTGTCAGCTGCTCCAAAAGAGACAAGTTGTCTCCCTTCTCTCCAAATTGCTCATGAAGTGCAATACACAGCTGATTCCAGTTTGTGATAGAACCAGCTCCAAGGCTCCTAAACCATTGTAATGCTTTACCCTTGAAGGAAGATGCCAGTAACTTGACAGCCACTTTCATTTCATTGATTTCATGGATTGCACAAAGGTTAGCAATATCTTTAACATGATCACCTGGAGTAGTCTGATTTTCTCCGGTGAAGTAGGGAATGTTCTTCAAGGCTGCAATAGGAACTGGATGTTGTGCATTGAGAGCAAGTGGGCTGCTGCCTGTGAAGTTGACGTAGGGGTTGTTTTGAGCCATTCTAATCGGTCTTAAAACCCTTGTATACTGAATGAAAGGCCTGTCAGGTGGAGGAGTTGAGAGAGTTCTGTTTGGTGGAGATGGAGACCTTTGAATCCTTCTTCCTCTTTGCCTTCTTCTTGGAGATAATTGCAGGTATTCAAACAACACTTCTTCTTCTCCAACTCTTGACCTTGTGGTGATTCTTCTCATGAGTTTTCAGGCCTGCACTGCTGAAACCAGTTGATTCTTCCCCTTGGAGTCGCCAGATATGCAAATAATAGCTCTTTTAAGCAAGAAAAATGTAGCAGATGCACATCAACCCTGCTACAATAAAAATGAGACCTCTAGTCCCACCAGGCGTGCCAAAACTGTTGTTGCAGGCTCACAGCACCCCTGGATGCAGATCAGGTTTCTAGGTTGATGTTCAGGCATCCAGTGTGATTGCACAACATGGAATCCTTTCTCCAAGTGTGGGACTTGAAAAGATGAGAAAGGATTCTCCAGAGAAGGCTGGTTCCTATTCCTCTGTTCAGATGCACATAAAAAATGCAGAGGTTTCACTCAAAACCTAATCTATCTTGCCAAGGAGACAGAGAGAGAGGGATGCATAAAAAATAAACCTAAGCTAATAGAGGTGATGCACCGAGGAATGAAGAACACCTGTCTTGCTGATAAACACAGACCATTCAAATGTGAGGCAAGATCATGCACAGATAACAAAACTTGCAGTGAAAGACCAGGAGGATGCAAATGAACACAGAGAGGGTTGAGAATCATCCACAAACATGCATTACTTGCTCCAAAGATTGATACAATACACTACAAAATGCCAAAAGGCAGAGTCGCATTACAGTTTCAAATGGGAGGTTCGAACTCCACAAATTTTCTGATTAGAAGAAGAAGGGAGGAGCAAAACAAAAATGTTCCACAATTTTTTAAGAAGCCCCTCTTTACAATATATAGAAAGAATGAGAGAGGGAAGAGAGAGGAAATCTAGAATCTACCCCAACCACTTCTAGGTCGCATTTAGAATCATCTCATTATGGCAGAAGCGGCGGATCCTGGCAAAACGGCGGGCTGTCTTACAGAAACGGCGAACTGTCTGCTGCATTAAAGCTGGTCGTTGGAGCGTCACTTCTGGCATTACCACGCGTCAGGGACGTTTTCTCAATTTTCTCCCTCCAGAATACACCAAAATGCAAGATTGATCCTAGAATCATGTAGAGAACTTCAACAGCTTTCCGTTGATATAAAGAACGTGCAAATCTGAGCTCTGGATCGAAAGATATGACGATCTGAAGATTTAGGGCACGAAACAGGCAAAAACAGGTCGGCGGGAAAAATATTTGAACTTTCCCCGCGCTCTGCCACTTGGATGACACGTGGCAGGCTCTGATTCACTGAGTAATTCTCTCTCCTCCACCTTTCTGTGGGCTTTCCTTTTGAAATTCCCTTGTGGGCCCTTAAACTTGGACACGTGGCACTATTTCATTGGCTCGGGCTGACCCTTCAAAACTCACCCTTTGACTTTTGGACCTTTTCCCTTGTGACACGTGTCATGATTTGATTGGTCCGTGGGTCTGCCGGCTCTTTCGCGTCCACCACGTCCATTTGTCCCGGATGTCCCAGTGCTGTCTGGGACAAAAACTTCCGATCCACCCGAAATGGGCTTCCTTGTTCCTCATTCAGCTGATGACACGTGGCGTTGCTTGATTGGCTTTCGGCTCCTTCGGCTATCCGCGTCCCACGCGTCCCTTTGTCCCAACTGTCCCAATATGAAATTTCTCTGTTTCAGCCGAACCGGCCGGTTCGCATCCTTCGCGCACTCACGTCCCAATGTCCCAGTGACTGTCTGGGACAAATTCTTCCGGTTCCCTGAATGGGCCGGTTCGCTCCCGGCCCAAATGTCCTAAAAGCAATGTGGGACAAATTCTTCCGATTCGGCCGAGTCCGGCTTTCGCGTTCGCGCTCCTTTGTCCCACATGTCCCAAAGCAGTTAGTCGGTTTTCTTCTCTTTTCGGCCGAACCGGCTTTCCACGTCCTGCCACGTACTTTGTCCCAGATGTCCCTTTGCTTCACGGGCCACCTGGAGGCTTTTCGGCCGATCCGCGTGTCGATGTCCCTCACGTCCCTACAGTTGCAAAGGAGGACTAGGACTTAGCCAATTTTCATGATTTTTCCTGTCCCAAGCTTGTTTTTGGAACTTTTTCCACATTTTCTCAGAGCTTGCTCTTTCCTTCTTCGGCCAGGGGAGTTAGAAAAAATCTGAGGGAACCCTAGAACATGATTTTTGCCCTGAATCAATCCATTTACCTGGGACTTGAGAATTTTGATGCATGTTATCAAATTAACCCTAGGGGGTGAATTTGGATAACAGTACCCAAGTGATAAATGGATCTTGATGGAGTTGGTAAGAAAGTTGATGGATTTACATAAGTTCCAACAAGGTGAAGGGAAATACAAGGCAGGAATTCACTTCCCTATTTCTATTGGCCTTTACACATGCTAGTCCACCATCAAAGCTATAAATGTTGCAGTTGAAATGCAAAGGGTGGCACTAAAGTCTTTTCAACTAAGGCGTAATTTTGATTATAAGGGGGTAATGAAGAGTTTTGGGACCTTGCATTTATATGCACCCGAACTAGAAGATATTTGGACTGACTGTAGAGATGAAGTTGTTTTGAGGAAGAAGGATAACCGCAAGATGACTCTTGAAGAAGTTGAGAAGTATGACATTGTTGATGTGCCTGAAGGAATGTATGATGATGGTGAAATCCTAGACAATATATATGATCGAATGAAGGTTGAAACCCTAGGTTTTCCTATAATCAACAAGTCAATTAAAGAATACAACTCCATCAAAGAACGTGCCACCAATATTCTTAATCGTTCCATCCATTGACTTATGTCTTTGGGAATCCAGCCCAAGCACACAGAGATTTAGTCAATAAGTCAACTAAGCATGTCAACTTTGGCAAAAGCGGGCCCCTCCAAATATTCTCGGGATAAAGAAAAGGCTACCACAAAACCTATAAAATTCAGATTTGTCAGCAAGGGTAGGAAGCCTCCTACTTCTTATACTCAAAAATGGTGGTGGATTTGGATTCTCCTCCTCTCCAAGCAGGTCAAGGAATGTCAACCATCACTCTTATCACACAATCATCATCCATCTCTCTTCCTATGGCTATGCCTTTTGTTCCTCTTTCCACTCAAATTCCTAATGTTTCCTCACCACCTCATTCCTCTTCCCCATCAACATTGTTGATAACATCTTCACATGTTCCCACTTCTCCACCCCTCACGTCTAACATTCTCACTTCCTCTGCTCCCACTTCTTCTGCACTTGTTTCTCTCATGGCACAGGTTTTCTCCTCCCTTCCACCGCTTTCAACAGGGATCAATCTCTTCATGGGTTCACCTTCAAATATTCCTCTTTCTCCACCAACTAGTCTCATCCTTGTTTTGAGTCTTCCTCCTAGTTCTTCTATTGTTTCCTCCTCCACCTTTCCCATGGCTATTTTGTCAACTCCTCCCCTTTTGGTTTCTGTGTTCACATCTTCCACAGGTGCAACTCCTATGGACACGTCCACACCCTCCTCACAAAAGCAGTTGGTTCCTTATTTTGTTCCATCTTGGCTACCATGCCAAACCCTAAAGAAGAGGAAGAATGTAGTGCTCCCGGAAAGCATTCAATTTTACCATGTTAGATATGACTTCTTCATGAACCACAAAGATGGCAAAGATGCTTTCTCATATCACTATTGATCAATTTGGAGAAAGATTTGTTGAGATTGTTGTGCCGACTACGGATAACAATAAGGAAGATATAATTGCCGCGAATTATCATATCACCAAAATTGCTCTAGGAAAAGCTACCACAAAAGGGGTCAAGCAAGATGTGCAAGTGGCCTTTGATAATCTATTTGAAAGATCAGTAAGGACAAGGTCATAAAGAATGAACTAATGTAGAATGTGAATCAAGTAACAACCCTTTTGTATAAAATCATTCAACCTACCCGACCTGCCACTCTTGCAACAACAAGCTTTGATGCATCATCCATCATAGTAGTTAAGAAGATAAGACACAATGGAAGAGTTGTTAATGATTGGATCGAAATACTTATTAGGGATGGACAAGAACTGATAGAAGAAGTCGCCAAAGTCCATGATGACATTGAAACTAAGAAGTTAATGGTCGAGAGGATGAGCAAAGAATTTGAAGAGTGTAATAATTGGGAACTCACTCTGGGGACTTTGAGCGAATTAAAGAAGGTAGATGCCAACACCCTAGTCAAATAAAAACTAACTAAAGAAAGGGGTAGGCACTATGAATTCTATGAGGCCTTTGAATTTTGTGTCAGAATCTCGAATGAAATAAATGAAAAGTTGTTAAAGGCAAGAAGAGAAGGAATAGATGCCACCTTTGACATGGGTGACAAAATAACTAAGTTGCCTTGCCAATTTCACAATGAAGATTTAAACACACTACTAGCTAGCACCATTTTTGCGGAGTTTAAGAGATTTGTCCAAGGGGATTGAAGATTGGATCAAATTTTTGATTTGCAATCAATTGACATGTTGGTTTTATATCAAAATATTTTGGATAGATTGGGGAATACCATCAAAAAGGTTCAAAAGTTTCTAGGAAGATTGATCAATGTGGCCGATACTTGCGATGTCCTCAATCAATATTCATGTGGTCCAGATGAAAAAGCGGTTTAAGAAATGATACAAAGATATCATGAATATCGACAAAGAAAAAGTGTCACAAAATCCAAGGTCATCGATATCTCAATTGATCAAGGAGCACAAAAGGAAAGATTTGCTAAGAAAGCAAGTTGAAACTTTTTGTATTTGCGTATTTTTCTTAAACATGTAAATTTCCAAGATGTTTTTGCATCCTATGGATCGACATGTAAATTGACTTCGTCATTTTGCACGGGAACTAGTCCATTGGTTTTAATTAGGAATTGGTCAAGGGGGCAGTTGTCCCTATTTTCTCTCCCTCTCGTCTATAAATGTAAGAATGCTCAAAGCATTCAGGGACTTTTGGTGGAGGTAAGCAGGGAATTTTACTCTTTTGAGCAAAAAGTATTTTTTGGGACTTTGTGAGAGAAAAAGAATCTTTGTATTCAATTTTTCTGACAAGGGAATAAAGAGATCTAATCTTTCAAATTTTGTGTTGAGGTTATTCTTGATATTATGTTCTTGTTCATATGTTCAATTCAATATACTTCCTTGTAATTCCATAATCTTATTACCAAGCATTAGTTTAGTTTATTATTATTCTCCTCAACTTGTGCGATTGGTTAGGATTTGTGGTTTCCATTCAAAAGCCTAAGTACTTCTATCCTTTTCTCTCCCTCTGCTATTCTCACTCTTGTATTCTCAAAGACCTACCTTCTATTTTCTAATTATTTTCTTCCTAAAAATGAATTCTAGCGAGATGAAATCCCGCCTCCATGATTAGAGTAGTGAATATATTGTACATATTCCTTCTTTGTCCTTAGATTAGCAATAAATAGGGAACCTTCCCTTATTTGAGGAGGGATTTTGTCCCACATGTTGTGGTTGAACACCATATTTTTTCCTCGACAAAATATCCAACCAACACAGTGGACGAATTAGATATCCAATCATCTGGGCTCCTTTCCAGTTTGGGCATTTCTATGGAGGATGTTGTGGCCAGTGAAGCATATATAGAACTCAAAAGAAGCTTTATCGCGGCAGCCACTTTCTCGAAGTAGACAATTAATTATTGTTGTAACAAGAATTCCACAAGGTGTGTGCTTCCCAACATGGGTATGGCCTCTCTGCAGGCTCCCATTCTTCTTATAGCTCCTTGGTTTGGAGATTTGAGGTTGAAAACGGCTTCATCTTACAACTACCTAGCCCGCATGGTTGGTCGGGTTCACATGGTCACTTCAAAGGGAGGGCAAATAAAGCCTTTGGCTACCCTGAGGATCTCAACTGGCGTGGAGATTGTGGATCTGGAGGCGGATGAAGCAGCTTAAGGTTAATTTGGGACAGTGATTTTCTATGTTTTTCTTGTTTTTGTAGCATATCCTCTTTTTGGAGGTCTTACTATATGTAGGCTATGTATGACTAAATATCAATCCTACCAATAGGGTAACATATTGTAGTTAAAATTTTGAATACCAAGCACTGTTCCGGGATGATCAGTCAGTTCCTTGAAATGTATAAGTTTCGATGTAAAGCTTTTTTGGATTATCAATATAAACGAGAGAGGGACCCATCAACCCCCTATTTACGTATCAAAAAAAAAATTGACGACAAAAAAAATCACTTTTGAGTGTGCTATTTTTGGGATCTAGTCCAATCTCATGGGGGAGCAAGAAACAAATCTTTGTTTGTCAATCTTCCACATAAGTTCAATATCGTACTACAGGAGGAGCTATTTGAAGCAATATGGCTACGTCACATATTTGAGGGATTAAAAGTATCACATGAGCAAGCAACCACCTTGTATGTTGACAATGAAAGTGTTATAGAACTTGTTCGCAATCCATTTTTTCATTGAAGGACATCACATTGAGGTACAAGTAATTCCATACACGACATGTTCTACAACACAACATTTAGCTCCAACATTGCCCAACAAAACTACAACATGCATTATCTTCACAAAGTCACTAGTACGGGACAAATTTGAGGTCTTAAGTGAATCTCTCATGTTCACTTGAGACAATGTTGAATTAAGAGGGGAATGTTTGGTAAAATTCCTAAGTAGATTGTTAATTCTACATAGTAATAATGAGTTATGCTCTCAACTAGGTTAGTTTTTAATACTTGTTAGTTGTTAGAACTATATTTGTTTTATTGGAATGACAATTTGTTATTCTCCTATTGTTTTATTTGAAGCATATTGGGTTTGTTAGATCCATATGAACTGTTGTTGGTATTCGGGTTGTGCAATGCCTATATACATAGCATCCCTATACCATTACTTGTAATTGGGTTATTCTGAATATTAATAAAATTGTTCTTGGTGGTTGCTCACAAAGGCTATAAAGATTAACCAGCAAATAATTGAAAGCAATTTTTGGTCAAATGTTTTAGTTTTGAACACCCCAATTGAGATGTATGCTGAATTCCAACATACAAGAGGAATGCATGTTGTTTGACAGATGACAAGGAACAAAATAATTGTAAGTAATACAATGTAAATCTATAGCAAGAATGCCTTCAAACTTTGATGCAGGATATCATACCAGTCAAGAATGATACTTGAGGATCATATTATCCAGATGTAGGGTATCATCATTTATATATTGGGTTTCTCTATCTATTGTGCTATCCAATATGCAAGTTACCCTGGAAATTTTCACATTGTTTTGTACTTTTCATAATTAGAAGTAACTCAGGAACTTGAAATTAGGATCTTAGCTTATAATATGATCTGAAAATTGACATGTTAATAACGTGTTAACATCAAAGATTAACAAGAATACCTCAAGCTCGTCAATAGGATTAATGGATCATAAATTTTTACTATTGTATTACTGTTGGATGACTCCATAGCAGTGTAAATTAAAAAGAAAAAAATGTCATTTTACATGTTGTACATTAAAATAACCACTAACGAGGACAAACATTTACGATGACAAAATGAGATTGGCATTTGGGGTCCTCTTACCCCAAAATCATGCAACACTAGTAAGCTAGATCTCCTTAAAAAGTAATTGAAACTTTGGAATTCTCTCCTGGGGCAAAGGACAAGTGACAATCACTTTTCCTTTCATAGCTCCTCTGAAAATGGCCTGCATAAAGAAAAAAAGAAAAGGTTTCAAAATGCAAAACCAAGGCAAAGCTAATAAAATCAACATAACTCTAATTAAACAGATCACAAAATATATATTCTGGAAGATAAGTTGGACTGCGAGAAACACGAAAACAAAAACTATCCTAAGTTGTGTGATCCATAATGCAAGGTCAAACTTCTAACATGACGTTTAAGAACCATTACAAGTGGGTCACAATCTTCTAAACTACTGGAGACCAACAAAAAACTGAAATGCAATCCGCAAAGTATTGTGAAGGAAAATTTCACACAACAAATTTGCCAACATAATGACACATTTTCACAGAATTGGCATATTTAAAGAGACACAAACGTTGTAAACAATAATCATGTCAAACATCATTAAAAAGTTCGCTTTTTTATTTCATACCTCCACGACATCAACAAAATCTTGTTTTTGAAGGAATGCACCAATCCATTTACTATGGTCTGGAGTCCTGTTTGAAGGCAGAAAGTCGAATTTAGCAAAATATAAACAATTTTCTTTAAACTCTTGCAATGCATGCAGTAAACAAAGATACAGCTGCATTTTATGATGAAATTCATGCATAACTAAATATTAGACATTAATCATGCAATTACTGCTGATAAATATCTTTTTCAAACCAAACAATTATATCGGTTCCCATTGAAATAATTTACAGCATTTTTATTATAATTTTTGCTATCAAATATCAATATATGAATCATATGTGTGATAATGCTTTTGTTGTTATCCTTGTTTCAAGTTTTAATTGTTCTCTTTTGGCTTTTAGGTTGAGCTCTTTAGGCAACTTTTTAGGTTTGTTATGTTTCAGTCAGAGTTACCGCAGTATTTGTTGTTTTCCTCGGCGCTTCTTTGCACATTCGAAATGCAACTTTGCTTCACCTCGAATTAAAGTTACAGAAATATATAAAGTATAGAAAACTAATTTCATAGATGAAGTATACAATACCCTGAATCCATCTTCATGTGGTGTGCATTAAAGAAGTAGATTGTCGCAGGTATCAAAGTAATGTCAAAATACTTGATATAAACTTGGATTTCCTCAGCATCCACATCTACTAAACCTATTGATGCGAACTTTGACACTTCATGCGCGGATTTTGCAAGCTGTGGCCATAAATAATTTGAGCAAGTAAAATAATAATAATAAACACCAACATGCCCTATATATATATATATATATATCAACCATTCCTGATAATTTCTGAAACTTTAGCATGATGGATAAAAGAAATAGTACGATTTCATCAAGCTGCATGCAGACAATATCCGTGGCCCTTCCAAATCGGAGAACCAAAACTTTGTCCAATGTGTCCCTGATCAGCTTGTCAACATCCCCTTTACTCGTGAGAGTCTGTAGTAAGTAGCTCATATTTATGGATTCAAAGATTCAAAATTCTCCCTTTTCTGCATCCACATAAATGGCACAGTAACAATGTGAGCAATAAGATACATCTTAAACTACTAGATTAACTGCAAAGCAGAGAGAGACTTGCAAAACAAATATCCATGCTAGAAATCTTCAGAATAAGGATAACAAAGGAATGATAATAAGCTCATTATTCCAGATGTATAATAGCATAGCTCTGATATCTATCATTTTTTTGGGAAATCAAACACAGGTTCAATCTATGTGACCTGTATTTTACAAGTAGAGGTTCATAACTTGTAAGATAATGGTCAGAAGGACAAGCAGTGAGATTAGAAACTCGCGAAATAAACCATCGGATAGCATCAATAATCACCACCACCACTTGCAACTGGTAACCAAGACTTCCCAGGAGGTGACCCTTCCAAGTTCTATTTCCTAGCTCTTTCATTTTTATTCATAAATGATAAAGCTGCTCCTAATATAGCTACGAGGATGATATAAGGACAGAGTTTCCAAGAAAATGAAAGGCAACATGCTCATCTTCTTGACAAAATATAACTGTATCAAAGGTGGTAAATCTGCATTCTCCATGTTATTACGAAGAAACATTTCCCACTACACAGCCAAATCTACGCAACAAAGCAAGAGCGTGTCATAAAAAAAACACAAACAAACTTAGAATACCATAAACCAAGTATCAAACCACTATTTATCTGGAATAAGCACAAAATAAGTTTAAACTCTGAATGACAAAGAGCCAGAAAAATAAACTCATAAAATAAACAAAAGCCTCATAACACCTAAACTTGTGCTTAATAGTAATAATTTCAACCATTAAAAAAAATAGACTGAGGGAAAAAAAGCTGCGCTTGAGCATATTATTTGCAGGATTGGAAAAAAATGAATAAGAAGAACATCATCTAGCAATGATAACTAACCCTCGGTACAATAACATCAACTCACAGTGAAGATTTAGAAAAAATACATGGCAAGTTGATTATTTCCAGTTTTAAAATTGTCAAAGTTTCAAGAAACAAGAGAACATGGTTCAAATCCTGATTAGGATACTCCTCCCTACTCTTTGATACCAACAGCGTCCCCATTCTATATCCCGTGCCCCCTCCCAGCTATGATGCATGGGTTCGCTGCCCCCCTCCTGTACCCCCTTGGATATGTACCCAGTATGGATACATACCGGGTATGGTACTGATATGTCTGGGTATGTCCTGGATACATTTTGACGTACCCGGGACGTACCCACAGGGTTGGGCGATGGGGGGGCTCTAAAAAAGTTTTTCTTTTAATTTTAACTTGGTCAATGACCAAAAACGAATCCTAACTCAAACTAATAAAATAATAAACCCGAAACTCCTGAAAAAGCTATACAAAGGCTACTAAGAGTGGAGCTAGCACGAGTGGCATGCAAAAATTTGATATTGAGGAAAATCAAGATGATATATTCTAGATTTGTTTGTTTGTTTGTATTCAAGTTTCTAGATGATCCTACTATATTTTTCAAGTTTTGTTTGTATTCATGTTGATATGATATTTGTATATCATAAGTATGGTATCCACATGATCAATGAAAATGTAAAATCTTAAGTATATTGAAGGTTTTGAACATCGATCCTACTATATTTTTCAAGTTTTGTAATTCTTATGGACTAAAATTTGAGTAAAATGAGTGTGTCTATATATATATATAATCTGAATTATATTGAAGGTTTTGAACATCGATCCTACTATATTTTTCAAGTTTTATACTTCCCTTGGACTAAAAAATGAGTAAAATGAGTATAATAATTATGTGTGTGTGTGTGTGTGTGTGTGGATGTATCCAAGACGTATCGTACCCAAGGGTTTTTTTAATTTTTACAATCTAAGTATACTCGTATCGAACCTGAACCCGAACCCGAACCCGTACCCATATCTTGGCAACATAGCCTCCCAATACACGACACACTTAGAGCCCTTTAAAAAAAACAAAAAATCAGTGTTCCACACCTAGGGTTTGTAGGGTATGTATATATGTGTGTGTGTGTGTACAGACGTATCCAAAACGTATCATACCCAAGGGTTTTTTAAAATCGATGTATCCGTGTATCGATCCTAAGTATCGAACCCATGTGTATCGAAGCCTCCCAACCGACACACTTAGAGCCCTTTAAAAAGAACAAAAAATCGAACCTAGGGTTTATAGGGTTTGAACAAAAAAAGAATAAAGAACTTGAATTTACCATAGGAAGTATCTTGCAAATAATGTAGCAACATAGCCTCCCATTATTTTTGTGTCTGAAGACGGAGTTATCACACTTAGAGCCCTTTAAATTAATGTTCCAAGATACACAGACAAGAAAATTAAAGAAACAATAGAGTTACACACTTCCTAGGGTTTATATGTGTTGTGAGCAATGTGTACAAATTGACGTAGGTGAGTTAATAAACTGTATGTGAATTTAGGCCATAGGAGAGTAACTTTCGTGCCACCTTGCAAATCATGGTCGTGTCATCGAACCCGTACCCAAACTCTGAACCCATGCCCGTATCCTGGCAACATGTGAACTAAGGCAATTTGACACACTTAGAGCCATTAAAAAGAACAAAAAAATTGTTCTGAAGACCTAGGGTTTATCCAGCAATATTTTGAACAAAAAAAGAATAAAGAACTTGAATTTACATCGCAGGAAGTAACTTTCTGCCACCTTGCAAATAATGTCCAAGATGGCATCGATGAGCTCTACGTCCTTAAAGAAACAATAGGCATAACATACACACTTATTTAGCCTTGTGTCCTAAATACGTGAGTTATCCAACCAATTATTTACTAGGGAAAACCCTAGCCATGGAGCCCTAGGTATGTTAATGAGATACACTTTGACTGAAACAATGTAGTTAGACAGTGACAGTACACACTTCCTAATTTAAAATTGTGGGCATACACTTTCATAGGTCGAGTCATACCTTTCCTGTATGTGTATAGGCCAAAGTACACGTGCAGGCATAGAGTCATGGTCGTGTCATATTTGCCTATATAAAACATTAAATAACTGTGAACATTTGGGATGCATTGCAACATTGTTCTTTTGGGGGGAGGAGATTGAGATCACTTATTCTTACACTTACTTGGGGTTTTTTTTTTCTGGGCCACGTTTTAGCCTTCGTCCTGCTCTCCAACCTGATCCGACCCGGGTTAATAAGGGGTATGGTTCTTTGACGATTCTTGACAAACAGTGCTTTCGTCATCACTTTCAGGACATCCTTTCCAAGAGGTCTCTCTCCAACTCCCTGGTCAGGCCCACGGTTCTGTACGGTTCGGAAATTTGGGGTCCCTCCCTTTTGGACTCGGATTGGGCTACTATTGAGCGTGTCCAGATCCTCATGCTCAAGCGTATCATCGAGTGCAAAGAGATTGTTCCTCACAATAGTATTCTTGTTGAGTTTGGGGCTCGCCCTTTTAGATTGGAGACTATCTTCAACCTTGTGTTGATGTTGCACCACATCCGAGGTTTCTCTGATTCTTTCGTAAACAAGAACAGGTACATCTACCTTGCCTACTGCTCTTCTGAAGCTATTGCCCTCTCAGATCATAGTGGTTGTTCTCGTTGTTGTTATGCCTGCGCTTCACGCCTTCTTGGTTCCATTGGCATTCAAATGGACCACCTCCCATCATTCAGCTACTCCTTGGATGCCCTTACCCATCTCCTCCCAAACCAGGGCCACAAAATTATCAGAGATGATATCTACAGACAGTTCATCCAGCACACTTGGACCAACCCTCGGGGTGGATTACGTCCGAAGATGTCCTTCTACTCTGCACACTTTCTCAATGTCTACGACAAACTCATTATTAGACCCATGTACATCTCCCGACATTGGTTACAGGTCCTTCGTATCTCTTTAGGTCGGTTCAGGGTGGGCTCACATCAACTCTGTGTGGAGACTGACCACCAGCTAGACCACTTAGAGCAGACTTGCTAGCTTTGCTCTCTCCAGGAGGTTGCAACTGAAGAACATTTCATTTTCCGGTGTCCTGTTTACTACAAGATTAGGGGGAGATTCCATTGTCTGTTTCGTGATCATCCTTCCTTTGTAGCTTTCTTCAGACACTATGATCAAAGATATCTTGCTCTTTTTTGCAGGAGGCTTCAGGACAGGATCCTTCACCCTCCTCCCAGATGGATGGATACTAGATAGATCTCCTCCTTCTCGATAATCTCCCCGGAGAGGGGCACCAAGCGACATCTTGACATGAGTACGGACCTCTAGTTCAAATCTATCAGAACTCCACTTCCTACACCAGAGGCTCTCTTCCTCAAGCGCGTATTGGGCCCCCCCCACATAGACAAAGATCCACCAGGCTTACGCAGAGGCACAGTCTCTTTCTCGAACATCGGATTTCCAGACATTCCACAGTTTCAGTTACTGGACGTCAACGCATCACCAATTACTTCTAGCCGGCCTTGAATGATAGGCGATGATGTTGCTTCTTCTTCCACTCTCCCCCACACCGTCATCCTCTTCTTCTTCTTCTCTGGTCTCTTGGCACATGTGGCCCCTGCTGCTTCCTTCTCTTCTTCTCTTTTCTCTCTTTGTGTTTCGGGCGACCCGTTTGGGTCCTCTTGTTGGCTCCTTTGGCTTTGTACTCTGCAGTCCCATTGACCTACTTTTGTGGTCATTTGTTGGACATTAATAAAATTATCTTATCTTATCTAATCTACACTCAAACAGAAATGACATCCATTAATTGACAATGTGCGAAACTGTAGCAGGTCCATCCCTCTTATTTGGGAAATGCCTATCGGCATAAAAAATCCCATGTCAAAAAACAAGCTGTACTGCTCACATCATTGAGATCGATAGGAAAAACAGAGGATATGAGAAATCAGTAACAGGTGTGTCAAAAACTAAAAAACCTTGGTTATCTCCTTCAATAAGGTGTCAAAATGAGAAAGAATCCACAATAAAAACAATCTACAAACATATAAAAAGCAAGCTACTAATAGCACTAAGGAAACACATTTTCACTAGTTACAATCTTTTAGTTCACCATTAGAATTTTGGTACAATCCCAATTTCGGTCTGGCTCTACTACAATTTATTTCTAGGACCTCAGTTTCTTCTGCAATGGAACACATTTTGACAAGTTACAATTTTTTAGTTCAGTAGTTGGCATTTTGGTATGGCAATCCAAATTTTGCTCTACCTCTACAATGATTTATTTCTATGAGGTCCTTAGTTCAAGTAGATTTCTAGTTTCTTCTGCAAAGGAAAACTTACGTTGTTTGCATGGTTCTGCTGTTAGTATAATCAACCAATAGTTTGTGAAGGTGTGATTTTTGTTAAAAAGATTACCATTTTCAGATTAGAAAGTAAAATTTGGCAATCACCTCAGAGAATAAGCAGAAAAACAAATAATGACCAACATATATCCTTGAAATTTTGAAACCATTCACTGCTATTAAATCAGGAATCTCAGCCTCTGACCCTATACATGTTTGTCATTTTACTAAGAAATGTTACCATTTTCAGATTAGAAAGTAAAATTTGGTAATGACTCCAAAGAACAAGAAAATAAAAAGCAACATATATATCATCTCAAAAATTGTAACCATTCATTGCTATTAATTCAACAATCTCAGTCACTGACCCTATACATGCTTGTATCTCTGGTTCTTATATCCTCCTTTTGCGTTTCTATTGTAGACCTTCCCAGCTTGGATTTTTATACAGTGGGTTGAAAAATATGGAAAAATATGGTAGATTTATATGAAATCATCATATTGGCTAACAATGATTTCATGTAGTCAGATTCTAATTTTGTCTGCAATAGAACACTTACATTGTTTGCATAACTTGGTTGTTGGTGTAATCAGCCAATAGTTTGCAAAGTTGTGATATTACTAAAAAACATTACCATTTTCAGATAAGAAACAAAAATTTGCTTGACTCTATAGAATAAGCAGAAAAGCATATAAAGAACATATACCCTTGAAATTTTGAAACCATTCGCTGCTATTCAACCAAGAATCCCAGCCACTAACCCTGTACATGCTTGTATCTCTGGCTCAAATATACGGTCCTTTTGTGTTTCCATTGTATACCTTCCCAACTTGCATTTTTGTCTGTTAGGAAACTTATAAGGGTTCTCCAATGAGCATTGAACAGCTAAGTGTTTTCACCAGTAATCCTTTTTTCTCTTATGGGACAAAAGTATTGAATCCATAGCTTATTAGTTTTACTAAAATTCCTTCAAGACCGATTAAGGAAAGTTGAGGAGTCTTAGCATAAATTTGCAAAAGTAAAAACAAGTTGAACAAGATGGCAACTAGCCATAACAATGGAAAAAAGGAATTCTAATTGTCCAGCACATTCAAACTTTGAAAAAATGTTAGATCAAATTGAGCAAGGACACATGGTGTGGCGAAGAAAAAGCAGGATAATCTAGTGACTCAATCCTTTCCTTTTATAAAGACCAAAGGTCGCCATAATGGACATTTTGCTCAGAGAAACAACATAGGCTCGTCCAAACTACCCAATGATCCTATTTTGAACTTGAGAAAAATTTTGAAGTCTAGGAAATTGTGGTTTGTAACTGCATAAATTATAGGGATAAAGTATTGGTAGTTCTGGTTCCTATCATCACATTCCTCTACCATTAAAGTTCCCTCTAATTTGGGTGATTGATGCTCTGTGTTTCCTTCTATTTGGGATATTAATGTGTTGAAGCTCTTGATGAAATCTATGTTAAGGTTGTCTAGGAAAACATTGGTTCCAGTTCAAGTGGGTTTATAAAGTGTAACTGCAGATATTGGTCATGGAAATCTTGATTTCAAAAAAGTGAATCCCTATTAAGGAATTGAGAGATACTATAGGACTAATGGACTAAAACAGAATGTGGTTAATCATCCGAATGGATATCTCCAAATAATTTTTCCCATGTGAACAAATCCTATGACCATTGCGAGTGGTAAAAATATTCAAAGATTGTCATGTTCTGACAGTATGGATCTTGGCTGCATTTGAAGCAATGCTTATGCTTCTCTCTTGGGCTGCAAGCCCTTTCCATCTTTAGACGTAATGCTGATAATGGGGTTGTTATGGCAGGATTAGGGGAGAAACAAGCATCCCAATTTGTGCTAGATTGCTTCACTAATATGGACCATGATATATTAAATGGATGACTTTGATATATGAATGTTTTACATATATGCATCCGGATGTTTATAAAAGAGAATGGGGTTCATGACCTTAATAAATGTCTCAGAATTATTTTTCCCTTTTATCCAAAAGATTTGATCAATAAGGGGTGGTCTAAAATTCAGGGACTGTACACCATGTTCTTACAGTGGATTTTTAACTGGATTTGAGGCAATTTTTATGCTTCCCTCTAAGACATAATATTGACAATGGGGCCACTATCATAATTTGAGGAGAGAAACAAACATCCCCAACTGAGATGGATAGATGCTTCATTCATATGAACCCTAACGGATTCTTCAAAAACTGCACTTCACTCGTATGCAATTTGATATATGAAAGAGAATGCAGTTCATGACATAAATGAATTTCTCGGAATACTTATTTGACAAAATTCTTTTATAATTAAGGGGGAGGCTAAAAACTCCAAAGACAGTACTGCTGTCATACTCTGATAAGGTGGATTTTGGCTGGATTTGAGGCAACTTTTATGCTTCTCTCTTGGGTATAATATTGATAATAAAGTCACTCTCATAGGATCAGCGGAGAAACAAATGCCCCCAACTGAGCTACGTGAATGCTTCACTAATATGAACCTTTATAGATGCTTCAAAAGCTATACTGCTGGCATGTTCCAACAGTATGGATCTTGGCAGGATTTGAGAAGAGTTTTATGCTTCTCTTAAATGTAATATTTATAAGGATCAGAGGAGAAACAAACACCTGCAAATGAGCTATTTGAATGCTTCTCTCATATGATCCCAGGTAGATGCTTCAAAAATTGTACTGTTGTCATGCTCTTACAGTGGATCTTGGTTGGCTTTGAGGCAACCCTATTATGGATAATAGGGTTACTAATATGTTCTCCAATTTCAACAAATCCTGTGATCATTGAAGGGTGGCCAAAATATTTGAAGGTACACACCATTTCCATGTTCTGACAGTATGGATCTTTGCTGCACTTAAAGCATGCTTAGGCTTCTCTCTTGGGCTACATCAGGGGAGAAACAAACATCGCAAATTGAGCCAAATTTCTTCACTAATATGGACTGTGATATATTCAATGAGTGACTTTGATATATGGATGCTTTACGCATATCCAAAGGATATGGATGAAGTAGAATGAGGTTCAAGATGAATCAGAATACTTTTTCCCTTTTATACAAAAGACTGTACTGCTGTCGTGTTCTTTGATGCAGTCACGGTGACTTTGTTAATGCTGCACTGTCTATGGCATCCTTTCATTGGGACCCCTAACTGCGAATGCATCATTTGGTATCAGAGTAGTGCACAGCTCTAGGACTGAGAGGGTGAAGTTCTCCATCTTTGCAAGGTCGGTAGACAGCTAGGGATATAATCTGCATAGGTTTGCAAGGAGGTGCAGTAGCAGATTCAGCGTGTTGTGTTCTCCATCTTGTTGGGTGGGTATAAGAGAACTAAGAATTGAAAAAAGTGGATAGCCCACATAGGTTTACAAGATTGCAAAAGTGGGTTGGAGATGTATGCAAAGGAATTGCTCACAAGATGGGTGAGGGATACACAACCCTGTTGGCTGATCTGAAGATTGCAGTGTGCGCAAGACAGACTAAGATATTAGCTGAAGCAAAAGAGTGGAGGAAGCGCGTGTATGATGTTGCACATTGCGAGGATGAATAAGAGAAAGGTTCCACAAAGCAAGAGATTTTTGTGGCTGATTAAGCAAGCTCGAACAGAAGCTAGAGCAGATGAGACATGTCTTTCGAAAGACACGGAGGTAGAGGTAGAAGATGTGCAAGTGAGCACACATGATGCAGATGTAGCAGAAGAACACCTTCCATTTTTGAAAGATGAGGAGCTTGTGGAGAATGCATATATGGGTGGCTGAGACAGTTATTTGTGGAGATCCCTTGATCGGCCAAGGAGGAGAGGAAGAAAATCTCTTATTTGTGGAAGACGTGAAGATGATTGAGCAGATGTTTGGGCACTTGAATGCAGAGAATGGAAGAGATGCAACAGCAGACAAAGATGAAGAGAGTGAAGAGGTGGATGAGCTTTTTGAAGTCATCTTGCAGGCTGAAACAATAGAAGAGGAGGCTGTTACAGCAGAAGTGATGGAGTTATTTGCATTTGAAATGAGAGAAACAAAGGAGAATGACAAGAAGGCCATTCTAGAGTCAGTGGTAGAGAGGATGAGTAATATTTGTGGCACCCATAGATGTGGTAACTCCTTTGGCTTGTGAGTTAAGCAAGAAGGGGTAGAAGAAGAAACGAGCGAGGAAGTGTTGGAATTTGTTGCCATTATGCAAAGGTGTGCAATGACAAAGGAGGAAGAGTGCGCACTCAAAATGTCTAGCATGAGATAGTCTACATAGAAAGTGGGAGAAAACTTTGTCCTCCGTCAAGTATCGATGGGTAGAGAACAGAGCATAGAGGAAGAGTTGGTGAAGAGAAGCATCAAGAGAGAGAGAAAGAGAAGAAGAGATATGAAATCACTAATTCCATTGACAACTTGGAAGAAGAAGAAGAAGAAGAGACGTGGGTGGTGGAGGTGGACATATTTTTCCTATGACAGGTAGAGGGTGAATGAGCAGAGAAGATTGCGTAGCTGGAAGTGAAAGGCAAGGGAGAACCTTACGTAGAAGTGCAAGAGATGGATGTGGAAGCGGACCGTAAGTGTCCGCGTGAGTAAGTTTGCACAAGATAAACCAAGACGAAGACGCGCAGGAAAAGGAACCTAGGAAGTTACACAAAGACAAGGTGCACAAGGAAAAAGATGTTGCACAAGAATGAGGTGCACGACACGAGGAGTTGAGTTGACCATTTGGATTCTGAGAATCTTGGAACCGGCCAAGATGCAAAGGATAAGTTATCAAGAACACGTGGCATGTGGAGATTGGATGCATAGATCCCCAGTATGACATGGAGTGGCATGCACAACAAGAGAAGATTTGATCTTTGACAAAGGAAAACTACCAGAGGACGGACATTTGATGTGATGAGATCTCGAGGAGGCAAGATATAGGAAAATTGCCAGAAGAAAACATTAATTCTTAGTGGAATTGAGAGAGAGGAAGTAGAGAAGAAGCTCTACAAGGGGAAAAGTCACAGTGACCTGTGTCACAGAGAGAGGAAAGAGTGTCTGCATGGAGAGCCATAGAAAGCTCTAAAACAAGGGGTGGAGAGGTTGAGTCGAAGAAGGGGCCAACATGAGAGAGGATGGAAGGAACTTGTGAGAACGAGGAGCTAGAAAGCTCAAGGGAGGGAGACGAGATCCAAATTTCAGGACTAGATGAAAAAATGTAAGAGACACAAAGCTTGATTGTATTATCTAGGGTAGCTGCGAGAGTGTAAGCCATAGGAAGAGGACTCTGTAATGAACTTTATAGCCAGATCATGTATCCTTTTTAAGTAATAGAGTTAAGCACCTATTCATGCAAGTCCATTATATAACTCTGATAGTTATGTGGTCGGGCATCCCTTCATTGGGGCCCCTGGTTGTGATTGCATCATTTGGTATCAGAGCTTAGGTCACAGCTCTAGGAGGAAAGTAACACAACGAAGGAAGGCTACATAGGATTGTGAGTGGAGATCTCACAACAGTGTTTCCAGTGCATTGGTAGCACCTACGTAGGAGTGCGACAGAGGATGACAATCGTGGGTAGCAAGAAGAATTGTTGTGGGTTGAAGAGGAAACCTACAAAAGGTTGAGTTGAGAAGGGAGAAGAATTCAGTATGAAGCGACAAGAGATGCAGTAATAATCAATGGCAGAAGTGTGGAGGTAGATTTGGTAAAAGGTGGTGAGGAGAGTTCTAATATGTTGCAAATATGAAGAAAGGAGCGCAAGAATCAAGCATTTGAAGGGACAAAGCGCGAGAAAGACATCTTAGAGTGTCAAAGATAGGAGATATGGGAGTACCAGATTGGAAATAGAGATCTTGCACGAAATATGCAAGAGAAGTTGTAGTAAGAGAGGATGCTAACAAAAGTGCGGAGGTAGATATGGTGGAAGGCGGTGAGGAGAGTTCAAATCCATCACAGATTTGAAGAGAGGAGTGTGCAATTGAGAAAACACGAGAAAGACACCTTGGGGTGTCAAAAATAGTAAATCTGGGAGGCACCAGACCAGCAAGAGAGAGATCTTGCGAAAAACCTACGAGAGAAGTTGCAAGAAGAGAGGACGAGGGAAAAAGTGTGGAGGTAGATCTAGTGAAAGGTGGTGAGGAGAGTTTAGATCCGTTGCAGATTTGAAGAGAGGAGCAAGAATTGAGCATTTGAAGGGAGAAAAAAAAAGAAAGATACCTTGGAGTATAGAAGGCAATAGATTTTGGAGTACCAAAGTGGAAAGAGGAAGATCTTGCGGGAATCCTACAAGAGGAGAAGTTGCAAGAAGAGAGGAGGGTGACAAATCAAAGAAAGGAGGCATGCAGTCAACGCGCAAAAGAGGAAAGACTAACAGATCGCCGAACTAGAGGCAAGTAGTGTGCAAGAGAAGAGTTGCACCAAGAAAAGAGATATTGGCATAACACGGAATAGAGATAGTCAAAATGCATGGAGGGGTACGCAAAACAAATTGTTTAAAGGAGTAAGTTTGGACACAACCAAGAGAAGAGAAGCATTGACAGATCGCCGAACAGGAGGCAATCTTAGTAAGCAGTAAAGAAAAAGGAAGTGCCTACATAGTAAAGAAAAGTGAAGTGCTGACAAATTGTTGAAGGGAGAAGCACAAGGATAGAGGGAAGAGAAGCACCAACAAATCACCGAAAGGAGGCAGCCATGCACACAAGAAGAGAGCGGACACTGATCGCCAATAGAAGGCAATTGAACACAGGAAGAAGAAAAGAGACTGTATCTTCCAATAAGGAGAGTTGGGTAGAAGGTGTGCAAAAGAAGAGGAAGTCCTCCATTGTAAGAAAAGTGTGTAGCGAAAAAAGAAATAGAGCAAGAAAGGTAAATTACAAGAAGACACCGAATGTGAGGCAACTATGGAGTTGTTCTCCAATGTGTAGATGGGTAGAGAACAGGGTACAGAAAATATGGCACAAAAAGATGTTGCAACGGAGGATGACCCAAAATCGTCATTTGAGGATGCTGACTAAGTTAGCATTTGAAGTGAATGCATGGAGAAGGAGCTGAACACAAAAGGAGAATATGGCAGCACAACCCCATAGGAGAAATTGACAAGGGAGTGCCCTACAAAGAAGAGAAACAGGCAAGACTAGTTGAGGAAGTTGCCTTGGAAGGGAAGACACAAAGAACATTTCCATGTGAGCAACACATGGAAGTTGAGGATGGTGCGGAGTCTCTAGAAGTTAATATATATACAAAGCTATCACTAACTGATGATGGCGAGAGGAGTGCTACACCAAGGAGAACAAAGGAAGCAACAAGATTGACGGAGTGTATCCATGAGAAGGCACTAGGAGCGAGCTAACGTGAGACACAAATTCCTTGGCACGGGGAAAAAGAGCGAAGGTGAGCCAACCTCAATCCGAGTTGTCCCAAAGACAACTAAATACTAAAACACGCATGCATGAATGTGCGCAGAGAGGAAAGGAAGTGGATGCAACTCCAAGGTGCACCAAAGAGTGCACAAAAGGGAAATGGGAACTCATGATTCCCATAGAGTTGGGTGTTGTTAAGTGGGGACAACAATAGAGGAGGAAGAAAGTGAGTCATTTTCTCTGAAGGAAAAGGTTGGAGAAAAAGGAAGAGGCAAATCATTTGCCTCAAAGATCGTAGGTGAATGCAATTCTGCAGGAGTGCATCCGAGGACGCGCAAGAGAAGATGCATGTAGGGACAGCCTACATTAGCGTAGAAAAGGGGGCATGGGAGCCTCGAATTAGAAGTAAAGAGCACAAGTATGATTGTGTGCAACAACCAAGAGTTGTTAAGGAAGGATGAGATATAGAAAGGAAAAATATGGTGAGATAAGAGCTCAATCCTAGGAGGAAGACGGATAGAACCATTGACTGTAAGGTATTCATGAACTAGCAGAATCGTCAATCTGAGGAAGTAAGGAGAGTAGTCACAAATTGGAAAAATTGCCAATTTAAGGCAGCCAGGAGATATTGACAAAGTGGCAGAACCGCCAACTTGAGGCAGCAGAGAGAGTAGAAGAGGAAGAAGCACAAGTGTCGTTGAGCATAGTGGCCGAGAGAAGCTAGTGGGAGTTGAGATGAAAAAAATTAGCCTGAAGCTAATGGAAGGAGTGCAAATCTAGTTTCACAAGGAAAATAGGTGGTATTGCCAAGAGATGAAGCAATCAGCCCGAAGCCGATGGGAGGAGCACAACTCTTGTTGTGTGTGGCATGCAGGGGACCGCTAGAAGTATGAAGAAACTATCAACCTAAAGCTGACAAAAAGCGCGATTGATATCATGTGCAAAACGAAAAGGTCTATGGAAGAGGAGCAAAGAGAAAAAAGGAGAGGCAACAGGAGTACAATGCAACGACACAGAGGGAAAGGAGGAAAATCAGCCTAGTGCTAAGAAGAACCGCACAATTTGGGTTGCACTGAGCAACAAGACAAAAGCAAGGAATAATCGCTAAGGAGCATAGAAGGGAAGGCACAAGTGTCTTCAAACATGAAAGATTGAGCAGTTGGCCTGAATAAGATTTTGGGGGGCTGAGAGCATCAACTTGGGTGTGCAGATTGATAAGTGTCAAAGTAGAGCAGAGGAAGTTGAGCAACAGAAGTGTTGCGCCAAAGGGTCTCTTGGGAGACAATGGGAAAAAGGAAGAGAAGGTAAAGGGAAGGACGCTCTCAAGAATCGAGAGGCGAGGTGAGGACAAGTGTTCAAAGATGGAGACACTTGGTAAAGGAGACAAACCAATGGGCATAGACCCACAAGAGAAAGTATTGGAAAAATGACCCAAGAGCGATAAAGAGGATAAGGCAAACCTATCAAGGCATAGCAAGCACATGGGGAGACATGGTCATTTTTCTCCATGGCTAGCAAAATGGATCTACCATTTTGACCCTTGTGATTAGGGGCTCACAAACTTTATTACCTAGGGACTTTGATGTAGGAGCATCCCAGGAAAATCAACCAACTCAGGAGTTACGCAAGGATAGCATGGCGCAAGGTTGTTAAGAGCTCTTTTAGAGACATGCAAAATTCATCACGCAAGAATGAGATGAAGGAGGAAGGCGAGAGTTTGGCTTAGGCATTAGGAGCATGCCTATGGAGCGACACAAAAAATGAGTGCACGAGAGGAGAGCATAGCAGAGGAAAAAGTATGCGCAAGGTGTAAGAAGCAAGAGCGCAAAGGAGAAGGTTTGTGTGAAGATGCAAAGGAGGTGAAGACTTGCTAAGAAGCTAAGGCAAGAGGTACAAGTAGGGATATTGCACAAGAAATGGAGAAGGTGCAAGCGCACCAAAAGGAGCGCCAATGCAGTGTGGAGGATGAAGAAGTTGACCCAAGATGAACCAAGATGAAGACATGTAGGAAATAGAACCCAATAAGTTACGCAAAGACAAGGTGCACAAGGACAGAAGGGTTTCCCAAGAATGAGGTGCATGGCACAAGGAGTCGAGTTGACCATTCTGAGAATTTTGGAATCGACCAAGATGCAGAGGCTAAGTTGTTAGGAAAACGTGGCACACAAAAATTGAATGTATGGATCCCTAGTCTGACATGGAGTGGCACATATGATAAAAGAAAATCTAGTTCCTAAATATCAGATCTTTGACAAAGGAAAAGTGCCTAAGGACACGGATTTGATGTGGGGAGATCTCAAGGGAAAAAGTCAAAAGATATAGGAAATCCATGAAAAGAAACCACTCATTTCGAGGGGAATCGAGAGAAAGGAAGTAGAGCAAAAGATATATAGGGAAAAAGTCAACATGACCATTATGGCAGATAGAGGAGAGAGTTTCTCCATGGAGCCATACAGAGTTGTAAGACGAGGGGTGGACTAGTCGAGTTGAAGGAATGGCCAACATGAGAGAGGGCGGCAGGAACGTGTGAGAACAAAGAGCTAGAAATATCAAGAGAGGGAGATGAGATCCAAATCTGGGGACTAGATGAAGTGTAAGAGCCATAGAGCTCCATTGTATTATCTAGGGTAGTTGAAAGCAGGTAAGCCATACAAAGAGGGTTCCACTGAACTTTGTAACCAATTCATGTATTCTTTTAAACAAAAGAGTGAAGCACCTATTTGACCAAGTCTACTATGTAACTATGATGGTTACCTAGTTGGGCATCCCTTCACTGGGACCCCTAGCTGCAGCTACATCACTTGTGTACTTGGTGCAAGATCAAAACATAGTGTGGAGAATTGGAAGATGGCACTAAACCGAGAAAACCTTCAAAACGTGCACGATAATGCATAAGGCACTTTTAAGGCTCGTGTTAGAAAGGGAGGCCCATCTTGATACCTCACATCCATCAACAAAACCATGAAGACATTGGACTACTGCACAGGAAACTCTTGTGAACACGGAGTGCGTGATTTCTCACACAAAAGCGCAAGGTAGATGGCACATATGGTTGGATCACTTGATTGGCCACCTCAGGTTTACAAATGGAAGCCAACAATGACTTACCCAATTCAAATATTGTGGATCATTGGGTCGACTTGTGTTTGCATCAAGTTGTGTTGTGTTATGGGTTTTTTGGGCACTAAGCTTGGTTTTATATTTGTAATGTGGTTGATATCCATATGAGTAGGGTGTGTCTATATAAACATATCAATACACTTGAGAAAGGCATTCAATTCTGGATCAAGAATTCAAAATTTTTGTGAGGAATTATTCTAAGGTGTGGTTATAACGAGTACTACAATTAGAGATTTGTGCATATGTCTAGGAAGGTGCAATGGGATTGAATCACTTAGGCAACACTGCGGTGTGTGATGTTGTGATGTTGTGATAGTGTGTTTGTTGTAATAAGCCAGATTTGTTAGAGTGTCAGGTTGAGTATCTAATTCCATTTTTTGTTGAATAAAAGATATTGTTCTTTTGTAAATTTGTTGTGTACTTTGAACGCTACATGGTCTAAGGCATCCTTTCACTAGGACCCCTAACCGTGACTGCATCATTCTTACATTGTGGATTTTTGACTGGATTTGAAGCAAGTTTTATGCTTCTCTCTTAGACATAATATTGAGGAAATCCCGTGAAGAATTAGTCTAAGGTGTGAATGCAAGGAGTATTGCAATTGGAGATCTATGTGTAGGTTTGGGAAGGCCTAGTGGGTTTGAATCACTACGGAAATGAATGCACCTTATTTTGCATTTTCACTAACTTTTTCTCTTCACAAGAACCATTGGCGCATTAACCTCCCTTGAGTGATATCTTTCAAGATATCACCGGGAGTGGGGAAGGCTGATTAGTGGTGGTACTTTGTGAGAGAGCTTTGTTGTGCAGTCCATGATGTCTTAGACACCCTATGATTCACATCTCCAATTCGTCCTTTTGTAGTGTCCCTACGACATCACCTTACTATCCTCTTACTACCACTTACATATCCACTTACAACACACTTATTGCTTTGTCATATCACCTTTTATCAGCTCTAGAGTCTTTCTCCATCTCCTAAGCCTTCCTTCTAAGACCACATGACATGCTATTACCCAAAGCCGACGGCATCGAATAGGGATGATACCATCTGACATTCATTCCTCATGGCCAACAGCATCGACCATGGTTGATGTTGTCGACTATAAGGACCTGTAACAGCTAATCACGTTCCCTATTTATAGCCAGCATCTAAGTGCATTTCTCATCGCATCATCGTTGATCGTTCGATCTGCTTGCGCTCACCACGCTGCTCTTAAAGGTATAGAAATTAATCTTGCTTATCTTTTGGAGTCTGCTCTTGGAGCATTGGGTCTAGGACACTCAAGAATAGGAGTTGCACCATCTGTGGTCTCCCGAGCCTTTGGAGTCCCCAACAAGTGGATTACCCAGATCTTCTTCCCATTTGTCTCATGGTCCCCCACATCAACTCTCTCATAAGGTGTTGCTAACCCTAGGGGGAAGTTAATGCGTCAATGGTGTCTGCATGAAGGTTAATATCTATAACCTCTCTTTTTCTTTATGTTATTTCAAATTCGATTGATTGTTTGATTGGTCATGCACATAGGTTAAAATAGAGTAGCATTTTTTGAATCTATTGCATCATATATATTGGTCCTTACCTTGCAATCCACCCTTTGGGATTTACAACCTATCGATCTTGACAATCCATGTTTACAACCCTGGCTTAGGTATCTTCATCTTGTTTGCAATCGTTTACAATTTATTTATAATCAGGATAATATACAATCTATCAATCTCTACAATCTATATTTACAACCCTAGCTTAGGTATCTTCATCTTGTTTGTAATCCTTTACAATCAGGATACCAGTAAGATGCCACACCCATCTTAGACTTGAGCTTTGAAACCCTACATCTCCAATAGAGAGTGGATTATCACCTTCTAATCCCACAACTTTAGCGCCTTACAACCTTCTTGTGTGTGGCCCTAGAAGGGCCCTTATCCTTATCTATATTATCGAGAAGAGAAAGAGAATATTCTATAAACCATGCTTCGCTTGCATACAGGGAACAACATGGTGTTTGATTGTTGTGGGCATACTGTGTTTATTGTAATAAGTCAAATTTGGTAGTATGAGGTTGAATGTGTCATCTCATTTGTTGTTAAATAAAAGATATTGTTCTTTTGTAAATTTTGTTGTGTATCATGAACATTGCATGGTTTAAGGCATCCTTTCACCAGGACCCCTAACCATGACTGCATCATTCTTACAGTGTGGATTTTGACTAGATTTGAAGCAAGTTTTATGCTTCCCTCTTAGACATAATATTGAGGAAATCCCAGGAGTAATTAGTCTCAGGTGTGGTTGACAATTGGAGATCTGTGTGTATGTTTGGGAAGGGCTAGTGGGATCGAATCACTTGGGCAACACTCTGGTGTTTGATTGTTGTAAGCCTGTAGGTATAGTGTCTTTGCTGTAACAAGCCAGATTTGGTAGAGTGTGCGAAGTTGGGTGTATAATCTCATTTGTTGTTAAATCAAAGATATTGTTCTTTTGTATATTTTGCTGGGTATTCTAAACGTTACACGGTCTAAGGCATCCTTTCACTGGGGCCCCTAACCATGACTACATCATTCTTACAGTGTGGATTTTTGACTTGATTTCAAGCAAGTTTTATGCTTCCTCTTAGTCATGATATTGATAATGGGGCCACTATCATCATATCAGGGGAGAAACAAACATCAACTGAGCTAGATTGATCGTTCATTCACATGAACCCTAATAGATTCTTCAAAAAATGCACTTCAGTCAAATGCACCATGATCTATGAAAGAGATTGGGGTTCAGACCTAAATGAATTTCTCAGAATATTTTTTCTCATCTAACCAAATACTTCGATTATTAAGGGGTCACCAAATACTTCAAAGAATGTACTGCTGTTACATTCTGATAGTGTGGGTCATATCTGGATTTTAGGCAAGTTTTATGCTTCTCTCTTAGACATAATATTGATGATAAGGCGGCTCTCAGAGGATCAGAGGAGAAACAACTGAGCTAGGTGAATCCTTCACTCATTTGAACCCTGAAAGATGCTTCAAAAACTATAACAGGATCAGAGAAGAAACAAAGGCCTTTTTCTTAGACATGTATTGATGATAGGGCCACTAGCAGAAGATCGGAGGAGAAAAAAATGAACCCTGACTGAGCTAGGTGAATGCTTCACTCATATGAACCCTCGTAGATGCTTAAAAAACTGTACTGCTGTCATGTTCTGACAGTGTGGATCTTGGCAGAAATCGAAGAAGTGTGGCTTCTCTTAGACATAATATTGTTGACAGGGCCACTATCAAAGGATCGGAGGAGAAACAAATGCTCCCAACTGAGCTAGGTGGATGCTTCCCTCCTATGAATCCTCGGTAATGCTTCAAAGATTGTACTGGTGTCATGATCTAAGGGAGTGGATCTTGATTGGTTCTTTCATAAACATAATGCTGATAATAGGGCCATTATCAGAGGATCAGAGCAGAAACAAATACCCCCAACTGAGCTAGGTGGATGCTTCACCTACATTAACCAATGATAGATGCTTCAAAAATTGTACTACTGTCATATTCTGATTGTGGAGATCTTGGCTGGATTTGAGGCAAGGAGATGTTTCACTCTTTGGCTGGAAGTCCTTTCCACCTTTATAATATTGATAATGGAGAAAATATCTCAGGATTAGTGAAGAAATAACAAACATCCCCAACCGGGCTAGATGGGTGCTTCACTCATATGAACCCTGATATATTCGATGGGCCTTATTTTATAGCCAATACTTGATCATGATCTTAAAATTCAAATAAGGGCATGGCTGAATTCTGTGTATTTTGGGTTATATAATTGTCTATTGTCTAAGCTAAATGTTTTGACCTTTGCTTGTCTCTGCTCTGGCTACAAAGAGTAGTCTTAACTTTCTAGTTGAACATAATCATATCACTTCATATTCATGAACCTACAACAAGGTATACATGCCAAAGTTATGGATGTATATTCACTACAAAATGTAATTTCAACCTTTCAGGTTTGTTTGGTGACATTAGCCCAAGTTTAAACTTAAGATAATGCATAATTGTGGCTTCAAAAATTTTACACTACAGGGGGATTCAGCCATTACTTTCATAATTTTAAGTTTTGTCTGGATAGACACTTACGAAATGAATGAACCCTGTTTATTTGTGGGCATTCAGCCTTTTTGAAAATCATACAGTGTACAAAATATTTAAAATATTTAGAGTTGTAAAAACAAATAACATTCTCCGCCACAGCTAAAAACAGACAAGGGAACATCTAGCAGAGAGAACACAATGACAACAAACTTATAGGGCAAATAAACAGGCATTGACAACCACATTGGCCAAGCATGTGGCATCAACATTCTAAAATAGAAAAATCATCTAAAAATTTCTTGAGGGAGGTCTGAAGAGAAACTATCAGAAATTGGGGAAGAAAATACATATGATCTGAGGAACATGATATTTTGAAGATTAAAGAAATACAAAGTTGCTGACATGATATGTACAAACCTGATCGTAGCATTTAAACAGCTACCCTGTTTTTCATCTGAGCTGCAGCAATCCCAAAAACATGTATGCATAAAATTTTATTATATGTCAAGCATTTTTTAGCTATAAATCTTAAGTTAAAGAAAGAAATATGTTACAGACATTTCAAGCCGATTTGGGCATTTGCGATCATACCTTTATTGATTCCGTCCCTCTTACAGTCCCCAAGAATCACAGAAGATGAAAGAAAAATGCAAAATTAAACATTTAAATAGACACCCACAAATACTGAAATAGCACGGACCCACAAATACTTTATTCTCCTAGCCCTCGGGGCTAGTTTGATCGTGGGACTGGGGTGTGCCCTTTACCACTCATATATTTTTTTGGATAGGTTGTAATATTTTATAATAAGTAATATAGACTATTTCATCAAAAAAAAAAAAATCTAGTAATAAAAATTATAAACTCAAAGTAAACATTAAAACAGATTATCACAAATACTGAAAATATACAGATGTGGATCAAATCTAAACATTAAACTTATAAAGTTCAATTAGTTTAAACCCGTGAGCGACAACTCGCGTGATGAACAAGCAATCTAAGATAAAGAAGAAATTGAGACCCAAAAAAATCTTAACTTGCCTATCATATACGTTTCATCTCATACAAGTTTTTCAACTAATTATATTGATGATTTTTTTATTTTTATTTTATTTTATGAAAAAGATCTTATGTTATATTAATTCAATACGATACAAGATGACTTTCAACAAAAAAGCGGGCGGTATGAGTGCACACCCGAAAACCACAAATAAAGTTAGGTCGAGCCTAGAGCAACGAGAGTCAAACTAGGTCGAGCCTAGGAGAGTACAAAAAGATAGGCATCGCCTAAAAACAAACAAAAAACACAATCAAGCAGTAGTAGCAAACATGCCCGAGGCGGGCGGATCTTGATCATCCGGCCACCCCAAACCAGGCAAGTCCTTGCCAGCATCTGGAAGCTCCCAACCAGCATCAATTTCTTCCTCCAGGTTCGCTTCCCCGCGAGTAGGAATGGCAATGCTGAGGCGAGGGAATTTGTTTGATGGTGGCAGAGGTGGCGGTGGGTTCCATGCATCCTGGTGCGAAGCAGTGGCAAGAGGAGAGCCCCACCATGTTGACGAGGTGGCGAGCCCCAGCCCTGTTGTCAAGCTGACGACTATGGCAGAGAGCCCTAGCCACGGTGGCGAGCTGGTGAGTAACTACGCTAATGTAACAGCCCCGAGGAGCTGCGAGCGCAACTGAAAGCAAGACGTTGAGACTGGCTGCGCCGGCCACCACAGGCGAAAAGCGAGGAACACCTGGTGGGAGACGAAGGCACTCTGACAACATTGCATGGGGCTTCCCCCCATTGGGGTAACAGGGTCTAGAGGTGATCCGCCTCCAACGCCACCTTGTTGGCCTGAACTTGAATATGCAGAAGCACATTGGAGATCACCATAGATTTATTATAAACTGAAAAAGATTGATCAACTGTAGAATTAGCAAAGAAAAAACCATTTCTTTCTTTCCATATCCAAAACAGAATCCCCCCCTGAAAACTAGAAGATTTTTGTTTTTATGCCAATACTTACACTAGGTGTGGAAAAAATAAAATTTTGATATTAAAAAATCAAAAGAAAAGACTAATATCTATTTTTATTAGTTATTACATATGGATTTGATACCTTTTTTATGAATAAGATTTTTATATTAAATTAATAAGTAAAATGATATAAGATAATTCAGGGCAAAAGGAATTAATCCAACTCCAAGCATTTTGGGCTTTGTGACAGTATCAAAAGAGGTGTAGAAGGGTTTCCAGATGCCCACAAAAGGGGCATTTTGGCTCAATCACTCCCAGGTGAACCAGACGTGTTTGAAGCGAGAGGCCTTAACGAAGCACACTCCACATAAAGTGTGCAATTTTGGGTTCTACATAGGCGGACCAAGCCATGAGAAATCCCCTTCACCAGATTAAATGTGAGGACTGAATTCCCCACCAAACATTAAGCTTATCCACCATGGGCAGATGTGGTGAAAGCCAAGCGTAGCCTTGGTTGGCTAAGTAATTCAAAAAAAGGGTGTCCACATACCACTTCCAGTTTGTCCACCATGTGTGAACCGGGAGGACAACAATCTTATGAATCATGTGATCTGGCACGAAGGAAATGATATCTTTGATGAGAACTTTGTCTCTCAGGGCCAACTTGAACTTGGCCTTGAGTGCTTGACAGGGCATCAAGGATTGAGTGTGCTTACAGAAAAGATCTTGGATAGTGCGCCTTCCATGTTTAAAAAGGCAGAGATCAGGAATCCATGACACCTTAGTGAAACAACGATCTTGGCATTTGAATAGGGGGGACCACCACAGAGAGTGGAAATTAAAAGAAAGGCCTTCACGGAAACCATTGCCATTCCATGGAAGTCATGGTTTAATATTCTCCCAGACTTTCCATATGCTTTTACTAACAAAGGTGCCCACCACTTTGACTGGGACATGGGTAAAGAGAAGGTTGGCGAAGCCCATGCCTTTCCATGCAAGGCAACCATAGGGAGTGCCTTCTGTTATGCCATATTGCAAGAGTACTTTCCAAGATTCCTTGTTGTCAATGGTCCAAATAATCCATTTAGCACAAAGCACTTGACCCTGAAGCAGAATGTCGACAAGGCCTAAGCCACTTAATTCCTTGGGAAAATAACAAAATTCCCAGGCAACTCTATGAAAGCCTTTGCCTGAAGTGGGATTGGCCCAAAGGAAGTATTTAAGTAGTTTTTCAAGCTTGTACATTGAATTCTTAGAGGGGGCCCAAAAGGAAGAGTAGTACATATGTGTGGCTTCTAGAACTATAAAGAAAATCTGAAATTTTCCAACCAAATAAAATGGATTGGTGATCTACTAATCCAGTTTTCGAGCCACACATTAAATGACATATTATCATAACTCGATGGGAGGCTTGGAAGGAAAAAGGAATGCCCAGAAATTAGAACATTTCTCTGTGATTAAGCTAATTCCAATCATAGGATGGCAGCCATACAAGTGCAGGAAGAAACGATTGTTTGTATCATTGCATTATGCGCCATTAAATGGAAGGGCCAGAGGTGAAATAGAAAACTTCCAGGAAATGGATGACATGAGACATGTTGTGCTTCTCTTCAATGAGAGCAAGAAAGGAGTCATTGGTGAAGTGACCATTGAGCAATTGAGTGCCATCACTAGAGGGCAAAGAAATACCCCTGACGATCCCCGAGATTGAGCTTGGGAAAGTAAGTAGCCAAATCCTTCAGCCGTCAAAACGTAAAGAGCGGGCACAAGGGGACAACCTTGTCGGATAGACCTGAAAAGACCAAAAGGCTATGAGATTTTTCCATTGATAGTGATATGGGAAAAAGCATTAGAAAAGAGCATATTAATAGCCTAAAGGAAGATCAGACCGAAACCTAGAGCTCTAAGCATGGCTAAGATGAACGACCATTCAGTCATAAGCATATTAACATTGATTTTATTGAAAAATATTATTGATTAGAGAAATGACTTTTGGGATTAATGTGTAGATTTTTTTATCGACACGTTTCAAATCATAATCTATGATTCATCATCATCAATAATCTTGTTCCTGATGATGAATCATGGATTATGATTCGAAACGTGTCGATAAAAAAATCTACATAGTGAGTTTCAAAAGTCATTGCTCTAATCTCATGAACCGTGGAAAAATTAGAAATCTCATAATATTGTTGATGTTACAAAGATAATATTAAAATAATATATTCAACTTATTTATCTACACATGTCCATCAATTTAACACTTGAGTCAAAACTGAAGCTCCACCATATACCATCAACCTTTTTATTTTGTTAATGGAGTAAACTTGACAACCTTTGTGTTGGAGAATTCTTGAAAAATCTAGATTGTTATTAATATCCATCTATTTATGCACCTAGGCATCATAGAAAAAGTTGTTAATTATGTTTTTTGTTGTTGTCAAAAACATGATATGTTCATGCCAACTATAGTACACATGGATGAAAATGTTTTTTTAAAGCTCAAAAGAAAGTTTTATATCAAATATAATAAAAATCTATAATAAACTATTACAATCTGCTCATCTTCACCTTTTGCAATCCTATGGTCACAATTTAAAGGTAAGAATTTTCAGTAGAGTGGCTCTTGTTTATAATAACTTATTTTTAAATAGTTATATTTTTTTCTTTGCATACCTATTGCAATTAATTAAATACAATTTCCCAATATTTTAATAAATGTTGGGGTTCATTATTCTTGAAGGATATGGCCATTGGTACATCGATTGTCATTATTAGTCTTTGTGGAAGGGAGGGTACTATAGGAATCAATTTTTCTCAACTAAACTTAACTGGGTATTATTTTTTCATACTTTCAACCAATTAGAAGCTAGTATCATATTTTTTATGCTGAATTTCTTATTTCTTAAAGCTTGGATTTGTATATTTTTAATCCAAAAATACCATAAAATGCATTTATACTCTTCCTTTTAGGTTAACAAGTGAAATATTTCCTTATGCCTTATTACATAATATTTATTTCAATTAAATATAATAATCATTCACTACCAAACAAACTCGTACAAAGTTTGAATTTGAGACGCCCCTTAAGGATGGTCCAAACCATGAAGTCCCCATCTTTGTTCTCATAACACCAGAGTTCAAACTCCAAGTTTATACTCTCAGTAATCATGTACAATTGTAGTAGCTCACTCTTATTTTCATCGGACTCTTCAGAGGACTTGATTTTCTTTATGGAAACACATAGGGCGGAAGATAATCCACACCTTATCTTTCAGGATACTTTTGCTTATCAATGCATAGTCTAGAACTTCGTCTTGGTTTGAGAGGATCAGGGGGATTAGCATGTCTCTACAAACAACACTTAATTCCCTTTATCTACCTTAAAGGATCAAATGTCCATTCTAGGTTCTTATGGATATCTTTAGCTAGGAAATCCCCTTCCAATAAATGTTTCTTTGGTGAATGTTATTTTCCTCTAGCATCATCACCTTATGATATTTCATATATTGGCGACTCTCACTATCTAAATTTGCAACCGAAAATAACAAAACAAATTCTCTTGGGGATGTTCTTCTTCTAGGAGACTTCAAAGTATGAATGATAATACGTAGTGTAAATGACACAATCTTTATTCATATTCATTGATGACTTAGACAATTGAATATTAGGGTGATGTTTTACAATGAAATTCATTAAATAGATCGGTCAATTCTTATGGGAATCACTTAGTTAACATGGGAGATCCTCACAACTTGATCATCCTCAATGGCATTATTTTTTTTGAATTCTAGTGGTCATACCTGCTACCTTCATCCTAGGGTATCTTTAAGTATAAATTCAAGGCTTTCATGTATGGTACACACCTCACCCCCACACTAATTGTGTTATATTGAATTTTTAGGTCCCACTTGGTTGTTCTCCTACCATTCCTTATTCTAATCAACCTTGTAAGTCTACCATCATCTATTTTTATCACCACTTAGTGAGAAATATATAAATTTCCATAAAACAAGGCTCATCTTAATGTATGATGCCAATGATCTAATGGTATTCTCTCTCTGCTTCACGTAGGTCATTTGGTCTTCTATGTTAAACACTTTCTCCCATTCTATCCACACTTCTTGCAATCCCAATAATGTATCTTAATGTTTCGTATAACTCTAATTGAAAAAACATCCATAGTCTAACCATCCATAATCCCAATAATGTATCTTAATGTTGACATGTGAGTGCTTGTTTTGTTTTCATTCATGTAAAAAGATCATTAATGAAAAATAAGTATGATTAGGATTGTAAAGATGTTGTTTGTTGTGATGATGACATGGTAAAACAAGTTGTATCATGGTTGCAAGAATCGCCAAGTTGAGACTTGCTTCGGCCAATAGGCCTAATCATGAGGCCTAATCAGTAGGATGACTTGATATGATAAAATGAATACATGAGGTATCTTGAGGATCATGGTTAAGGCATGGGGAGGATAAGGAGCTTGTGTTGAAACATTCATACAAGTTCAGAGGTTGGTTGTAAGGTGAGAATAAGAGTTGTAGGTGCTCATCTAGACCTAGTCTAGGTGTTTGCAGGCCAAAAGAGCATGAGAGTGAGTTACAGAGTTATATGAGCCCATGAGGGCATGTATAGGTGTGATACATGTTTTCTCAAGTGTATTATGTCCTTTTTAATAGGTTTCAAGCTGAGGTATGATGTTCTCATACTTTGTTTTGGTTTAGATATGCTTATTTCCTAGAACCTACCTATGCAAGTCATGGTGGTTGAGAAGATGCAGACCTATTTACAAGAAGGTGAGCATTGGAGAAGTTTTTAGAGGTTTTCCTAGTTTCGTGGGAAACTTTTTAGGGGTGCATGATGAATATTTTGCAAGATATGGTGTTTTGAGTCCTACTGAGCTCAAGAAGGTGAGTTTCTTAGCTCGATATGAGATGTTTTGCATTGGTTGGCTTGTGTTAAATTTCCATGGGAACCTGATCCATTAAAGGATGATTTTTCATAGAGTTAAGAAGGTTTCAGAGGTGGAATGAGTTTAAATAATGCCATGTGCTTTATGAACGATTGATAAGAAGGTAAGAAGGTCAAAACCCTCCATAAACCCTAGTTTATGAGCAACGGAAGAAAAATTGATGGTGTGAGCCCAGAATTCATTGATTCATCAAATGTGATGATTGGAGGATGGAGAGGACTCTCCAAGATTTTAGATGGTTGTTGTTTGAGATCATGACAGGTAATGGAGCCCACTCAAATATGCTATTTTCAAAGAAAATTTAGTTTGTTCTCATGTTTTCCATTAGACCCTATGTTTAAATTGTTGTTCTGAGTTGTTGGGAACCAATGCTACATGTTTAGAGTCATTTCAGAGATTGGTGAATTTATTTGATTGTTTGCACAAGTCAAAACATGAAGACTGGATTTTAGGGCTAAAGGGTAGTTTTAACAGCCATGGTGAATTGAAGTGCTTGAGCACTTGTGGTCTTGATGATGAAGTTTTATGACCTTAGAGGTGTTTTACACATCCCATATGATGTGTTTCAAGTCTTGGTTGAGCTTTGGAGATGAGATGATGTGGCATGAAGAAGGTCACAAATTGACCTAGTTTGACTAGTTCAGGGCAACAGGGTTTTGATATGAAGATTACTTTGGAAGACCAATTTTTTTAAATTAGCTAATGATGGATATCCACTATAGAGTGAATAGGGATGATATTTGATCATATTTGATTCATTTATAATCCTTTAAAGTGTTAGAAAGGGTGTGAGAAATTTTAGTCTGTAAAATTGGTTTCTAGGCAGTATGTGTTACTTAAGAAGAGAAGTTGTTCTATTGGATTTGTAGGTGGAATCATTATGTCTAGAATGCTTGGTGATGATATTCATGTCATTGTATTTCCATTGAGTGGTTAAATTCCATGGTTTAGTTGTTTTGGTATGATCTTCGACTTCATTTTTGGAAACTAGTTCTTGATGGTGCCTTGTTGAGTTTGAAACAGTCCTACTTGAAGGTGTTATCAACGAAATGGGCGAAGTAGAGTTCCCTTAGATAATGAAGGATTTTGAGAGGATTTGTTTGAGATTTTTGGATCCTTTGTATGCATGAAAAATCTGGATGAATCCCTTCGAGGTCATGGTGTGCTCGGTGAAGTAGAAACTAGCCTTTCAAACCTAGTGTGTATTACGGTTGTCTTGGTGCATTGCCAACTCATATGGGTCTTTCATATTGTTTTATATGATGTTGCATGCTTGATTTTATGTTATAATGATGAAACTTAATGTTCATGGATGACCTAGTTATGTTTAGGAGTTGAGTCATGTATAGAAATTGAATTTATGTGTTCATTTTGAACTAGTGAGATAGAGGGAAAAGTGTGAGCTAGGTGTGAGTGTGAAAGAGGTATGAGGGCATCAAGAAAAATTTGAGAGAAGGCATTAAGTTTTGAGGAGTGTTGAAGAGATAGTATGTAAGTGTAATTTTCCTAATCATCTCGTGAAAGAGCAAGATTGAACAAAGTAGGAGAGAGTGTGTTTGAAGAGGGTTTTGAGGTGTGTGAGTTGAATTTGTGATCACTATCAGTTGTAGCTACAACAATACATCAGTGATATTCATCTGAAGTTGGTTGAGTGGATGCTTGGTAATATTTCAGTTTTTTTCCTCCTTGTAGGGTTGTTTCTCTACTTAAAGGAATGATAAGAAGATAGTTCCATGTTGTGAAGATCTCAGATGATAATAGCACACCACATTAGATTTGCAAAACATAAGAGTTAAAATATCATATATGGAAATCCAACATAATCCATTATTATCAATACATTAGATCACATTACATTTCTCAATAAGAAGGATGTACATATAGGAGGAGGGAAGTGCAACTACTACCTAAATTAGTGGTGAAGAACCCCCACTGAATGATGCTGGTAGTTAAGTTAACTCCACAAGAGTAACAAGCTAACTCCACTTAACTGGAAAGCTAACTCAACACAACTAGTAAGCTAACTCCACATAACTAGTACACCTAAGCAAGTTAACCCAACAAGTGTAGGTCTAACACAAGTGTAAGAATTATCCCAATAAACAAATAAAATGATAAATAATAACCTACACAAACACCCCTCGTAAGCATAGCTTAGGTGGGTAGAAAAGAAGGTGGGTCCCGGCAACAAGACCTGATGAGGTACCCACGTACAATAATTAGGAAAAAGGGACACCACAAGGTACCCAAAACTAGTAATAACAAAGTAGAGATAGCAAAATCCTGCTGCAAGATATTCTAAGAAGCTCAGCTCCAAAAACTCATACAATGCTGAAGAAGTTTGGTGTGCATTATGGTATGAATCCACTACTTGATCAAAAAACTCAAAAACAACCTATGTTGGGCTTCACTAGAATAGCTCCATGCAAGGAGACTATCAATGGAGTGATGTCGAAAGTGAAAAAAAACACAAAACATAATTTGATTTACTGCTACAAATAGTTGTGCCATGATCCAAGAACAACAACCAAGGCAACAAGGCAAGGACGTGAGATCAAAAAAAATTGGAGTGCCACGATACAAGAAAAGCCAAGGTAACAAGGCAAGGACACAAAACATAAACAAGAAAGATCAACTACTACAAATAGATGTGCCATGATCCAAAAATAATAACCAAAGCAACAAGGCAATGACACTAGATCCAAATAAATAAGAGTGCCACTATCCAAGAAAAGTCAAGGTAACAAGGCAAAGACACAAAATGTGAAGAAGTAGTATCAACACATAATAAGGCAAGGGCACGAAACCCGAAGAAGAAGCATCAACACCACACCCTCCCATATTGTTGAATGGGTAGAGTGATGCTACAAATCTATATGAGTTATCAAAACAAGTACTCGAACACTGAAAAACTAACATTGGGATTCACCAGAATAACTCTCCCACAAGAGAGACTGTCAACATGCTAAAAAAGTGTCGAAAATATAGATCTAAAATATCTCAACAAACAAGAGAAATATAAATGTTGGCACTTTATAATTGAGTGCTTGTTGTAGACACCTATAATTTATCTCTAGCAATTTAAATACTTAAATTGCGTTAATTATACCCCCTTAATCACAAATTGACGACATATCGTCAATATCACACATTTTCTCTTCTATCATCGTTAATTAATTACATTATGTTAGTTTAATTAACTCTTCTATCTAACAAAGGATGTTGATTAACGATCTTTAATTAATTAATCTACCCTTTCTATCTAGAATAATTAATTATTCTCAATTAATTAGCTTCCTCTTCTACTAGATCAATAAATCATCATTTATTTGATTAAACCCTTCTCATCCCTCTCATAGTCTAAATCATGCTAATTATTCCTCTAAAAAGCTTCTATAAGCTTGCACACCTATTAATTAATCACTTTGGTTAATCAATAAACCCCATCAACTCCCATGAGTCACTAGAGGACAAATTAAACTCTCTTAAAGTAAACTCAACCACTCTTAAACCATGTTCCTATCTATAACTAGCCTAGCTTTGTTATTATCCCACATACAATAGGATGCAAAGATTTTTCAATCCAGAGGTTTATATAAAGAACCCTCCTTCCACATTTCTACTTACACCTTGCATGCATATAGCTAAACTAATTTCATCTTAGAGCATCTTTCATTTGAGCTAATAGCCACATGCTTGCATTTCATCCATCTAAGCTTTTGGGTCATATGGAGAGAATCAAAATGGTCTTGTAGCCATACATTGATGAGCCTCCATTCCCAAACCCTTGAAGATCAAACAATAAAATTTGATTACCATGGATCTATCTAGGTTCATTCATTTGTTAACATGGTCAATCTAAAGGGTAGAGATTCAAGTGCTTAGCATATTATTTTACTTTCCATTTAAAGTTCTAATGCATAATGTTGGTAGTTAGTCTCTTGAAGCTCTTATCATGATGATCTTTGTTGAGATAACTTAGTTTTTAGAACTATTAAGGTGTTAGTTTCAATTCTCTTAGCTTAGTTAACTAATTAATTGATACATATGGCACACCCAGTGGGACCGATCCATAGTCCCTTTGATCTTAATGAATTTTGCTAGTTTTCTCATGTTTTTACTAACCCATATCATGAAAATATGAAATAAATTGAGATTCTTAGTTTATTTCATCATCTTTATATGCATTAGATCTCATTTATGTGATTTATTGTGATGGGTTACTCTTTGATTTGAGATAATTTGAGAAAAAAATTGTGCTTTTTGAAGTTTCCTACGTCATTTCTCATGTTTTGATGTCATCTCTAGGTATAGGCGTACAAAAAAATTTAGGGGCATTTGTAAGGGGTGCATACATAGATTAAAACTTAAGTGTACAAGTACCAAAATGCTAGCATACACGACATAAGTCAAGGGTATACATTCTTTTGTTAATCGTACCCTATCAGTTTTTTGGTCAGGCTAGCGTATGCATTTAAAGTCCCGCGTATACATCATTCTGCCAGCGTGCATGATATTTTGTCCTCTATGTTTTTCTGGCTTTCTATTTTCTAGCGTATGCACCTAAACCCACGATGTAGGTACGGTCATACTTGAGCGTACACATCTAATAGTATTTGCTAACTTTGACCTTGTTTGACTCTATGCAGTGTATGCATCAACTGTTAATGCATACATAACTCTCTGGCCACATACCCATTTTTCCCTGTCAATTTTTAGCATGCATACACTGTTAAGGTGTTTACACACCAGAGGAAACATGTCCAGCTATCAAATCCTAGTGTGCATAACTCTCTGGTTGAGATACCCATTATCTCACTGTTGAGTTTCCATAAAGGGCATCTACAGCAGGTGTTACACACCCAAATTTGAGCGTACAAATCACAGTTTGGATTTCACTTTAAAATTTGTGAAAGCATTTCTTCTAGATGTATAACTCCTTTTAGGTTTTAATTGAAGATTAACTTTTGTTTTACAAGAATTTATTTGCATGCTTTTTGCTAAATTGATTTGTTTAAAAGGGTTAATGAAGTGTTGCATACTTAATCATGAGAGATTAAGAGTCATGCATATGTTCTTCCCTCGCACCTTTTAGGTGATCTTGGGAATCAGAAATGATTTAGATATCTCTTTTTTCTGGTTGAAAAACACTTGTTGCTAAATCAAGCAAATGTCAAATTTGATTAAAATGGAAAAATTTTTGTGTTTAAAATTAATTATTTTCCATCTTTTGAATTTCGCAGTTGGATTCTTCCATAAGCTCTTGATCTTGCAGTCCTAGGATGATCTTAAGAATTAGAATACAGAGTTTTGTCCTCTTTGTGTGAGGATGATCTTGAGACAATTAACTTTATGTGTATGGAAAACTACTAAATACATGTGCAGGACCTAAATGCTTGTTCAGAATGGAATCAAGACAAAAAAAAAACTACTAATACATAGTTTGTGATGCAGCCTTAAGCCAAAATGGTGGTCAAGCAAACCCCATTAAGAATAAAAGATAAAAATATACACCATTGTTCAAAACACTGTATGCTTTATAGGTACTTGACTATTAGGGTATTGCACCTTCTGCTTAACTAGGACATAATCCCTTTGACATAAGCCTTAAGCTAAAAACATTAGGGTGGTCCTAAAGGAACCTTCAAAAGTATCCACACAAAAGGGAACGTGAACGAATTTTGCATTGAAATGGGAAGTATCTTCCATTGTTACCTACATGACTGGATTCTACATGTGAGTATTAGCATCTCTTGCATCTTGATGATGATCATTGAGCAGCGAAATGATATTTATTGCTCTGTTTTTACCAAGGTGGTAGAGTATGCATCGGGAAATCCATCATTGACAAAATGAGCTACACATTAGTGAGGGTGGGTCTTAAAGTAAAGTTGGGATGACTGTGAAACCTATGCGTCAAATGTTAGCTGTACATATCTCTCTGCCGCATACCTAGTTTAGCCCACCTAGGAAGCTATCCACTTAGGCATGTAGCCACATTTGACCATATGCATACAACCCAAATTTGAGTTGTAGGCATCACAATAAAAGTTGGGATTTGCATTTCAGAAAACCTTTTGTAAAAAAGAGGAGATTTTCTTAAATATACTAACTCCATTTTCAGGTTTAAGACTTGAAGATTAACTTTTTTTGTTTTTCAGGGAATATCCTAAGGCATGTTTTTTGGTAACTTGGTTTATTCTACATGTTAATGAACATTGCAACCTTAGTTAGGAGATTAGAGTGAATGTATCTCTTCCTCAGCCACCTTTGACCAGGTGATCAACACTTGGGAATCAAAAGATGATTTCTATATCTTTTATTGCTTTGAAAAACACTTGTTGCTCCAAAGGAAAGAATCCATCAAATTTGGTTAAAATGTGTGAATGAATTTTGCATTTAAATTGAGTATTTTCCATTTTGATTGCATATTTGGATTCTACGTCGCGTATGCTCTTCTCTTACATCTTAGGATGATCTTGAGAATCAGAAACAACTTTTATCCTCTTTTGTTTGTGGAAAAATACTAAATTTGATCATGCAAGACCTAAATTCTTGTCAAAGAAAGGTGGTTCGAAACATAAAACTACTAATACAATTTTTGTGCAGGTTTCCAAAAGGTGTACAAGACAAACCACATTAAGTATAAAGATATAAAAACACACCACAATTAAAAGATTGTATTTGCATGTTTGGATAAGGGTACACCCTATCCGCTTAACTAATACATAACCCCTTTGGCATAAGCCTTAAGTTACAACAATGGGGGTGGTCCTAGGAACCCCAAAGTAGTCCACGTAAGAGGGAACCTTGTAGATGGACAAAATGGGAAGTGCTCTGCACACCTACTTGACTAGTATACATGTGAGATTTAGCATAAAAGTTATATGTATCGCGACCCCAGTGAGAACACACAATGAACACATTTATTTCTCACTATGTTTGAAGGGGGTAAAGTAAATAGAGGATAATCAAACTTAGGAAACCTTAGTAAATTGAGCTCACATTAGATAAACTTGTGACACCTAGTTGAGCGAACCACCTAGGAAGCTTATCTTGTCTGAGGATCCAACTTTGACCATATCAAAACCAATTTGAGTTGAGAGCCATTGCAAAGGGAGAACTTTCTTGGAATCAAAACCTTTTTTTTTCAAACAAGGGGATACTCCATTAAAGTTCAAATGGCACGTCCATTCATCATGAAATTGTGAAGCATTAACTTAGTTTTTCACTTGCCCTAAGGTGAGGCGAAACTCTACCTAAGTGAGGCCAAACTCTCTTCAAACCCCAATTGATCTACTTCCTTCACTTTCTTTTGACACTTTTTTTGATCAATAGAAGAGTGACTACCCATGTGTTCTACTAATTGATTGTATTCACCACAAACATTTTGTTTCTATTTACGCTCATCCATGTTTGTAGCTGAGTGATTAAATGTGTAAAGTGTGTGGACACGTTTTTATATCATTGGTATCCTTTTTTAACTTAATATCCAAGTCGAGATCATCATTGTAGGTAGGCTTGTTTCTTCACTAGACTATCATTTGAACTGTTACATTGTTTGTATCGTATCACAACAATTTTGATAATTACGTCTTGTTTCTTGAAATCCAAAAATTGGCCTAAGTGTCTAGATTGTAACGTTATGCTATGCACACCTTAACAATTACTTGGTATATTCTAGCATTATTTTGTTTTCAAACATTACCTCGTTTTCGAAAGGTGTTGTTGTTACCTTTGTGTGCATCATATCAATATTATTTTGATATTAATACCTTACTTTTCCATAAAGTTTGGTTAACATATCTTAGTGGTATTTTTGCATTGTTCATACTCGTAACTTCCACTTTTTGGGATATAGGTCTTGATTGGATTCAAGCTCACTTTTAGTATACTTTGTTTGGGGATCATATCAACCTCTTGTTATTACTTATGCCTTGTTCATTTCTTTGAACTTGACATAAGTGGTGACATTTTGTTGATCATCTTAAATGTCAACTATAACTTATGAAACAAACATAGGAAGTACCTCATTTAATTGATTGGTTTTGAACAAACATTGTGTGATTGTGTCTTGTTTGTTCATTTTTGACTTATTCATTTAGGACAATCACTTTGAACTATTGACATTATTTGACATTCATACCGATTTTCACTTAGGTTTGACCAATACCTTTTTGAACAAATTCAAAACACCTTAGTGAAATTCTTATTCATCATGGCCCCCAAAACAAGACTGGGAGCTAAAAGACAAGCAATCAAAAAACAAGCATGGGAAACATCAAACAAACAAGGGTCAAATCCCTTTATTGGTCATGATTTAGGACCTATATTTTCTGGGTCAGAAAAATAAAGTGGAAGAAATGGTAGATCATAGTGGTGATGAGGTAGGATCACCACGTGCAGAGTTTGAATTTTGACCTGCCCTATTAGATGAATTCCTTTTCATAAAAAAAGATAGGGTACTTGCGAGAGTGGTGGAATTAGGTGCTAGAATGCCAACAGAACATGAAACTATTCCACCCACAAATGAGGCTAATGAGGAGGAACCACTTCTCATCAACATGGATGACATCTTAGCACATGGACATTATTCCACAACAAATGTAGGAAATGACAACACAAGGGGTTATAAAATGTCGCTTATCAAAATATCACATAGAGTAAGAATAGAACATGAAAATGTGGAACAACCCTCCATTCAATGAATATGAAGAAGAACATCATGAGGAAAAAGTCACTATACCACAAAAAATTCATAACCTTAGTCAAAAATTAGCTTTACTAACATTTCATGTGCAAAAAGAAACACACAAAAATGTACATGGGAGAAACCTAAGGTCAAAAATAGTGAACTTCACGTAGAAAACCAAGAAGGGTGAAACATCGAAAAATAGTCATGTGTATATGTCACCTTCCCCCATGAAATAAACATTATTTCATAAGAACTATAATCTATGAAATAAATACTCACAAGCCTTCAAGAAAGCAATGGGGGACATAACAAAAGGTATCAATACGAAGAGTTATGCCCTCATCCATTTGATAAGACTATGTTGCTTCAACCCTTTCCTAAGAAATTTGATATGCCAAAATTTGATAAGTATAGAGGGAAAGGTGATCCACAGGATCATGTGAAATATTTTTACATGGCATGCCAAGAAGTGGCATACAACGAAAATTACCTCATATGACTCTTTCCAAAAATTCTAGGAGGACAAGCCTTAGAATGGTTTACTCGCTTACCTCGTGGGTCTATCTTCACATGGCCTAAACTAGCAGAGAGATTTTTGTTACATTTCTCATACAATATGGAAAGTGACAAAACCATGTCAGATTTATGTAAAACTAAACAACATCCAAATGAAACCTTCTCAAGTTTCCTACAAAGATGACGGGGGCTAGTTAGTTGCTTCCCTTGCTCATTTCCTAAAAAACAACTTGTTAGCATCTTTGTACCAAATCTAAATCTAGACATCACTTTTCATTTACAAATGCATTGTGTTTGGAGCTTTGAAGAGGTCATCGAGAAGGGCATACAAATAGAAAAGGCCCTCATTACAAAAGGGAAAATCAAATCATCATCCAAAGATAATCAACCTACCAAACCTACAGACAAGCCAAAGATCGTTAACAAAAACAAGAATGTGGTAGGAGATGAATCATGGATTCCAAACGTATACAAGCAGTCCAAGTTGGTCAACCTTTTAAACTGACCAAAGGGTTGATCCAACCACTAGTCAAACATAGAACATTCACTCCTCTTATAGAGCCTTTATCCACGATTTTGAAACAATTAGATGCAGTCAACATGGTGACATATCCTACAACACAACCCTTTGATGATAATGCTCCTAAACCTTCATGGTACAAAGAGCACAAATATTGTGACTTCCATCATGTCAAGGGACATAAGACAGATAAATGCCTAAGACTTCACCACTATATCCAAGATCTTATCGATAGTGGGGATATATAAGTAGATTCACCATAATCAAATCAAACAACCAATAAAAATATGGGAATATTCAAGGAACCATTCTCGAAGCATGGTAAACCAAGTGAAAAAAAGCTAGATAAGGGAGAGTCATCCCAAAGCTATAAAGCCGCAAACTATCTGTATACCAAAAGTGATAACAATCATTATGACTCACTCATTGGATGTGTTCACTCTTCTGATGAGCATGTGAATACCATTAGGATCAAGGGAAAATATTGCACTGTGGTAACAAGGTGTGCTCATCTCATGATCTCAAAACCTCCTCTGTCTACCCCTTAGGATGGTCAGTACAATATCCTAGAGCAACTTGAGAAGACAGTCTACTAAGATTTCAATCTTAGATCTTCTCAAGATATCAAACGTACATAAAGACATCCTATACAAAATCCTCCAGGGTCAGGAGTGTCAACGGAAGTAGATCCTTCACACCTACAAGATGTGGTGGAAAACATTACACCTAGTGAACACATTCTTTTAACCATAAGGAAATCCCTAACGAATATCATACACATAACCTTCCTTTTTATATATAAGTATTTGTTACTCGCCAAAAGATAAAGAGGGTACTTGTGGACAATAGGTCAGGATTGAACATATGCACATTGAAACTAATAAAATAGTTGGGACACATAGAAGCAGATCTAGAGTCCCACATTATCACCATAACCACATACAACAATGTGGAGTGGGAGTCAGCTGGAACAATAACACTGCCGATGGAAGTAGGGCCTACTTGCCACAACATGAAGTTTCATGTCTTAGATTTGGAACTTCCATACAATATGCTTCTTGGCCACCCATGGATCCATGCCATGCAAGCCATACCATCAACATTTCATCAGTGTATTAAATTAAAACATGAGGGACACACTGTTACCATTCAAGGTGATCCATAACCCTTCACTCACTATAGAGCTCTCAATAGCTTTGCATGTAGGGGTACATATACATGTCCCTCCACTAATATTGTCATTCCCCTTCAGTCAGAAGCTCTTGAATCATAGGTAGATTCAGACTCCCTAAGTTCTTGTGCTCATGAGGCTTCTACGTCTACCTCTCCCTTTGATTCATGGGAGATGAAAATCCTTGATTATGCTTGTGGAGAATATAATGTTCAATAGGCTCTCCTAGTTTCAGATCTATCTTTGTCACCAAAAACAAGAGGCAAACCCAATTATCATTTCAAATGGCCTAGAGATGAATATACTATTGGGACATTCTTACCTAGTGGACTACTTGTAGAAGAGAAATTTGTTGGACCCACCTACAACTTGGGTCCCTCAGAGGACACTAAGCCTACTTGCTATGAAATTACAAAATACACAAAGTCTAATAGAATGATGTATTCCATGGGCTACAAAGGACTCACATGTGGAAATTTTGAACAAGGATAAAGAGAACAAGTCCCACTACCAAATTTCAAAATGGAACACTATGGTATTGGTATTCAGCCATATGGGGTCACACCCCATGGATCAAGATGCTACCTCCTCTGAATGCGAGGATAGATCTATTTATTTGGATAGTGACAAAGATTCCCATTCTATCCAATATGAGGATCTTTCCTCCATGAACCTTTTCATGGATTCCACTATCCTTACCATGACCCCCACTGATCCTAAAATTGACCTTGTATACCCTACCCTTGTCGATTGGGACCAACAATGTCATGTGCCATTGGACATCTTTGAAAATGATGAGGCTATTGCATAATTTATGGGCATATGTGATACCATTCCTATTGGAGATCATAAGAAAGGTTTCTTCATTGACTTAGATACTTGCATGTACTTCTGTGAGCAAACTGAGCTTTGTGGTCAACAAAATTTAAGAAAAAGTGAGGGCAAAAGTTCCAAAGAAAAGCCTCGCAAAAAATGTACGTCCAAGTCAGATAGTGAAAAACCTCTTTAAGGCGTTGGCTGACCAACAAGTAAAAAAATCAATGGACAAAATAAGTGACCACGCTGAGGGTGAAAATATCATAGAGCTGCCCTTGGAAGAAGATCTAAATCTTCCTCCCGATCCTATGCGTATGGAGGATATGTCAAAAATGTTGGTAGAGGAAACTATTGATGTAAATATCAAAATAGGAAGAAAACCAAAGATAGTCAAGTTGGGAGCTTCACTTTCAGCACAAGAGTAAAATACATTCACCTTGCTTCTTAGAGAATTTGTGGATATATTCACATGGTCTTATAAAGATATGCTCAGGACTTAGATCCAAATTTGGTGGTGCACAACTTAGTTGTGCATGCAGACACAAATCCTATTAAACAAAAGCTAAGGAAAATTCATCCATGAGTTCCCCTTTTGGTTAAAGAGGAGTTAGAGAGACTATTAGCAGCAAGGTTCATCAGACCCATTGACTACTCTGAGTGGATATCAAACATAGTTCTAGTATAAAAGAAACCTGTTGGAATCAAAATTTTCATAGACTTTTGAGACATCAACAAGGCATGTCCAAAAGATGATTTTCCCTTGCCTAACATCGACATGATTTTCGATTCAACTGCAGGCTATGAAATTCTATCTCTTATGGATGGATTTTCAGGCTACAACCAAATCAAGATAGTAGAGGAAGATCAGCATAAGACAACCTTTACAACCCCTTGGGGAACATTCTGTTATCAGGTAATGCCCTTCGGCCATAAAAATGCCGGCACAACTTATCAAAGGGTAATGACCGTAATATTCCATGACATACTTAATAACATCATGGAGGACTATGTGGATATATATCTTAGGGAAATAAAAGACAAGAGAATATCATCCTGAAGTATTGAGGTGTATCTTTGAATGTCTCTGAGAATATAAGGCCAGGTTAAATCCAAAGAAGTGTGCTTTTGGGGTATAAGGAAAGCTATTGGGATTTATTATATCAAGAAGAGGGATTGAGGTAGACCCAACCAAAGTAACTACTATTATTGAAATTCCTCCTCCCAAGAACATCAAATAGTTGCACAGTCTGCAAGGGAAAATACAAGCCATCTGCCACTTTATCTGCAGCTTGGCTGAAAAATGTCATTCCTTTACCCATCTGCTTAAGAAAGATGTTGATTTCATTTGGGGACCAGAGCAACAACATGCCTTTGTCTTGCTCAAACAATACTTGGAAAATCTGCCAGTCCTCATGCCTCCAACCCCAGGTGAACCACTTTTGCTATATATATCTGCAACCCAGTTTTCTATTGGCACATTGTTTTCTCAGTACGACCTAAGCCAAAAGGAAAAAGTAGTGTACTATCTCAGTCGTACCCTAATTTCATATGAGCTCAACTATCCCCAAATTGAAAAATATTGTTTGGCTGTAGTTTTTACCTTCCAAAAACTTCACCATTACCTATTGAATAACAAAACCAAGCTTATATCCAAGGTTGACCCACTCAAATACCTATTGTCAAAACCCGCCCTTACTGGTAGGATGGCTAATTGGATCATCCTACTTAGTGAATTTGACATTGAGTATGTACACCAAAAATTAGTCAAAGGACAGGTGCTCAACAACCAATTGGTAGAATCACCCTTACCTAGAACAAAACCTATGAGTTTGGATCTACCAGATGCATCATTGATGTATATTGAATAATATGTTATATGGAAAGTACATTTTGATGGATCATTTACTTTCCATGGTTCAGGGGAAGGTGTAGTGCTAATCACTCCTTCAGGAGACCCCATACCGCAAGCTTTCTGTCTTGGATTTCCTTGCACAAATAACATTACAGAATATGAGGTGCTCATTGCTGGAATGAAGCTAGCTATAAAGTGGAATATCCACCACCTTAAGGTCATTGGTGACTCACAATTGATTATCAAACAAGTCAACGATGAGTACAAGGTCAAGGATGAAAAAATCATCCCATATAAAAAGTTGGTGGAAACTCTGAAAGAATATTTTGTGTGCATCACCTTTGAAAAAAATCCAAGGGCACAAAACCGATCAGTAGATGCAATGGAAACAATGGGTTCTATGCTGCGGATTCTGCTAGAAAACAATGATAGGCCATTTTTTGTTGAAAATATATGTCATCCTACATACGACATGCCATATTATTTCCTAGCATGTGAAGTTGTTGGTCCCTACTCCCCATGGTATGCCCATATTTTTAACTACCTCCAAAGTGGTACCTTTCCTCATAACATTACCCATTCTGAAAAATAAATCCTTATCCACCAAATATCTCATTACACCCTCCTAAGAGGCATGCTCTATCATCGTGGCTATGATGGGAATTTGTTGTGTTGTTTAGATGTAACAGAGTTATACAAGCGATTAAGGAGGTATATGAAGGAGTGTGCGGTTCCCATACAAAAAGAATGGTATTAGGAAAGAATTTTTTAATGGTAGGCTATTATTGGCCTACTATGGAAACAGATGGCTGCAACTATGTAAGGAAGTGTGTCTTATGTCAGAATGTATGGGAATTTCATTCATGCACCATCGCAACCTTTACAACCAATCACAACACCATGATCGTTCTCTAAATGGGGATTAGACTTAATAGGGAAGCTCACCCCTACCTCATCTTATGGTCATACCCACATCATCACAGCCATATAATACTTCACCAAGTGGGTGGAGGTTGTTTCGTTGACATATGTTACAGGTGCTCAGATATCAAAGTTCATCATGAATCACCTTATTTGGAAGTATGGCATTCATGCTGCCATTGTTATTGTTAATGGAAAATCATTCAAGAACAAGATGGTAAAATATCTATGTCATCACTTTCAAATAATATTAAAGTGGTCCATGCCATATTACCCTCAAGGTAATGGGAAAGAAGAAGCCACTAATAAAACGCTTTTTCAAATCATGGAAAATATGGTGAGTAAAAAATAGGTCGCAATTGGCATTTACAAATTCACCCAGCCCTCTGGGCTTATAGGACCTCCATTCACACCCCTAACTGGTGTGACACCCTACTCCCTAGTATTTGGAATTAAATCTATCATCCCATTGGAAATATTGATACCTTCACTGAGAATATTTATTAGGGATTATATAGATAAATATGAGGATTAAAGAGTGGCTAGATTGGTAGAATTAGAGCTCCTAGATGAAAAGTGCATCCATGCCCTTAACCATATAAAGGTGTATCAAAATAGAGTATCATGGAACTACAACAAAAGGATCATACCTCATCAGTTTGAGGTTGGATATTTGGTAATGAAAGAGAACCAGTTCAACATAAGGGTAAAAAGAGAGAAGAAAGGAAAGTTCAAACCTCATTGGTTAGGACCTTATGTCATTGTGGCCAAATATGGGTCAGGAGCATACAAAATTTCCCATCCTGATGGATATGAGCTACATGAACCCATACATTCCATGCACCTCAAGTGGTTCTATGCTTGAACGAATGGAGTAAAAATCAGAAAAACAACCAAAAAGGTAGAAAAATATTAAAAAATACAAAAAAAATCAAAAAAGGGAGAAAAAGAAAAAGAGAAAACAAGTCATCCTTTTCTAAGGCAGATTCATTTGGTGTGATTCACATAACATTGAGTTTTCCCCAAAGTGTGGGACTTTGCAAATGGGAAAACTCTCCAGATTAAAGGTTGGTTCCTATTCCTCTGTTTAGGTGCATACGTGGAAACTTGCAGAGGACCTATTCCTAAACCTAATCTAAGTTTTACCAAGGAGACAAGGATAAAAGGAATACAAGAAATCAAAACTAAGCTACAAGGTGATGCACCGAAGGAATGATGAACATTAGTTTTGCTGATAGACACAAACCAACAAAATACATACAATAATCAAGCACAGATAACCAGATTTATAATGAAAGACCAGATGAGAGAAAAGGAGACAAGAAAGGATCTAAAATCAATCACAAACGTGTTTTATTGCTCTGCAGATTGATACAATGCATTACAAATGGCCAGAAGGTAGGAAACGTATTGCAATTTAAATGGAAGGTCTGAACTCCATGAATTCCTTTGCCAGAAGGAAAGGGGAGCCTGCAAAAACAAAAGAATGTCCAACCCTTTACAATGAGTCTCGACCCTGCTTTTATAGATTCAACACAGAGGGGAGAAAGAGAGAGAAGCGGGAAAAAAGGTCGAAGCTCAACCACTGCTATTAATGCCTCCTAAAAAATATGCCCCCAAATCTATCTTGACTGCATCAATTTCTTATTCGGTGCCTCGAAGGAGGAGGAAATGGTGGATCAGATCGAATCCGATCTGGTTGTTGGGGAAAAAATAGATCCTGCATTAATGGCCCTGAAGATGTTTCTCCATTTTTCTCCCACCTAACCTCCCCAAACTTAAAGTTTCAGATCTTCATGGTGTAGACGAGGCCGAGATCTTTCCAACGGTGTCAGATTTGTAATATTTTGAGCCCTGAGTCGAAAGATATGCCCCTTCGAAGTTTGTATCGGGTCCGTACAAAAGGGCGGGAAAACCAGTTTGAAAATGGGCCCCTTTTTAATATGGGACACGTGGAAAATTAGGGCTGGTGGGCCCAGAATTTATCTTTTCCCCCTTTTCTGATTGCAAAATCCAGGCCTCTGTATTGCTCTCTTGGAATGGCTGGTTAGCTGGGGAGATGCACTTCAATTTTCATCTTTGTGCCTTTTTGACATAAGGAAAATTTTCACCTTTTCCTTCGATTCCCTGCTTCCCTGCTTCCCCACTTTGACCTTGACTTGGGCTCAAATGCTGACTTTTTCCCTTTGGGTGGAGTTGTGGCCCATTTTGCAACTTTTACATCTTTGGAATAAAAAGGGAAAAAATCCAACTTTTCCCCCAATGGCCCGCCTTAGCACTGCTGGTTTAGGCTTGCCACGTGGTGCTTCCTCCACTGGCCTACCCAATTTCTATGTTTTTGGCTAAGTCCTTTGCTCAGCGGGGTCATATTTCTTGACTGGGGACATGTGGTGGTCTGGCGCTCATCTGGAAACCCTCTCTCTATTCAACCCTTGAGTTAGCACCATTTGGACACTTGGCACTCTCCGCCGGCCTGCCACCATGCATTGACTATTCAACCTGACTCTGTCCCCTTTTTGAGACTGGACGCGTGGAGGCTCTGCGCTCGCTTGAAATCCCGATCAAGATTTTCCTTTGAAGGAGTGTCGGGTTGACACTTGGAAGCCTCCACAGGTCTTTGGACTTTTCAATGACCTCTCCCTTACCTTTTCGGACCTTGGGCTACGTGGCGAACTGGCACTTGTTTGAGCCTCAACTTTTGGATCTACCCTTGGAGATGTGCCACTTGGACATGTGGCAGTCCCCACCAGTACTTCTATACTTAGCCTTTTTTGAGGCCCGCCCTGTCCACCTTTTGACCTCTATTGACCATTTGCTACGTGGAGGGCTGGCGCGAGTTTGAGTCTCTGCCTTGGGCTCCCATTTTAGATTTGCGCTGAGCCGACACCTGGCACCTTCCTGCCTAGTCGAAGACTTTTCAATGACCATGCAACTTTTTGGGGCTCTGGACGCATGGAAGCCTGACGCTCATTTGAGCTTCCCTTTTTGGATTCAACTTTGGAGAAGCGTCGTGCCGACACGTGGCTCTCTCCGCTACCTCCTCCATACTTAGCCGATTTTTGGACTTGTTCTGAACTGTTTTGAACCTGAAGACTTCGGATCTTCACCGTTTCTTCTTTTCTTGCTCCTGGCTTCTTTGTGACACTGCTCCTCCTCCTTTGACCTCGCTATTATATTTTTGAGCCCACATGTAACCTATTAAATAGATTTAAGACACAGATCCACTTCGACAGAGCTGTTTCTTCTCTTTCTTCTTGCATAGGGTTGTTTAGTCTTTTGCAGGCCCCGCCACTCCATTGTTGAGTCCTTCTGTGACCTGTTTGCAAGATTTAAATGTGTTTTCTCTGGTTCTTTCTATGTGGGGTCGTGGCTGATCCAATACTTTTCCCCGGGGGGTGAAATATGGATAACAATTTGGTGACTCACAGGGGTATCTACCTGCTAGATGAAAAGACCAATTGCCTTGTCATATCCATTGGGCATGGAGTCGAGAATGATGGTCTGATACTGATCCTGCCTCTGATTCATGAGCCCGACTATTTGCACTCTCAATTTTCATAAGAAATCTCGAAATGATGGTTTCTGAGAGTAGAAAATTTCTTTGACCTGGGGCTTCATCTGTCTCTGAATGGGTTATGCAAGAGCAACAAAACAACACCACAACTATATACAAAATTTGAAATCATACATGCTCCAAGTAGAACATGCAGAGTGTGCAAAGCACTTAGGAGAAAAGCAACCTAAACTACAACAAGACAAATGTGCACAAGCACTTAGAGGAATGAGAAACTAAACTAATATGTACAAGGTGAGAACTTTCCTTCTAGTAGCAGTGTTTAAGATAAATTCCATTCACTGGAATCTGCAACTCTTCACCATCCAATGTAGACAATTGGAAAGCATTGCTACTTTTACATTTTGTGACCATGTAAGGGCCACTCCAAATGGCATCAAACTTGGAATGCCTTCCTGGTTTTTCCCGATCTGCATCCCATTTCAAAACTAGGTCTCCTTCCTGGAAGGTCCTTGTTCTTGCCTTCTTGTCAAAGCATCTCTTGATTGAGACTTGATCCTTCTCCATTGTTTGAAGTGCATGTTCTCTAGTTTCTTCCAACTCCATCAGCTCTGCATACCTGGCCTCCATTGGTTCAAACTCAGACATCTCCAGCTGCTTCATGAGTTCCAATGCTGGCAACTCAAGTGATATAGGCAACACTACCTCTTTCCCATAGACAAGTTTGAATGGAGAGCTTCCTGTAGACCTCTTGGGTGTTGTCCTATCAGCCCATAAGGCTGATTTGAGTTTCATGTGCCAAGTTCTCTGATTTTCATCCAGAGTTCTTCTGACAATCTTAGCAGGTTCTTGTTTGTGGACTCTGCTTGGCCATTACCCTGAGGGTAATAATTTGATGAAGTGCTCAAGTAAATCCCATTCCTAATGGCCCATCCTATGATTTTGGAACCTATGAATGCCAATGCATTGTCTGATATAATGGTGGCTGGCACTCCAAATCTGGTCACTATCCCTTCATAGAAATCTAGTATGCTAGACTCATTAGCTTCTTTGAGTGCCACTGCCTCGGTCCACTTGGTGAAATAGTCTGTTGCTGTCAGAATCCATTTGTGGCCTTGGCTCGAATTTGGATTGATGACCCAATGAAATCCAATCCCCATTGCATGAATGGTTGGTCTACTGAAATTGGGTGCAATGGAAGTGCTGCTAGCCTTTCTTTGCCTCTGAAGAACACATAGTTCTTGCACTTTTTGATCCATGCATAGCAAGTCACTAAACACCCTGGGCCAATAATAACCCACCTTCATGATCTTGAGTGTTGTCACCCATGGAGAAAAATGGCCTCCAGCTGCTTCATCATGGAACTCTTGTAACACTCTCTCAACCTGATTTGTCCCAATGCACCTTAACAGAATGCCATTGATGTCCCTTTTGAACAAGATGCCATCAATAAGCACATATGGGATGGCCTGTAGTCTGAAATGTCTCCTTTTTGTTTTACTCATTTCTGGAGGACACAGGCCTGTTTGAAGGAAGTGCACCATGTTCTGAGTCCAACAAGGAGTGGGCACATCCTCATTTTCTTCCTCTTGACTATTTTGCAAGACAAAAACAACTTCCTTTTCACCACTTGCTTCATCTTGTTGACTTGAGGCCAGTTGTTCACACAATCCCTTCCCATGGACCAGCTTAGTAACCTTGATCTCAATGTCATACTCCATGACATGAGTGATCCATCCTGCACATTTTTCATTCAGATCCTTGCTGAGAAGGAAGTCTTTAACTCCTGCATGGGAGACTAACAGTTGGATTTTATTGTTTGAAACCATATGCTTAAACTTCTTTAACCCTCTGATCACTGCCAGGACTTGCTTTTCGATGAAAGAGTATCTCACTTCATAATCTTCCAGACCTTGGCTGAAGAAAGCAATTGGCTGCTCTGTATCCTCTTTGTTCTGTTGTACTAGGATTGCAGAAATTGTGTCACTGCCACCAAAGGCATATAGTATGAAGTCCTTAGAAAAATATGGATTCACGAGAGTTGGGGCTTGTGATATAGCTTCTTTGATGGCCTCAAAACTTGATTTTCCTTCAGCTATCCACCTAAATGCCAAACTCTTCTTCAACATCAACGTTATTGGCTTGACAAGGGCAAACAAAGTTTGGTACAAACCTGCGGACAAAATTGATTTTTCCTAAGAAGCTTTGAAGAGCCTTCTTATGGCTTGGCAATGGCAATGCTCTTATTGCTTCAACTCTCTCTGGGTCAATTTCCAAACCTTCCTTTGACACAATATGGCCTAGAAGCCTGCCCTCATGGGCCAAGAATATGCATTTTTTAGGGTTCAATGATACCCCAAATCTCCTACACCTTTGAAACACCTGCCTTAGGTGAAAAAGGTGGTCTGCTGCATTTTTGGAGAACACAGTAATGTCATCCAGATAGATCAGTACTATTTTGTTGATCAGCCCTTTGAATGCCATATCCATTTCCCTTTGGAAAGTGGCTCCAACATTAGACAATCCAAATGGCATTTTTCTGTAGGCATAGGTGCCCCATTTGGTGGTGAAAGTTGTTTTGAACTGATCATCTTCTTTCACCATGATCTGGTTGTACCCTGAGTAGCCATCTAGGAGAGAGAATCTCTCTGATCCAGACACCACTTGCAAGATTTGCTCCATTGAGGGGAGTGGGTAGTGATCTTTGAGGGATGCTCTATTCAAGTCTCGAAAGTCTACACACAACCTAATCTCTCCATTCTTCTTCCTGACTGGGACCAAGTTTGCAACCCAACTTGAGTGTTTGATTGGAAATATGATACTTGCCTCTATCAGCTTGTTTAGCTCTTTCTTCATCAGAGGTTCAATGTGTGGATTGACTGGTCTCTACTTTTTCCTGATGGGCTTAGCAGCTGGATCTAGTTCGATTGTGTGTTGTGCTAACTTTGGATTGAACCCTCTTAGGTCTTCATAGCTCCAAGAAAATACATCTAGAAACTCTTGGAAAAGTTGCATGAATTCATACCTTTCTTGCTCGGTGGCCACTTTGCCAATTTGAAGTGTTTTGCCTTCTCCAACTAGAATTGACTCTGAATCTTCTCCTTTGATCTGTATATTAGCCTTCTCTTTTTGAAACTGATCATTAGGATTGAAGATAGACTCCAATGTCACTAAGCCTTTGGGAAGCTTGTTTGTATGCAGCTGCACTACTTGATCTCCATATTGCTGCTCTAATCTACTTTGATTCCTAGCTGAGAATTCAGCTTCCTCTTGCAAAAAATTGATGATCTGCCGATCATTCTCAAACATCTACCAACATGTGTTACTATCTGGCACTGTTGGCCTCACAATCACATGGATATGTGGCTGTCCTTTGTCCCTCTTGATGTTGTCAACCACATCAAATGTTGCTCCAACTACTGCAAGCCTATCAGCAGCTTCGTTCTCCTTCCTGGGTATGGACACAATGTTGAAGGCTTTGAAATCCTCAATGAGATCCCATACCCTATTCTTGTAGCTTTTGAGCAGGTCATTCTTGACAACATTTTTTCCTTTGACTTGATTGGCAACCAGTTCACTGTCACCAAACACTTGCAGGTTCTTGATTCCTCATCTTCTAGCCCAATGCAATCCATGAACCAAAGCCTCATATTCTGCAGTGTTATTTGAGTAGGAAAACTGGAAACATAAAACTGAGTAATATTTCATACCTTGGGGTGACACAATCATAGCTCCACCTCGGCTCCTTGCCTACTTCTCGAGCCATCAAAGAACAATTTCCATACTTCATTGTCATCTTTGTATTCTGGCTTAATGATGTCAGGAAGAGGATGATTCTCTTCATGCAGGCAGTAGACTCCTAGCTCAGATTCTTCCATCTCCTTATAGGGATCAAAAGCATGTCTTTTGACCACCCATTCATCGAGAGTCAGGTCTGGGATACACCCCACCTTGGTATCTGCTTCACAAGTGTTTAGGAGGTCCTCCTGATCAAAAGCCAAACAATTTGCATTGATTGGGCTAGGCACATAAGACTCAATGTGATAATCCACTATGGGCTCGGATCTGATTGTGGCCTTCACTCCATACCTTGTTCTAAAGAGCATATGTGACCAGTCAGTAGACAAATAGCCTCCAATTTTGGCAGTGAAGTCCCTGGACAAACACAATGCAAAATGTGGTGGCAAGTCTATGACTGATACGTTCTGCAATACAGTCACATTGGGGTAGGCATGCAGAGTGAGGCTCAGATCCTTGATGATTCCAATAGTTGTCACTGTTGTCCCATCCAATTGTACTACCCCTCTAGAGATGACTTCATACTGGAGACCCAGTTGATCAGCTATTTGTTTGGGCATTACATAACTACTTGCCCCAGAATCAATCATGTAATTATGCACCAATTTATCCCCAATGATTAATGAAACATAGAATGGAGGAGGTCTCAGGTTCTTACCTTGTTGCTCTTGATAGTTTCCCCAGGTTGAGCTGTATTGGTAAGCAATTTCTCTTGTTGGTTAGGGGGTCGATTTGAGCTTGACCAATTTTGCATGGCAGTCTGCAATAGATCCCTCTACCCTGGAATGGCCAGTGACTCCCATAGTGAAATGTTCACACTTGTCCTCTTCATTTTCTCAATGATATTAAATGAGCTATCCTTCTGTTGCCCCTTCCCTGGCACATTTTTCTCTTGCACATGGGTTGTTACAACCGGTGCCTGAGTAGATTTGGAAGGTGGCTTGGATTGGCTCTGCATATTGGGAGTTGTATTTTGAATGCCAATACCTTGTGGAGCAATGGAGGATTGAGGATCACCTGAGTTTGGTGAATGTCCTTCTCCAATATTTCTCTTCTTGGACCGTGTATTGGCAGCTATACTTTGAGAAGGAGTCTGATTCATTCCACAGAAGTCTTCAGCTTGCCAATTGACAAGCATAGTTTCACTTGGAGGTCCCTCTTGCTGAGCTCCTTGCTACTGATTTTCTTCTTGGCTAGGTTCTTGTGACACACCAATGGTTTGCACCATCAAAGCCTGATTTAGTGCACCATTGAAGCACATCGATTGATTATGTGGCTGACTGCATGGGAAACACCAATCATATTCTTGTGCCATGTTATTCTATGCTGGAACCAATGCCCTTGATGTTGAAGCTGTGTTTGGATCATATGACCTAAAAGGTCTAGCAGCTTGAGGTTGTCCTTGGTGTTGACTCTGAGTTACAGCCTGGGCTTGTGGTCTATTTTGCTGATACGGGGGTCTAGCCTGATACTGAGCTTGAGGCTGATATGGCCTAGAACTCTGAGCCTACTGTCTTTTGATGGTTACTAACTCATTCCCTAGGTTTTGAAGTTGTTTCATAATTTCCTGAACCTCCTTTGAGGTGGTAGATGATGAGGTGGAGGCTTCAGCTGAACTTTGACTCCTGGGAGTAGGTATAGGAGCTATTGTGGGTGTTTGGCTGGTACTTGGGTTTCCTAATTCGGGGTATAGAGGCATGGATGGCCTAGGAGAAAGTTTTCCAGCCTGAATTAAATGATTCTCAGCTCCTATGGAAAGGCTATAGGCTGCAGGTAAGGTTGTGCCCCCCATTGACTGAATCATTAAAGCAATATCAGAATTTAAAGCTCTAAGAAAGTATAAGAAGGCACCTTCATTAGTGGGCTTTACTGCTGCTAGAATCCTGTCCCAGGTCCGTTGAAATCTGAGGTTGAAATCCATCAACTGCTCATTCGGAGCTCTCTTGATTGTTTTCAGTTGCTCCAACAAGGATAAGTTATCTCCTTTTTCTCCAAACTGGTTGTGAAGAGTTGTGCACAGATGGTCCCAAGATTGAATAGAGCCTGCTTCTAGGCTCCTGAACCATTGTGAAGCTTTACCCTTGAGTGAAGAGGCTAGCAACTTGACTGCAATGTCCATCTCAGTGATCTCATGGATTGTACAGACATTTGCAATGTCTTGAACGTGGTCACCAGGAGAAGTCTGGTTTTCTCCAGTGAAATATGGGATGCTCTTTAATGCTGCCACCGGGACTGGATTTTGTGCATTCAGAGTGAGTGGGCTGCTGCCAGTGAAATTGACATAAGGATTTGGTTGTGCCATCCTGATCAGCCTGAGCACCCTTCTTGATTGAAAGAATGGCCTACTAGGAGGAGGTGTTGATAAGGCTCTGTTTGGTGGAGATAGAGACCTCTGGGCTCTTCTTCCTCTTCTCCTTCTGTCTGGAGACAAGTGTAGGTGTACAAACTGTCCTTCTTCTCTTGTTCTTGACCTTGTTTGTATCCTTCTCATGAACTTGGGAAACTTGGACTGCTGAAACCAGTGGATTCTGTCCCTTTTGGAGTCACCAGATGTGCAGTTCTTAAAAGCTTCTTAAAAGCTAGAATCACAGCAAGTGCACATCAATCTTACTGTAATAAAGATGGAGACTTCTTGGTCCCACCGGGCATGCCAAAACTGTTAGTGCAAAATCACAGCACCCCCAAATGAGTCGTCAGATCTACTTTTCTAAGGTAGATTCATTTGGTGTGATTCACATAACATTGAGTTTTCCCCAAAGTGTGGGACTTTGCAAATGGGAAAACTCTCCAGATTAAAGGTTGGTTCCTATTCCTCTATTTAGGTGCATACGTGGAAACTTGCAGAGGACCTATTCCTAAACCTAATCTAAGTTTTACCAAGGAGACATGGATAAAAGGAATACAAGAAATCAAAACTAAGCTACAAGGTGATGCACCGAAGGAATGATGAACATTAGTTTTGCTGATAGACACAAACCAACAAAATGCATACAATAATCAAGCACAGATAACCAGATTTATAATGAAAGACCAGATGAGAGAAAAGGAGACAAGAAAGGATCTAAAATCGATCACAAACGTGTTTTATTGCTCTACAGATTGATACAATGCATTACAAATGGCCAGAAGGCAAGAAACGTATTGCAATTTAAATGGAAGGTCTGAACTCCATGAATTCCTTTGCCAGAAGGAAAGGGGAGCCTGTAAAAAACAAATTAATATCCAACCCTTTACAATGAGTCTTGACCCTGCTTTTATAGATTCAACACAGAGGGGAGAAAGAGAGAGAAGCGGGAAAAATAGGTCGAAGCTCAACCACTGCTATTAATGCCTCCTACAAAATCTACCCCCAAATCTGTCTTGACTGCATCAATTACTGGTTCGGCACCTCGAAGGAGGAGGAAACGATGGATTAGATCGAATCTGATCTGGTTGTTGGGGCAAAAATAGATCCTACATTAATGGCCTTGAAGATGTTTCTCCATTTTTCTCCCACCTAACCTCCCCAAACTTAAAGTTTCAGATCTTCATGGCATAGATGAGGCCGAGATCTTTCCAACGGTGTCAGATTTGCAATATTTTGAGCCCTGAGTCGAAAGATATGCCCCTTCAAAGTTTGTATCGGGTCTGTACAAAAGGGTGGGAAAAAGTTTGAAAAATGGGCCCCCTTTTTAATATGGGACATGTGGAGGGAAAATTAGGGTAAAAAAGGGGGCTCAGAATTTATCTTTTCCCCCTTTTCCAAAAATTGCAAAATCCAAAAAGCTCCTATGGCCCTGCCACTTTGCTTGGACACGTGGCACCCGTGGTTGGCTGGGAGATGTGCTTCAATTTTCATCTTTGTGCCTTTTGACAAAAGGAAAATTTTCACTTTTTCCTCCGACTTGCTTTGACCTTGACTTGGGCTCAAATGCTTTTTCCCTTTGGTGGAGTTGGCCCATTTTGCAACTTTTACATCTTTGGAATAAAAAAGGGAAAAAATCCAAATTTTCCCCCAATGGCCCACCTTAGCGCTACTAGTTTAAGCTTGCCATGTGGCTGGCCTGCCCAATTTCTATGTTTTTTGGCTAAGTCCTTTGCTCGGCGGGGTCATATTTCTTGACCGGGGACACGCGGCGGTTTGGCACTCATCTGGAAACCCTCTCTCTATTTGACCCTTGAGTTAGTGTCGTTTGGACACTTGGCACTCTCTGTTGGCCTGCCACCATGCATTGACTATTCAACTTGACTTCTGTCCCCTTTTTGAGACTGGACGCGTGGAGGCTCCGCGCTCGCTTGAAAATCTGATCAAGATTTTCTTTTGAAGGAGCATCGGGTTGACACTTGGAAGCCTCCAGGTCTTTGGAATTTTCAACGACCTCTCCCTTACCTTTTCAGACCTTGGGCTATGTGGCAAACTGGTGCTTGTTTGAGCCTCTGCTTTTGGATCTACCCTTGGAGATGCACCGCTTGGACACATGGAAGTCCCCACCAGTACTTCTATACTTAGCCTTTTTTGAGGCCCGCCCTATCTACCTTTTGACCTCTGTTGACCATTTTCTACGTGGAGGGCTGGTGCGAGTTTGAGTCTCCGCCTTGGGCTCCCATTTTAGATTTACGCCGAGTTGACACCTTACACCTTCTCGCCTAGTCGAAGAATTTTCAACGTCCGTGCAACTTTTGGGGCTCTGGACGCGTGGAAGCCTGGTGCTCGTTTGAGCTTCCCCTTTTTGGATTCAACTTTGGAGAAGCATCGTGCTGACACGTGGCTCTATCTGCTGCCTCCTTCATACTTAGTCAATTTTTGGACTCGTTCTAAACTGTTTTGAACCCGAAGACTTCGGATCTTCGTCATTTCTTCCCTTTCTTTGCTCCTAGCTTCTTTGTGACATTGTTCCTCCTCCTCTGACCCTGTTATTCTATTTCTGAGCCCACCTGTAACATGTTAAATAGATTTAAGACACAGATTCACTCGACAGAGCCATTTCTTCTCTTTCTTCTTGCATAGGGTCGTTTAGTCTTTCACAGGCCCCACCACTCCATTGTTGAGTCCTTCTGCGACCTGTTTGCAAGATTTAAATGTGTTTTCTCTGGTTCTTTCTGTGTAGGGTCGTGGCTAAACCACCAAAAACAATCGCATAAAGCCTAAAAAAACCCAAAACAATAGAAAAACATAAAATACAAAAAAAGTAGAAAATTGTATCACAACACTCTAAAAAACAACATGAAATGCAGTAAAAATAGTATCACAAAAACATAGTTTTAGTTAACTTGTTTTGTTTCTTTGTTATGCTTCTTGTTTTGCTTGTTTGGTTGTGAGCACTTTGCTTGTATAGTTTTTACTTACTTGTACATTTGTATAAAGTGTTGCTTAACATACCATTTTAGATTGATCTTTTCTTACTTAGATTAAATTTAATCTTGTGTGTACATATGAAGTATGTTTTTGCATGCTTGTAAATAGTTGTACATAGTTATTTTTTTTAGGTTGTTTTAATGTGTATACTTCGTAGATTTGTTAACGTTTGTTTGTTCTTATTTGTTTCTTGTACATTATTTTGTTATCAGTATCATCATATCTCCATCTATATCACCACATCTAACATCATCTATACATCATAATAAATAAAAATGCTAAAGTCTACATCATACATGTATGCTAAAGGTAGTCATCACACATTGTATCATCAAATGGGGCAAGATAGGTCGCAAATATCAAAATCTATCCCCCCGAACCAATATCATCATATCATCCCATACACTAATCTAGAATATCACATGTACAATACAATCGACATCATCAACGGATCTAACATGAAAATCAAACAGATGTGATACATCATCAATATCCATTATGATACATACATAAGAAGTACAATCAAACAACATCATGATACATCATTATCCATAACCATAATGGTCATCATGAATCATATAAATACATGACGAATATAAATGTCCATATACATGTATATAATATCTTTCTCATGAGAATATAGATCATCGATACAAAATTTTCTATCAAGGGCATCGATCAAAAATGATCCTTCATAAGAGGCGTACATCCAAAATGTATACATCAGTGCATCTACGTAAAATGATTCAAATTTGAATTAATCCCTTGTGAGGAATAGGAGGCCTATGATCTCGAGGAGGGGGTATCACCTGTGTGCTCAGATCTCTTGTTTGTCTCCATGTCTTGGGAACTTGTGGCTACTCCAGAGATCTCTTTGATACCTCAGGCCTCGGTGATCTACCCATCGACTGCTCGCTAAAATTGGGTATCCTCTGACCCTCTAGAATAAACTCGTACTAAAGGGCCTTGTAGTATGAGGCCCTGCCATTAACCATAGCCAAGTCCATGAATACACATGACACTACTACAACCCCATCTGTCCACTAGAATGAATCCACCTCAGCCTGTACCCTCGCCAGCTCGGCCTGGCCCACTGATCTATTAGCTATCAATCGGTCCCTCTCCAATGTGACCCGATCTCTCTTTGTAGTAACATCATGTGTCTGTGCCTGAGACTTCTATAAAAATCCCATAAATTTTTGCACTTTGTAAAGCTAGTTGTTGAATCTACTAGAACTAGGTGGCCTGACCTCTGCCACCTCCGTAACTAGCCTGCACTATGGTCCGATATCTCTCTATAGTGAGAACTTATATCATAACATGAGCATGGTCCTGCTCAACCGCCACCTGAAGTTAGATGACTATAGCCTGTTGTAACTATTGTTTTAATGTAGCTACTTGTCCTTGATCTCCATCCCTTCCACCTCTCAATGAACTATGTGGTGGGCTAGGCATGGGCCCCTACTGTAAATCTGGCCATGGAGGAGAACCTTGTGGTGCTTTGTGTGCTACCATTTGCTATAAAGGAAAATGGATACCGACTGGTATGCCCACTCGGGGCATCTATACCTATTTAACAATGGGTATCTGTACTTGTCTCTGTCAGGGTAATGGTGGAGGACCCTGTCCACCACCACCATAAATCTCATCATCATCATCATCATCCTCATCATCGCCACCCTCCTATAAAGGCTCATGCTTGTCATCAGAAGGTCCCCTAAGTTTGACATCCCATAAATCTTGTGGAATGATAAGCCAATGTGGTAAAACCATCAGATACTAAGCTCCATACTCATTCATGATCCCAAGATCTCTGATATATCTCATGGGTACCCATACTAGTGGCGTCATCCCATCAAAACTATCTCGGGCCCTATAAGGCTGAATGGTTAGGCCCATGTCGAATCTCTCGGCTGCCCTACGTGCATACCACATATCAGGACTTAGTATAACCTGTGCTAGGCCAAAATATCTCTAGCACCTATCCACCCTATATAATTCCAAGATGTAACCATGACTGCTGATCAAGAAATGCTCAACCATAGCTATTTTGAGCTCTAGACCATCCTCTGCCCAATGATAATGATTGTAAGGCCACCATACTATGTCACATTGTTGGATGTCCTCAAAGAATCTGTGATAAAATTTTGTGTCACCCTCGTGACCATGGATATCATCACCTACAGAAACCCATCCCATCACTAATGGCTCCTCTGGATCCCACACTTGAAGAGTACCTACAGGGCGACCAATAAAAATATGATCCCATGCCAAAACCTGTAATAATGTCGTAGGACCTGTTGGTCCGAAAATCTGTCACTTAGGCAGATCTATGGATAAACGAGCCAACAGTGTGTAGGGCATAGCCCCTCTTTGAGTCAGCAAAGCGAAACTGGTTTATTGCTATACTACCAGCAGGAATCTGTGCAAGTCTCACAATATTCCGCCTTCGAGGGTTTGGGATCTCATCCCAGTAGGGTGTTTCCAACTGCGAAAAGAGAGGATGAAGGAAGAGCAGGTCCGAAGGGAGAAAAGAAATGAATTCCAAAGCAGAAAGGTCAGAGGGTTTATGTTTTGGGATTGGTAGTAAACAAAGCCAAACCTACTTGCATAAACGAGAAAAGCAATACTGATGAATAAATGACAATAAAATAGAAGTGGATCCAACAGAACAAGCATACAGATCTAACGTAAGAGAGATCCAATGCAAATAACACACGTATTCAACACAAAGTCTAAATATTGTATTAATAATTCTTTCTGTTACAAAAAGCTCAAGGTCTTTTCTCCTCACTTCTATTTTTCATCTGAAAGATATCCACTCATGCCCAATACAACAAGTATATGGGGTATTTATAGAAGGAGGAGAGAAAAGGAGGCAAAAAGGAGCCAACCACCTATTTACAAAGATATTTACAAAATATCTACAAGGAGATACAAAATATCTTAAAGTCATGTTGACTTTTGACAACTTGATGGATGTCATCATCTCATTGTCCAACATGGATGATGTCATCGTTTGTGCCAACATACTTCAGATATTTACAAAAAGAAAGTTGAAGAAGAGAGAGAAGAAGAAGAAGCCACTATTCATCATCGTCATCCTACGGCCGAAAGGGGGTAGCCTGCTTTTGTTGCTGCTCAGGTGACGAGATGTGGAATTGAGCGCGGTATTCCATGAACTTCCTGATCATGGGCACTTGCTGATCATGGGCCCTAGTTGATCCTGGGAAGGATCCTTGTGTCACTCACTAATCACCTCGCAAGTCTTCCGCTCGTCTATGAGCTTCTCTGGGAGTTTGGAATAGTCTTTCTCCGCTTCAATGAGGAACCCAATGAAGTCCCGACAGGCCAACAGGTTATTGATAGACTCTGCGTCAAAAGTGACCTCTGGCCCCAGCCCTCGCGAAACGATCTCCTTAAAGATCTGGATGGTTTCATCAAATTTTCTTAAGGCGAAGGAAGGAGTAAGCAACCCTGGAGACATGTTGAGAACGATTTGTTCCATTTGGTGCATCGTGTCCAGGGCTTCTTCCTTTACCTTATCAATTTTTTCAAGGAAAAATTCCAGTTGATCCATCCAGTAGTCCAGAGTGGAAATGACTTTATTGAGGGCCCTGGGATGGCTGAAGATGTCGAACTTGACCAGATCTTCGACTGAATAGTTGAACATTTGTTGAAAGGTCTCATGTTGCAGCCTAGCATGGTCAAGCTCTTCTGATATGGGTCCTGCTAACGCTTGGAGCTCTTTATTCGCCTTTTTGATGTTTAGATATAAATCAAAGAACTTGGCGATCACTCTTTCACTGTCTTTGAGGATCTGGCCCTCCAAGCGGAAACTGCCATACCCTGCTCGCCAATCTTTACATACTCATTAATTTTATCCTGGCTCAGAGGCTTAGGAGTCTCGGCGGCAGTTGCGGGAGGTGCACTGCCCATCTTCTGTAAGGCTTGGAGCAGATGTTTATTTTTCTCTTTCAGTAGCCTTTTCTCTTCTTTTGTTTCTTGAAGCTTCTTGTAGAGGGCGTCAACTGCAGATAAGACTTCTCCTTGAAGGCTCTCAGAAGACGTACCCATTGTGACTTGGGTCACTGTATAATCTGTAGGAGACAGATCCTTTTTATCCTTGAGGGGATTGGGGTATGCGATCTCCATTACCCTCTCTCCCGAAGCACTCTGAGAGAAGCGCGTGACAAGCTTCTGTTTCTTTGCCCCTTTGGACGGGATTACGGAAAATTCCATCGGAGTGATGGGAACTTTCCTTTTCTATTGACTTAAGTGCTGGGAGATCCAGGCTGGACTTATGGGAGAAGGGCCAGAAATAGAGAAGGGGACAGCTGCAGTATTAGAAGGGAAAAAAGTGGAGACACTTGGAGGCGGCATCGAGAGGGAGGCCGAATAAGTGCTCATGGGAGGAAGAGATACGACAGGAGAGGAAGACATAGGAAGGGAAGGGAGCTCAGAGATGAGGGAAGAAATGGAGGGGGACAGATCCGCAAGAGAAGAGAAGATGGACAAAGAAGTGGGAGGAACAGTAGAAGAAGGGGGAGAGGACACGACCAAAGGGATGGTCGCTTGAGTCACTCGAGGAGGGGAAAGAGGAGAAGAAGAAGGGACAAGAGGGACCTCGGTAGTTGCAGCAGTGCCGACATCCTGAGTGGATGGGCCTATTGGAACATCCTTTTCTGCTTCATTCTCTGGAGAAGCCAGAGTTACAACTTGTTCTGGTACAGTGGAAGGAGGACTTTCAGGAGCTTCCTCTTGAGTGGTGCTGGATTCACCCTCTTTGCCTTTTCCTTTGCCTTTAGGCTGTTGTTTTGATCTAGGAGGTGCGTTACCCAACGGAGAGGTTGTGAAATCGACTCCGAGGTAGATGAGTCCGTTCATTCGGCACCAATGCTCTGTTCTGCGCAGAGTTTCCTTGACCCTTTCCTAAACTTTCTGAGGAGCTTTGGTTCTATCAATTGTCGTAAAAGGCCAATCGTCCCCACCTGTGCTAAGATATACTTGATCCACTTCCTCCTCAGTAGTTTGGTAGCCTTTGGGGACGATGGCTACCCCGTATTGGATGATTTCTGTCAATGCCAAATGAGAATGGTCCTTCCTCCTGAGTTCCACCTCATGATATAGGTCGATGTAGATATCCTCGATCTGAGGGATGTGGATTGGATCGAGCTTAGCCCTCGGTAGACAATTCCTCGGGTCGAAGGTGGGTCTTGCTGGGAAGTCATGTTTCAAATTGAGCAGCTCCAGCTCTGCAAACATGTCTTTTGCCTTGTGATGAGAAAGACATGTATATCTACCCACTGTGAGGGGGAAAGGAGTTCCACCCTTCTTTCTTTTGAGGCACTTCTCATGGTAGGTGATTAGCTGTCTTGACAGCTCTAGTAGAATCAACTTGGGTCCAGCATACCTTGGCAGTCTAGTTGGCTCTCCCAAGAAGTTAGTTGCTCTCAGATAGCTGAATGTGGGGAATTGGGTGAATAGGGCCCCCCATTTCTCAGTGGCTGTCACTATGCTCTTGGTCGTGCGACCGTAAGTCATATTTGGCCTCAATAGGCAGATGATGAAGTAGAAAAATGCATCGTTGATCTTGGTAAATTGAGGGATGCTATTTTCCAGCCTCAATTCTAGATAGTATTCATATATTTTGACCTGGGGCCAAACCCCACTCCGCATCAGAGCTGGATAGTCCCTTTCAGAAGCTGCAGCATAAACAACATAGGAATTCATGTAGAATCTTCCCGTTGTGGGGAATTGTTGCAGCTGTTCTGATATCGTGCTACTTATAATTTCTGCCCATTCGAAGCGTTGATCAGGCACATTTTTGTTCATGGTTTCTAAATACCGCAGCATCCATTTGTGGAAAAAGTGGGCGTCAGGAAGCCCAAACACCCTGCTCAGGAACGTGATGGTGTCACTGAGCTCCTCTGAAAAATCACTGCGGTGAATGATTTGTGGCCAACGGGTCACTACCTTTTTATTCTTCAGATAGACTTCATTCATTAGCTGCATGCACTGATCTTCATGGTCGTCCCAGGCTTTAACACAATCCTCTCGGTTGACGGCCACAAAGTGCCAGTGATGAGGAATGTCGAGTATTATCTCAAAGTGGTGGGCGGTGAGGTTGATTACGACCTCGCCCTTCTCATTTACGACACACCTTGTGTCTTTATTATAGCACCGGGCAACCACCATCATGAATTCATTGTTAACAGCACTGACTGGGATTCCCCCAGCAAAGTGTAGGGCACTGCCTATTAGCTTGTCCATCCACGAACTTCTTGTGACCTTCTGAGTCTTGACCCAGAATTCCTCCATATCGATATGACCCAACTCTGAGTCTCTAATGTCCAGGTCACACTCGGCCTGGGAGTCGGGCATTCTGACCCTCTGATACTTATATTTCATTTCTTCCTCTGTAAGCTTGGCCTTGCCTTTGGATTTGGTGGGTCTCTTGCTTGATGTTGACATATGTTCTTCTGAGCTTAATTGCTGATCTGCAAGAATAAGACGTGAAACCCAATCGAAGAAAGCCGTGTCAGCTGCTTGATTTTCCATTGAAATGCTTGACAGAAGAAAGAGTTAGCAATTTAAAGGCTTTGGGGCGCATGGCACACAGATATTGCAAATTGCAGAGCTAATTGGGTAAGGCGCACAGGAAAAAGGTGTTGCAGGAGATAAATCAACGCCAAAGGGCGCATGGCGCATAGACACTGCAGGGTGCATTTTGTGTTACTGCAAGGACAAGTGCGCCTGCGCCATGTGGATGCATTTTGTAAAGGGCACATGGAAACTTTATGTTGCATCCAAGTTTGATGGGCCAAGGGGCGCATGGGAAGCATTTGTAGCATGCGAGGGAAGTGCGCCATGAGGGCACAACTGTTTTTGATGTCGCGTGGCGAGCTCATGCGCCAAAGGAGAAAAAAGTTTTCTTTTTTAGGTTTGATCTTTCTCCCAGAGGGGTTTCCACATATGACTTAGCTTTTATAACAAGGTTCATTGTAGGATATGAAGAGGTGCTATACCAAAAATGGTTTTCAAACTATCATTTTTTAGGACAGAGCTTCCTCTTCCAGTAGATCTGGAAAGAGGAGGAAGAAATGTGGAAGGACAACAGGGGGGGAAAGCAAAATCATAATCTATTCTTTTCAATCCATACTGAACCCACCTAGCAGCCAAAAACCACAAAAACAAAACGCATGAAAGACAGAAGGCCACTTACCCAGATATAAACGATGAAAAAGCGTGAGAACGGGTCCACAAATCAATTCAAAAGTGACGGGGCTGGTGTGCTGACAAGCTCAGAGAAAAATCACGTGTTTGTTCAGGTGACAATGACAGCGCAGACGCGCCTATATATAGGCGAGGTAGCAATAAATGCGCCACCAACTTTTTAAAGGGGCGCACCAAATGAGCTGTCGACATGAGAAAAAATGCACCCTTTGGCACACCGAAAGACTTGTCAGCATGAAGATACGTGCGCCTATGGCACACCGGAAGTGGTGCTGACAGAAGGATATGTGCGCCTTTGGCGCACCAAAAAGCGGCACAACAAAAGATATGTTGACAGAAAGGCGCATGCACCTTGGCGCACACAGGGAAGCCTCAGCATAGAGAGGCGCACCAGAACGCCTGTTGACACAAGAAGACATGTGCCAAAGGCTTTAAAGGGGGCACATCAAAAGTTGATGTTGCATAGTCATTCCATGCGCCCGGCCAAAAGACCAAAAATGACCAAGTTCGGAAAACCAGATTTCCCGGAAAGTGATTTTACAACGTTCTGAATGCAAGGGATCCCTAATGAGGAATCAGAACAAAAATTCAGTATGGTTATCTATAAAATTTCCCTTGTCAATTTTACGGGATAACAGGACCCACAATATTCTGACCATGATAAGTAATGAGGTGAAGATCCTAGTACAAATGGGCCAGAATGCACTGGCCCCAATAATAGCACTTACCATGAAATATACCTTGTCTCATGCCAATCAAACCAAGAGGAAATGTGGCTTATGTCTTGTTAGTAAGAAAGAAGCCACTGAAAAGACCCATCATGTAAACTACCATGCAATGGAAACTAGGATCAGCTATGCAACGGTTGAGACGAACCATCATCCCTCGACAAGGTATATCAATGCGACCAAAAACATCAATCAGGCTATCCACAATGTCCTCCTCTTTGCTGATGTACTCAATGAGTTTTCCATGTATCAGCATACGAAGAATACACCAAACATCCTCAAGAGTCACAGTCATCTCCCCTGTCGGGATTCAAAAGCAGTGGCTCTTGTTGTGCCACCGCTCCACCAAAGATGTCAAGAGGTCGTGATCTAAGGAAGTAGAAGGCATCCTAGCCACATGGGATAACCCAGTCACCTCCAAAAGAACATCCATCATCCACCTGTGTCGGGTCTGAAAGGTTGCCTCTATAGCCATAAGCTGAGCATGACGCTCTCTCATCTATAAAATGGGTAGTAGGATCTGCAAAAATAACATAACATGTATATAACTAACTTTTATTCTATCTATTTTCTTCTAAATAAGTCTTCAATCAACTAATTTCATCACTTTCCTCTAAAAAACTCCTACATTTTTCCTCTAGGTAGTACAACATGTCACTTCTTTAGTGCCTACACACCCTTTTGGGCATGTACGCGCCCAAGCGGCGTACATATTCTCATTCTTCTATGTTATATCCTATAACTGGCGTGTACACAACCTTTTTGCCGCATACATATGTGTTTGAGTGTATACACTAAGACATATGCATGTTTGACCTAAGCTTGTGTGTGCTAGGGTTTTGATGCCTACGCGTGCGCGTACACATGATTTGGACATGTATGCGTGTGCGTACACATTTTTTTTCATCTGTACACGCCCCTTTGACCACCTACGCACCCCTAGGTGTGTGTACACATTTTTGATGCCTAAATTTAACCCTAATTAATGTTATTAAATGATAAATTTAATAAGAAGAGTTTAGGCACTCACAAATGGTGGGTCGCCCTCCTCCTTGTAATACTCCCAAATGACATTGTCTCTCTTCCATCATCTCTAGACATGCACCATCTCACTCACTCATCACTCACTCTCGAATCACTCATGGTAAAAACTCGGCAGCACTCCGTAACAAATGAACTCGTCGTGATGGTTTACCCTACCCCGGGAGGGCTATATCTGGCTGTTTTAACCCATCGTGATGCCCTAGGGGCATATTTTGATCGTCGTGGTTATTCTCACACTTCCTCTCTCTTCCATGATGATCATTTTTATTAAATAATCAGTTTTAACTACTTTCTTCTATGCCAGAGAATATTCTTTCCTCCTGGCACCTGTTTCTTCTGCCTGGGGCAATATTCTTGCTTTCAGGTGACCTCCTATTTTCTCCTTTCTTCCGTGAAAATTTGAAAACCCCTAAAAAATTAAAAACATCAAAAAAATCAAACAATCAAAAAATCACAATTTTTTTTTCATAAAATCTTCAAAAATCCTGAAAAAATTATTAAAATTCAAAAAATTGCTAAAAATGGGTAAACATCTCCAAGCTGCTGAAACTTGTGTCTTACGCATGGTATTTATTCCATATATTGCTGGTATTTTCAGGAACATCGAGTTGCCTGATGTTGTTTCATTGCACACAAATTCATGTTTACCACAGATAATCAAATTATACAAGAATAATCACATAATTCACTGAAAACACGATCGATTAATAGTGGACATTTCCCATGGATTTAAGTGAAATTTCCCATGGTTAAAAATGAGTATCGAGTTTCCTGATGTTGTTTCGTTGCACACAAATCTTTATCATCAAACCATACATCCTTCATCCATTTCCCTCACATATATCCTTGCCAGGGGCATCATTTTTAACCCTTATCGTTAATCACGAACATTTGGGGATCTTCAGCTTGATAACAAAACATTTGTGCAATAGTCTTGACCATTTCTGGTTTGAGTATGTGTGTTTGTACTTGTTTCCCTGTTAAATGAGCTTGTTTCCTTCTCGTATTGTATTGCTTTTGGTATATTGCATTGAGTTGGCATTTTTAGCAATGGGCAATTGTTCGTAGTATGGATTTTCATGTCATTCTAATTTTGTCGTATGCTTATATTTTTAATAAGGACTGATGATGTAGATCTATGGCAATATGATGACACAGAAGTTGTTTTTTAATACAATGGATGAAAATTCATTCCTTTCTCACCATCTTCATTTTCCCTCTATAACATTTCCCTATCAACACTATTCTTCTTATTCACCTGGGGCATCCTACCCCTATCCATTCTTCTATCCTTTTTTCGATTTTCAATCACCTTCTTTCATCATCCCATCGACACTCGAGCTGGCATCTCTCACTTCTGTTAATTTTTCTTCTATCCCTTCAAAATTTTACTTGTCTACTATCTTTGAAGTGGTGTCGCTTACACCACCCCAAAGAGGGGCAAATGTAGACACCTATAATTTAGCTCTAACAATTTAAATACTTAAATTGTGTTAATTATACCCCTTCCTACAAATTGATGACATATCATCAATATCACACATTTTCTCTTTTATCGTCATTAATTAATTACATTACGTTAGTTAATTAACTCTTCTATCCAACAAATGACGCCGATTAACGACCTTCCATTGATCAGCTCCCCTTTCTATCTAGATTAATTGGTTATTCTTAATTAATTAACCTTCCCCTTCTATTAGATCAATAAATAATCATTTATTTGATTAAAACCCTTTCACCCCACAAATCATGCTAATTTTCTTCTTAAAAGATTCTATAAGCTTGCATAACTATTAATTAATCACTTTGATTAATTAATAAACCCCCTCAGCTCCCATGAGTCACTAGAGGATAAATTAAACTCTCCTAAAGTAAACTCAACCCCTCCTAAACCATACTTATCCATAACTAACCTAGCTTTTCTATTATCCCACATACAATAGGATGTAACACTCCTTCAATCCAGAGGGTTATATAAAGAACCCTCCTCCTACCTTTCTACACACACCTTGCATGCATATAGCTAAACTATAGACATTTCATCTTAGAGCATATTTCACTTGAGCTAATAGCCTAATTCTTACATTTCATCCATCCAAGATTTTGGGTCATATGTAGATAATAAAAAATTAAAATGGTCTTGTAGCCATATTTTGATGAGCCTTCATTTCCAAACCATTGAAGATCAAACAATCAAATTTGATTGTCATGGATCTTTCTAGGTTCATTCATTTGTTTTGGTAATCTAAAGAATAGAGATTCAAGTGCTTAGCATATTAGTTTGATTTCCATTTCAAGTTCTAATGCATAATGTTGGTAGTTAGTCTCTTTAAGATCTTAACACGATGATATTTGTGTAGTTAACTTAGTTTTGGAACTATTAAGGTGTTAGTTTCAATTATCTTAGCTTAGTTAACTAAAGCATTGATACACATGTTACAAACATGACATTTTAAATTTTTATTTTATTTCTCAAAATAAATAGTTCCAGTGGAACAAACACGAAAAAATAAGCACTTTTGAAAACAATGACACTCAAATCTGAGTTACCAATCAAAAGATACAAAATTTTCAAGTTTTTGCTTTAATATTTATTTAAAAAATAAATAAAATGTCCTACAGTATTCAATTTATTTTTTGGAAAAAAAAATTCCAATTCTATATCTGCAAAATGGAAGAAGATAAAAAAAACCATTACCGAACGTGAAAAACCCAGAAACTGTTTGTCTTGATTTTTTATCTCGTCAACACTGATTTCCAAGATCCCTAGAGGTAGTGCGGATTTATAAAATCCTCAAATCCTCAGCACACAGTAAAGCTACAAAGACGAAGAAAAAAAAACCATTACCGAACGCAAAAAACCTAGAAAGTGTTTTTTCAGACATTTTACCTCCTCGGGCATGGATTTCTAAAGGGATCCACAAATATTTAAATCCTCTCCACACATTTACTCTGTAAATTGGAAGAAAAAAACCCATTACCGAACGTAAAAAAACTCAGAAAAACCTAGAAACCATTTTCTGGACTTTCTAATCCACCTACATAAATTTCTTCCCTTGGTACAGATTTATATGAATTCCACATCCTTTTCAAATAGGAACTCTGCAAAGCGGAAGAAAAAAAACCATTACAGAATGCAAAAAACCCAGAAACAATTTTTCTGAAATCTCTACTTCCCCGGTAAATATATGTTCACTAGCACAAATTTCTAAAATTTCTAGATCCTCATGAAATAGGAACCTGCAAAGCGGAAGAAAAAAACCCAGTACCGAACGCAAAAAACCTAGAAACCATTTTTATGGAATTTCTACTTCCCGACAAAGATTTCTTCCCCTGGCACAAATTTCCAAGTGGATCTGTACGTATTTGCCTCTGCAAAACTAAAACAAATTGTTTTCTTCAATAGCCAAGTTTACAATTATTTTTGAGGGTTTTCCACCTTTTGAATCTAACACAACACTCCATTTTGAGTAAAAATGGACGCTGCAACACAATGCTAACAAATTCCAAAATATATGAAACAAATAAACTCTTTTTTTCAAAAAAAAATTACATATGGATGTCTACATCATCTATTGCTCTAATATCATGAAAGGAACGATAGGAATTTTGGTCCATGTTGTGAAGATCTTAGATGATAATATCACAACACATTAGATTTGCAAAACAAAATATTTAAAATATCATATATGGAAATCCAACATAATCCATTATTCTCAATACATTAGATCACATTACATTGCTCAATAAGAAGGATTTACATACAGGAGGAGGGAGTTGCATCTACTATCTAAATCAGTGGTGAAGAACTCCCATTAACTGATACTAGTAGTTAAGTTAACTCCATAAGAGTAGAAATCTAACTCCACATAACTGGAAAGCTAACTCAACACGACTAGTAAGCTAACTCCACATAATTAGTACACCTAAGCAAGCTAACACAAGTGTAAGAATTATCCTAATAAACAAATAAAAGGATAAATAATAACCTATACTAACATCTACTAAATTAGGGGTTGGTGCCTCACTAAACAAATCTTGTGTGATGTGTAATATTCATGCAAGTCTTTTGGTTTGTGTAATATAATCAAAATTTTCTATGGGTTTTCTTCCCCTTGAGGGTTTCCCACTTCATATCTTGTGTTCTTCTTTGTTTATTCTCTTATGGATGGTTGTTTCATGTTGTCAAGAACTCGTTAATGCATGATTGAATGGTTGAATGTTTATGCAAGTTAAATACAATTGGTAAAAAAAATTGAAGGACTGATTCACCCCCCCCCCCTTTATTCCATTGTGCTTCCAACAATTGGTATCAGTGCATGTCCTTTTGAAGAATTTTAATCACTTGAAAAGATATCCCTTGAAGTGCAAGTATTGCAAGTAGCTTAGTTCATCATGGGAAGGCAATTTTTCTCAGAATAATAATTTTTATGAAGCTCTTAAAAATTAACACATGGCTATCAGTTCTTGATTTCTCCTTTACAACATATACAACTATTATATTAAACCATAAAGATGGTAGAGAAGATAAGGAGGAACAATCTATGGAGTTAATTCTTGTGAATGGTAAGTCAGAACATAGGGCAAAGGAAGAAGGATGCCAAATTTCTCAAAATACTTTTCATACTCAAAATGAAGGTTTGGTATGGTACATTGACATTGGTTGCTTTGGATATATGACTGGTGACAAGAGTAAGTTTATCTATCTTGAAGAATATGCATCTAGTTCAGTCAGATTTGGAGATAATATAACTATAAGAATTGATGGCATAGGCACATTAAGCCTAGACAATGGAAAGACTATAAAAAAAATGCTCTATATGTAGAAGGATTGAAACACAATCTGTTTAGTGTAAGTCAAATGTCCAAATAAGGATATATCCTAACCTTTGATGATAAGGGGTGTAAGATCAGAAAAAGAGAAATAGATAAGTTTGTTGCCAAAGCCAAGAGGGCCAAAAATAACATGTATATTTTGAAATAGGTCAACAAAGAAAAATGTCTTATAAGCAAGTTGAATGAAAATTGGTTTTGGTATAGGATATTAGGTCATGTAAATTTTGACAATCTCGTCAAGATTAGTTCTAACAATTTTGTGAAGAACATACCAAGAATTAAAGAACTAGAAGATACTCTATGCAAAGCATGCCTTCATGGGAAGTAGACTATAAGGAAATTCAAGACCAAATAACATGACTCTACCACTAGACCTTTACAGCTGATCCACACTGATCTTTGTGGACCTACGAGAACTGAAATTATATCAAGAGATTATTATTTCATGTTGTTAATTAATGAATATACAAAATATACTTGGGTTGCTTGTTTGAGGAAAATATGAGATGCACTTGATGCATTCAAGTTAGTCAAGGCTCTTATTGAAAATGAGAAGAGTGATAGGATCAAAATCATTAGATCAAAAAAATGAGGTAAGTTTTGGTTTGATTCATTTAATGATTTTTGTAGAACTTGTGGCATTAGGAGGTAGTTTTTAGCTTCTAGAACACTACAACAGAATGGTGTAGTTGAAAGAAACAACAAGATTATTCAGGAGATGGCTAGGACCATACTAAATGAATCAAAGTTACCCGGTCGTTATTGGAAGGAAGTAATTTCTACAGTTGTTTATATCCTCAACAGATGTTAGACAAGGGTAAATTGTGATAAGACCCCATATGAATTATGGAAATGTAGACCAACAAATGTAGAACACTTTAGAGTCCTTGGATGTAGGTGTTTCACCAAGAGGACTGAAGATAATATAGGTAAGTTTGATTCTAGGTCTGATGAGGTTATATTCTTAGGATATTCCTCAAAGAGCTCATCTTACATATGCTATAATAAAATATTACAGACAATAGTTGAAAGTGCAAGTGCACAATATTTGATGATTCCTATCACATGAAATCCAGATTCAAGTCAAAAGTAACACCACAAGTGATAGATCCCAAAGATGAGGAAGATGTTGTGAAGAATATTGAAGAAGAAGAAAGAAAAGATACCAAAGCTCCATTAAGAGAGTTTAGAAGAGACCATCCTGAAGATCAAATACTAGGAAAGAAGGATGTTGAAGTAACAAGGAGAAAGTTGGCAAGTCTTCAAAATCAAGAAAATGATACTTTCTTATCTAAATTTGAGCTTAAAATGTTGAAGAAGCAAGCAAAGATGGATGTTTGATAAATTTTATGAATGAAGAGCTTGATCAAATTGAGAAAAATAGTACTTGGGAACTAGTCCCTAGACCAGAAGAAAAAAATGTCATTAGAAATAAGTGGGTGTTTAGAAACAAACTTAATGAAGATGGAGAAGTTCCAAGAAACAAAGATATGTTGGTTTGTAAAGGATATGCTCAAGTTGAAGGATTTGATTTTGAAGAAACTTTTGCACTAGTAGCTAGAATGGAATCCATTAGATTGTTTCCAGTATATGCAGGGTTGAAAGGGTTTAAAGTGTATCAAATGGATGTCAAATCTACCTTTTTGAATGGTAATCTAGAAGAAGAAGTGTACATTGAACATCCTGATGGTTTTTCTTTGATAGATGAGAAATATTATGTGTTTAAACCAAGAAAGGAACTTTATGGGATAAAGCAAGCCCTTAGGGCTTGGTATGGAAGACTATATAAGTATTTGACTGATCAAGGTTTCAAGAAGGGAGTAGCTGATAGTAATTTATATATTAAGGATGAAGGAGTACATCTATTGATTGAAGTGGTATATGTGGATGACATCATGTTTGGGGAAAATTTCCACTATTAATGGATCACGTTTTCAGTGAATTCTGTGATTATTCTTGTATGATTTGATTATCTGTTCAGATATGTTATCTATCAAGTCTTATCTCTTTTTTAAAGGCTTAAGATAATGAAGATAAATATGTTTTTGATAAAATATTTCTTATTATGTAAATATTATTATATGCATATCAAACGACACTTGGGGACACCCTTGTGTTTGTATTAGAGACGTCCAATACTGATTGCTTTTAATATATATTTTACAAGAATAGTATGTTGAAAATTTTCAACATATTTTAACATGGTTAGTTATTAAGCATATTGTTATATTGGTTATTATACAACTAATGTTTAACTTTTACAAATAGTTAAAAGTGAAATCAATAACGATTTATATTATTATTATTATGATGTCTATATGGATATTATGACTCTAACCATGCTAATGTTGTCTTGGACAGAATATACATCTAGATTTGTGTTCAAGTTTTTTCGGTGCAGGTGTCATTACTTGGAACAACAAAAGCAACCAACCGTCTCTATTTCTTCTATTGAGGCATAGAAGTACAAGGGAAGCAACGAAAAATCCATGTGGCTGAAGCGGTTGTTGGAAGAGATACACATGGAAGCTGAAGGAAGTTTTCCTCTTCTATGTGGTGGTCAGAGTTGTATTACTCTTGCTAATGAATCTAGTCAACATTAGAGAATGAAGCATATTGAAGTTCATATGCATGTTATCCGAGAGAAATTTATCTGTGGTGATAGAGATCTACAGTTATTTTAGACTGAAGATTATATTACATATATGTTTACAAGCCATTATGTGCTGTAAAAAACTGCAAGTTTCGTGCAATGCTTGGCCTTTTTGACTTCCCATTATGGGGGGTGTGCATGCAATGTCACCTCCTAATGGTCGGTCGGTTGTTCACTCCTTCTCCTCTATACTTATGCTCTGGTATAAAGCATTGTAAAAAAAATCTTTTATGATCTATGTAAATTGATAGAGTTTACGGTAATATAGTCCAATGCATTGCATCTATTTGTAAAGGAGGTCCTTATGTTATAAAATTCTCCTAGAGATGTGGTTTAAAAAAATTTCCATGAGAAATGGTGGGATATAGTCTCACAAATCATACTTATCCTAAATCATACTTTTAATTTATGGATTCCAAATCCTTTTATACCAAAAGTTAAGTTGAGCATGATGAAGGTGTTATAATTATTTCAAAAAGACATATGCTAGCCTAAACCTTTTGTGGTTTATGGATTTGTAAATCATGTTGTACAAACAGGTAATGTTGGCATATGGATCCCCACTTAATATTAAGGGAGAGTGTTAGAAAAATAACATTAAGTGATCATAATATTTATTTTATAATTAAATAATATAGAATATAAGTTATTCTTTATTATTTAATATAAACACTATTTAAGGTTATTATTTATTTATTAACTAAAGATCAAATTGGGGTGTGCCACATCACTTAATAAGGTCACAACCCTTCGAGTTATTTAAATACGGCTATAGGTCATATTCATATTATTATGTAATTCTGAGTAAAAAAGGAGCAAGAGTGAGGAAGGGAGTTACTAGACCGTGTGAAATTTTTCTCAATATATGAAAAAAATCTGTGGTTTTTTACCCCATTAGAGTTTTCCACATTATATGTTGTGTTATGGTGTTAATTTTCTTTACTGTGTATTTATTTACTTATGTGTGCACATTATTGTTTACTTAATATTAAATAAGGTTAATATAAATGTATACCTCTCATCCTGACAATACTTAAGAAGGTTTCATAGGTGGAATGATTTTAAATAAGGCCATGCGCTTTATGAACGATTGCTAACAAGGTAAGAAGGTCAAAACCATCCATAAACCCTAATTTGCTATCAATAGAAGAAAACTTCATGGTGTGAGCCCATAATCCATTGATTCAAAAAAATTGATGACTGGAGGATGGATAAGACTCTCCTAGATTTCAGATGGTGGTGGTTTGAGATCATGACAATTAGTGGAGCCCACTCAAATATGCTACTTTCTAATAAAATTTAGTTTACTCTCATGTTTACCATTAGACGCTATGTCTAAATTGGTGTTATGTTTTTTTTTGGAGGTAATGATACATTTTTGGAGTGATTTTAGAGCTTGTTGAAGTGATTTGATGGTCTGCATAGGTCAAAACATGAAGACTGGTTTTTAGGGCTAAAGGGCAGTTTTAACAGTCACGGTGAATGAAAGTGTTTGAGTACTTGTGGTCTTGATGATGAAGGTTTATGACCTTGGAGGTGTTGTATACATCCCATATGATTTTTTTCAATCCTTGGTTGATCTCTGGAGATGAGATGAGGTGGCATGAAGAAGGTCACAAGTTGACCTAGTTTGACTGGTTTAGGATAACAGGGTTTTGGTATGAATATTGGTCTGGAAGACAAATATTTTGGCTTAGATAATGATGGATATCTAGTGGAGAGTGAATAGAGATGAAATTTTATCCTATTTCATGCATTTAAAATCCTTGAAAGTGTTAGTAAGGGTGTGAGAAAGATTAGTTTGCAAAACTAGTTACCAGGTAGTATGTGTTGCTTGATAGGAGAAGTTGTTCTATTGTCTTTATAGGTGGAATCATGACATCTAGAATTATTAGTGATGATATTTAGGTCAATGGATTTCCTTTGACTGGTTACATGCCATGGTTTATCTGTTTTGGTATGGTTTTGCACTTCATTTTTGGAAATTGGTTCCTTGTGGTGCCTTGTTGAGTAGGAAACAATCCTACTTGAAGGTGTTCTGAAAGAAATGAGTGAAGAAAAGCTCCCTGAGATAATGAAGGATGTTGAGAAGATTTTTTTTGAGGTTTTTAAGCCTTTGTAGGAATGAAAAATATGGATGAAATCCTTGGAGCTCGTTGCATGCTCGGTGAAGGAGAAACTAGCCTTTTAGGCCTAGTTGTGCATTGGTTGTCTTGATGCATTTCTGACCCATATGGGTATTTCATATTGGTTTATATGATTTCGTAGGTATATTTTATGTTGGAATGACTTAACTTAATGTTCATGGATGACCTATTTATGTTTAGGAGTTGAGTCACGTATATAAAGTGAATGTATGTGTTCATTTTGAACTAGTGAGATAGAGGGAAAAGTGCGAGCTAGGTGTAAGTGTGAAAGAGGTATGAGGGCATCAAGAAAGAGTTGAGAGAAGGCATGAAGTTTTAAGGAGTGTTGAAGAGCTATCACTCAAAGGAAATTTTCCTAATCAGCCCATGAAAGAACAAGATTGAGCGAAGTAGGAGAGAGTGTGTTTGAAGAGGGTTTTGACGTGTGTGAGTTGAATTTGTGATCACTATCAGTTGTAACTACAAAAATACATCAATGATATTCATATGAAGTTGGTTGAGTGGATTATTGATAATCTCGGGTTGTTTTTTCCTCCTTGTAGGGTTGGTGTCTCACTAAAAAAATCTTGTTTGATGTGTAATATTCATGAAATTATTTTAGTTTGTGTAATACAATCAAAAAAATTTCCCATTGAGGGTTTCCCACTTTATATCTTTTTTTCTTTTGTACTCTCTTTTTTTATGCTCTTATGGATGGTTTTTTTCATGTTTTCAACTCATACTAATGCATGATTGAATGGTTTATGCAAGTTAAATACAATTGGTAAAAGTTTTTGAAGGACTTATTCACCCCCACAGTCTATTTTGCTTCCACCAAGACCCTCTAAGTCAAATAAAATGCAAATGATCTATATAATTGTTCTTTGAAAGAAAAAGAGGAATTGAATTATGAACATGTGCATACCAATTATCTACCCAATTTTGTTTATTTCCAAACTCTTTTGGAGATACTTCCTTACTAAGAAGTCAATACATGCAATATTCAATATCTTTACCTGGTTTGATTGTGCTTCTGGACTATACAATTCTCAAAGCCAACCAACTTTTTAATTCAACCCAAAATATTATAATTTTCATTTCTTCATTTATTGAATGATCCTTCATGCCATCCTTAAGATCTAATCCAACAAAGCTCATGATGTAGAGAACCTTAAATCTTGTTATTTTAAACATTTCTATTTTTTTTACCTATTCATATCATAGACATATTTAACAACATGGTGACCCATGATTTTCCACCTTATTAGACATCTCAAATCATACATCTCATCTACAATAGTGGAGACATGAATAATATTAGTAATTACCACACTATCATGGTTAGACACACGTTAGCTACATTTTTTTTTCACAACTCTAGACATTCATGTCTCCATATAGGAAGAGACCAAAATGATGAGAGGTAAAAGGAATTTTTTTTTTAGAAGGGATCACCATACATGTGATCATATATTCACTTTGACCTCTATCATTAATGAAGCTAAGGAAAATAAGAGTGGAGTATGTCATTGCTTTATAGAATTCTTCAAGGCACTTAATATAGTTCCTAAGGACTTGTTACTTGAAAGGCTTGAGGCTTTAGGTCTCCCATCCTTGGTAGTTTTACTTGTGATTGTACTTTATGAGACTATGATGAGACCATTATTAGCAAGGTATGAAAGAGGAATGGTGATATAGAATATGTCCAAAGTATCATAAATATTAAATAAGACCACCCACTCTCTCTTATATTTCTTAAGTCTTTACATTGATGAGTCAGAGGAAATAATTTTAGATACATTGGGTGCAATAGAGAGTTTCTTACCATATTGACCCTAATTAATTAAATGGGGTTAATATGATTAATTTAAATAGGATTAAATATATGTTACAGGAAAATGATTAATTCAAATTTCATTCATTTACAATGGCACAATATAAACTAAAGTATTGTAATAATTCCTTTCAACCCTTAATCAAATTTTAGGTCAATTTAATTAGGTGTAGAATAGATTAGAGTTGAATACAAAGATGCTAAAATATAAATGCTAACTATTTACAACTCATATCAAATAGAAAGAATTTCCATTTACCAATCAACCTAGCATGCAATCAAAAGCAAAAAATAGATGTATAGAAGCACTTAATTTATTCCTGATGATTTTTGAAGAGAATCTGAACTTGACTAGCCTTTGCAACTAAAACTAGAATTATGAATCTTCCTAGGTCGGGACTATACAGCTTAGTTAGGACCATATTGTATGGTCTTGTAATGCTCAAAATTACAAGATCTGGAAAATGATGATTTTTTAATTTATTTTTTTAAAACGTAAAAACAAATTACACAGCTACAATCGTACATATTAATTTAATCAAATTCATTAAATCAGATGTGTTCTTTTGATCTATCTGACAACATCCATATAAGCCATGTGCAGTTGAGAAGGGTGTATCTAGATCTCCACGATCTCCCTTCGTCACAACTTTGAGTGACAATGCTAACTAGCATTTCAGCTCAACCTTTCTTAGGTCATGAGAACCATGTGAAAGTCCTTGGGTCTACCACGAAGCTAGTTTCCTGACTTCGTATTCCGGTATCCGACCATTGCCTACCTCATTTTGAGTGTTCAACTTCCCACGATTAGGTTACTGACATTTTTTTTTTTAATTGGAGGACTAAGTAATCAGACAATGCACAAACATCAATACATTACTTTGGCAAAAGTTATCCGCTGTGCAGGTTATGTCTAAACTCAAGACAACACATTAGTCTTATGAGTTATAAGTCTTTTACCACCTCACAACTATCCCTTTCATTATTATCTAGATCTTATAGTTTGTATTTAATTTATTTCTAATTAAGCTTATCTTGCAAAAGTTTAGATTGAGATAGATGTCAAGGCCAATTAGGATCATTATGAGATGAGTACATTTGTTATGTTGAAATGTAACTATTTTAGCATTCCGCACGTAGTTATCCCTTAATATGCCTAATGGATCTTTTCATCTAATTACCTTCCTATCTAGTTTCTCTTTTCCCTAATGTTTGATTTTAAACCTTAAATTACCTTTTTATAATGATCTACTCTTTCGTCCTCTAAAAAAAAATGAGGCTTTACAATCTTAACAAATTAATGTCAAGTTTATCGGAAGGCCAAATTAAATATATATAAATATATACTTAATTATTCCTCCGATCAACTACGCCACTAAATAGCTATTTACTTTAGAAATTAAAAAGACAATTGAATGTTATAATAATCGTCCAATTTTTGACTTCATACATTGGTAAATAACATATAAATATATTTAACAATTTATGATAAGTAAGACTTCTTAATTCTAGTATTTATCATTTACTCATATTGAGATATTATTACATACAAAGTAATCATCTCTTTATTAAAAACATAAATTACATATGCCATTATGGCAAAATATATAACTAATACTATAACTCTCACATAGTGAGGTTTGAATATTAACAATGGGTCCAATATCCCAATAAATTTAGTAAAAATTCTATGATATCATCCTTCTACAAATTTAAATCCAAGTAACTCATTTAGATTCATGTTACGATAAAACTTCTCAAGACATGAGTTTCTGCATATCTGAATGTGACGACTAATTGTCCTGCAAGACTGGAGTAGTGGTATGATGTCAGTTCTAAATTAATTGGCATGAATATTGCTTTCATTTTCTAATGCAATTATATAATAAAATATGAAATATATAAATGTTGTTTTATCAACAAGTGCATGGTAATACAGCTGAGAATGTATTACTACATATTTTCCATAAAGATACAATCATGAATGCACACCAATAGGACAACGAATTTCTATTTCAGTGATTAGGTTTGCCTCTAATCACAAGGATTAAGACATCCTTATTTCTGCTTCAAACAATAAATATTTGACATTTAAAATTTTACATAAATCATAGGAACAATATGATTAAGAAGAGTACGCTTTTTTTTCTTATTTTTAATAAGTTACCATCACAAAAAAAATTAATCAAATCATAATCATTCAACATCTGAATTCAGATTATAACCACAAGCAAATCATGCTTTACATGGGACAGATTTAAATATTATTTTACTTACCCTCCAATCAACGAACAACTTAACAAAACTATCCGAAATCAACCTTTCCAAATACCAATTAAACATATTCGCTCTAGGTAATGAGCAGCTCATCATATCATCCAAAAACATCATTAACAAAGAAAATAAAACATAATATTTTCAGTCAATGAGTAGCTCTATAAAACATCAAAGAACATCATTAACAAGAGAAATAAATCATATTATTTCTAGTTAATGGGCAGCTCTATAAAACGTACGATATATTCCTTTCCAAACAATCAAAACACATTTTTCTTATATATATGAACAACCCAACTAAAAAATGTAAAAAGCACCACAATTACATCATTTAGACATACTCTTTCTAGTGAAAGAATAACTAATAATTTCTTTCATAAAATATCATTATATTAAACCCAATCATGCCACTAATTTACTCCTTGGTACAACTCGGTCAAGTTGTCCTGGCTTTCATATCCTTACCCAGACAAGCAATTTCTTTTTCACAGCCATGCAAGAATCCAAGTCATATTGCCATAGGCTGGAAGTTACATGCTAAATACCTTTTTTTTAGTTTTGTAGTTAATCACATATAACAACACATCCTCATTTATACATGAACCGATTTAGATGCCCATAATAAATTTTTTTGGAAAGTGTTGCCCCATGCAAGAGCTTTGACATCCACAAATTTTCATTCAAAAGATCTCAATAAACTAAAAATCAGACCTGCATATAACAGCCAAGAAGGAAAAATAAAATATAAAACCCCAACTAGTTACATAGCCATATCGATTTGGTTACCCAAATCGATTCTTTTATGCAAATCGATTTATATACCCGAAATCGATTTTGGGTATCAATTTGATTTGTTTACAGAAAACACAATCAAATTTGTGTTAACAAAAATGAAAACCCATAAGCACAAATTGATTTGAAACACACAAATTCACAAAAACATTTTCCTTCTTCCACTACAAGAAAAACCCAACTCTTTTTTTTTTGGGTACATATTTATTTTTAATGCAAAGAAAGAATTTTAACTTACATTCTATTTTAATTTTTGCAGATGAAAACCCAAAATCCCATTTACGTTTTTTTTTGGGTTTAACTAAAACCACACGAAGAAAACTTAAGAGAATAAAAAATCCATCAATTTCCTTTTCAAATTTCAACTCTAAGCAATTAAATCAAAAATTTGTCAATATATTCATTTGATTGTCATTAAAACAGAATGTGTATTTTTTCATTTTTTTTACAAATAATGCAGCAAAGAAGGGAGAAAATATCCATGCCTGAAGTAAACCCATAATCAACAACATCTTACTCTTCCAGCTCCAACAAGTTGAATCTTCCTTCCTCCAAAACTCACATAGGTATCCCAAAAGGGAAGAATGAAAATAAACAAGGAGAAATAAAAGAAAAAGAATATAATGAAAGAAACTATAGCTGGGCAACATATTTGAGAATTTTCGGCCTTCCCAATGTTGGCACATGCATTAATGCATGCCACATACTGTGCTATGTAAAGGTGTTTCACTTTACGAAACCCACGAATTTTAAGTATTAAAATTAATATATTTATTTATTTATTTTTAATATAACATTTGACTGACATGCCAAATCCTTCTAGAATATACATTACTAATTTTACAAATTAATATTACATTTTTTTAATTTTTAATTTAATTTAATTTAAGTTGTTATCCAACTTAATGGTTAAGTTAAAATTAATCATCATAATACAAGTCCACATATTACCAAAAATATATTGTAATAATAATTATTTGAATTTCCACGTTCCATACGAAACATTCCATTAAACGAAAATCACCAAGTCCGTAAATAATAATTCAAATATTCTCATAAAGTTGGCTTGACATAGCATCATCAAATAAAACAGAGGCATTTATTATTACAATCATTGCAAAAGTCGAACAAAACAAAAGACGACTAAACCGATTAAAATAAAGTAACCGACATATAAATAACCGAAAGATTCGTTATCGTTTATGAACCGTTTTACCTACTATCAAGGCCTAATCATGTTTGGGAATGATCATCAAGGTGGGTGCAGGGTTACACGTTCAACAGTGTCATGCCCCACAGCAAAAGCTGTGGGTCATGACACAATGAACCAAATGAATTCTTACACACAATGATGATCTCGTCTAATCTTGATAAGGCATAACCGTATTTAATTTAACTTACTAGAAATTTAGGATGTTACAGGTCTAGCCCCTTTTGTACAATCTTAGACCTGCTTTGAGTCATCTTCTGTAACTTTTTGGGTTGTTCTTCTTCCTAGATTTGTAAGTCACTGTCAAATCCTAGTTGTTGCATATGCAGTGAGGCTCTATAAATAGACAATACATTTCCTCAAACCCTAACCATATATGAAGAGTATTGTAAAACAAACATTAGAAGGGTTTTCGGCACCCTTGTGCACCACATATATGCTAGCACTACTCTAAAGAGGCCTCAAACTACATGTTGTTCTCTACCTAACATGTGATATCTAAATAGATCAATGAGATTTTGTAATTTCTTTGACCATGTTTTCTTTGACTTAAATCTTGCTAAAAACTTGGAGAGATGATGATTGGATGCTTGTAGGTGTGAGATATGGCTGCGTTGACCTAGTTTGCAGCTTCAAATTTGATGTGGGTGCTTCCCTAATGAATATAGATGTGTAATTCCAAAATTTAGGGAGATTTGGATGTCTTTTACAAGCGTGTGAAGTGATTACTCTAGTGCATCACCTTAGGAGGTCCAAGTTAGAAAATTAGATAGTTTTTAGTTTCTTATATAGGGTTTTATAGATTATTTTCCTAAGAAAGGACAACCCAAATAAAGTATAAGCCTCAACGAAAGATTTTAATTTGAAAGTGCAATTGGAAGGCATTTCAGTTTAAGAGCGCACAAAGAGGCCAAGACCAGATGGTATGGTCATGACTGGGAGTAGAGAATGAACCAAATGAAGTTTATAGTTGATAAACTGATGTCTCTCTATTGATTTTATGCATTGTATTTCTAAGATGTGTTGACATGTTAATGTGCAAGGATAAAGAAGATAAAAAATGGACCTTAGAAAGTGCTAAGAAGATGGAGAAGTTGTATTTATCATAGTAAGAGTGCATAGTCAAATCAAGGGTTTCCAAAGTGCAAATTACCAAATATCAGTGTCTACATTCCCCCCCCCCCCCCCAATTAAGTATAAATTGAAAAGTATATGCTTAGAATTATACTTGGGTGTGCAAACACACTTTGCTTTACTTGAATGTTTGTTTTGTAGTTGTTTTTTTGTACTTGGTGTTGGCATGATCCATTATGAAACCTGAAACACAGTGTGTATTTGATGTATGTGATAGATAATTGATCGTAACCCAAGAAAAACATGCAATAGAAAAGATTTACATTTACATTGGTGAAGTGAAAAGATGTAAACAAGGAAAGAATACACATTTTTTTATCATGCTTTACTTTTTCTTGTATATTTTTATATGCCAAACTTTGCTGAAGGATTGAGGGTGATCAGTCCCCAATCAAATCCAAGGAGAAACCAAAGTTTTAAGTGCATGAAACCCAACACAAAAATGTGCAAGAGAGAGAAGAAGAAAGAGGTACAAATGCACCCCTGTGAAGGAAGAATCATGTGTACCAAAGTTATTCAACAAATCTGATATCTTACCCTTCAAGCATAATAAGAGAGAAAATCCTACCCATGAAGACCTTAGTTACTTCACTGCTTTCGATAACCCCACGAATCACACTGCTACAAATGGATTTAGACCCGATTTTGCAAATAAATACATTTAGTACAAAAGAGAACAAGTGCCCCCAAACTCTCCCCATATGTCGAAAAACTAGATATAAATTAAAACAAATGATAAAATATGCTAACGTCAAACTAGGAAGAAGATGCATGCCCCCAAGATTCTAGAAACTAAATTTGAAACAAAGTGTTGGTGTGAAGAAGGAATGAAAAGTTTCATGCCCCATGTATTGATATGAAATAGGAAATTTGAATGTGAAAATTTGCAGAAAACCTGTATATATAGCTGAAAATATAAAAATGATGAAAAACATGTTGAAATTTCCTCTTGGTCAAAATTGTGTGGGGCTCAAGACCGTATAGTATGGTCTTGACAAAAGTGTACAATTTTGAACCTATGCTGATTTTGCCAAAATTTTGTATATGACTTTATTTTTAGGTGCATGTACCCTTTCTATACCTACATTTTCCCCCATAATATCTTTTGAAAATGTAGAAAAAATCAATAAATGCTCCCTTTTTTTAGGCATGTGTGAAAAACATGTTGAGCATGAGGATCAAAAGAAATAGGTGTGTACTACTTAAAGAGATGTCTAAAAAAGCTATGTAGAGTGTTGAAGAGGTGGCCACCTTAGAGATCGTGTACTTGAAAAAGGAAAGGTGTTTGCATATGGTGGAAACCATGATGTACAACAAAAAAAAATACTAGCAATAGATAACAATAGTAGAAACTTAAGCAACCAATGGAAACAACTCATAAAAGAGAAAACAAGAAAAACAACAATGCATCCAATTGCAAACAATGACATACAATAACATACAAAAGGATTTTGGGGCTTGCAAACATGGGATACCGATGGTGTCACAAGAAAATCAAATCTCATAGGCCTACAAACAAAAAAAGCAATTGCAAACAAGATAGGCAAGACACCGCAAACATGGGACACCAATGATGTCTCAAGACAATCAAGGCAAATAGGCCACAAGAAATTAAAACAAGCAATTATTAACACACACAAAAGCATGTATGCACGAAACAAGAGTTTCAAAACATGATTATATGATGTAGTACCCAAAATGAGTGAAATATATGAAACGATAGATGTATACGTTATACAAGACACATACATTGTTCTTGTTAGTATAAAAAGAAACAAGTACACACACACACACGAACACACACACACACACACACACACACACACACACACACTATATATATATATATATATATATATATATATATATATATATATATATATATATATATATATATATATATATAATTGAATGTAAATGAGAAAGTGAAAATGAACTATAATAGAACAATAAATTACCTGTATGACGTGGAGGGATTACCCCCAAGTGATGAGAATGTAAGGAAACATGATTTATCCTAAGTGTGTCCCAATACTTGTGTCTTGCATCCAGCTCAATATATCAAGTGAATGCATGTTTGTATAGAAATTAAACATGTTATCTATCAAACAAAAGTGACAAAAAACATGTGTAATGGAAAGTGCTAACAATGCAAGTAAGATGTGCAAGTCCTAATTTTGTACCTTTGCATTTATATTTAAATGTTTTTTATCATCACAATGCATAGCTATGTACAAAATATGGGAGTAGCAAAAGCGATAACCAATAAGAACCTCCTGAGGAGGTGAAGGAGATACCACAGAAGATGGATATTCGGGCCTTCATGATGATGTAAATACTAGGATTGTTGTAGTAATATGGTCTAAAGAAGGCTTAATAGATATAACACTAACATACACAAAGCAATGCCAATGTAGTGGACTAGAGGGTTAAGTGTGATGGCCGTTAGGATGGTATCGAGAATATATGGTGGTAGCATGTGCACTAGAGGACCGATGTAAAACTCTAGGGGAGTGAGAACTATGAGAAATGATGTTTGGGATGACAATCAGGTATGAGTAGACCTATATTCATGAGATGTAGAGTGTGCAACTGAAGGGCTATTGGGAGAGCTGAGAGGATCAACACTGGGAGAAGTGTGTATAACAAAGGGCCTAGGAGAATCTTTAGAATTGGAACTAGAGTGCAAGATGACTAGCCTAGGGAGTATCATAGAAGTGTTAGGGCCACAAGGTACATTGTGCACAATTAATGTTTTTGTTTGCTCACTTGCCTATTGTTGTGTCTTTATACTAGTTCTATTACATCTATGTTAATATTGTTATGGTTTTTCATATTGTTATCACTCATATTTTTGTTTTTTATTGCTATGATTGTTTGTCTCTTTATGTATCATGGTCTCCACCACGTGCAAAACCCATTTTGTAGGTACAATTTCTCAAAGTTGGCCACCACTACAAAATTCCACACTCTCTTACGAGTTATCAGACATACACTACATGGGTACAAATATATTATTTTGAGCAACATGCTCAAATAATTTATCAAATGCACCTGAAAAGAGGGGGCATTCATTGGGATATATTCTACATCTACATACAAAATTATGGGTTCATGCATAGGTTTTCACAGGGAACATGTCCTAAGAAACATCTCCAAATACATAAGTTTGGTAAAAGTTGAATAGGTTCAAAATTGTACATAAATTTTACGACCGTATGGAAGTTCCTGACCCTACCATACATTTCTATCATGGAACAGTTACACTATATTTTTCTACAATTTCAAATTTACACTTATGGATATAAGTTTTTGGTATAATCTCAGAGGTAGTTGACAAACTTATAAGCAATTTATAAGGGGCATGAATATTTCACTCCTCTACTTCAGCTCTTAGTTTCCATTACAAATGCAGGGTTTTGGGGGCACTAGTCTCCTTTTCCAACATCATTACACACTTCTACTTAGCAATACAACACACATGAGGGGCATGGGGCACCCATTCTCTTTTATACATTATGTCTACATATACAAAATTAGGCCTAGATCCATCTGTAGCGGTGTGGTATGTGGGATAATGGAAATTATTGAAGCAACTATGTTCTTCTTAGGCAGTCTTTCCTACCCTCTTTGAAAAGGGAAGATTATTAAAAACTTTTATACATAATATTCATCCTTCATGGGGTGTATTTGCACCTCTCTATTCTTCACTCTTTACTCTAGTTTTTCCTTCAACATAATTAGGGAGTGATCACCCCCAATCCTTCAAAATTTCAGCAATATAATCCAAATCTCCAACTGTAAGAAAAGAATGGGAGCTCTTCCATTTGTAAAATAAATAGGTGAATTCCTTCCATGTTTTACATATTTTTATTTCACGTATGCAAAGTTCAAATTCCATATTTACATTTGAGTCATAGTTAAGTTTCTACTATGGACATTGACTACACTCTATGTTGCAAGTTTCATCATGGATCATACCAAAACCAACACATTGGGACGATAAAAACCTAGAGCAAAGATAAAGAGTTTCCACATACTCAAGTATCGGTTTCTTTTAAACATGCAATTTTCATTTCATACTTAAAGACGAGGCAAATGTAGACACTCAAATTTGGTAATTTATCATTTTGACACTACTAGTTATGATTGTGCTTCTTGACTAAGACAAACACCTACATCTTATTCCCACCCAATTCATATTGTTATCTCTCTCCCAACTTGTTTATTCCTACACACTGATGTATCAACACTTCTTAAATTTATTTTCATTAAATCAATACTTGACTGTTGCTAATCATGATGCAACTCACAAGTTTCATCCACCATCTCCCTGTCCAAAACCGTACAGTAGGGTCACGTTTTGGAATCTAGTCCTAACTAACATGTATGGTCTTGGATCAAGAGATCTTCCGAATATGCTTTCAAAAGCATTATATTTTTTTGGGTCTAATCATATTCTTGGGTTGGCCTTTACATGGAAAATTACTGTATGCACCCAAAATTGCACGTGCTACATTGTCAGGAAAATGGTTACAAAAGTCCCCAATGATGATTCAAGATCCTTTCAAGAAGGTGTTCGAGCTCCAAAACCCATTCGCAGTGTATATTTGTAGTCTAGATAGCCTTACTTAACTTTTCCATGCATTTTTCCATCTCCCTGCTTCTTTTTGTGCCTGTTTTGGCCTTCAGTGCCAGGACCGCCACCCTGCCTGGGCAGTGGTCCTGAAACCGCCACCCTGCACAGGGCAGAGGTCCTGGCCGCTTTTTCCATACTCTTCACACATGTTTTAAATATGGGACAGTTCACTTAACTTTGCTTTTTACATGCATCCGTGAGCCGAATTGTCTAAAATTAGCTTTGTTTGCTTGATTCTCCTTCCTCCTTCTATTTTAAATAGATTTAATTGGTTGGAACTCGTCCTTCTTGCCTTGTGCATGAAGTAACCTCCTAGCCTCCATTCCAATATATTCCATGCTTGTATTCAAGTAAAGGGGCCTGAGAATTTTGTGTATCTTGTATTGTTTTGTTGTCACAATCTTGCTAGGAATTGCATAGCCAAGCTCAGATCTCTTGTGCTATCTCTCTTCTACATGCATTACGTCCAGACTACTTCCAAGCTACCATTGCTCAAGTGCCATCCTCTTGTTGTCGTTCTTTGCATTCCCAATCCCTTAGACTCACATGAACACTCAGAGAAAGAAAGGAAAGAACTGAGGGGATATATACTAATACTACTGGATTTGCTAAGGTTCTTGCTCTTCCAGGTTGGATTTGTGTATTTGTTTGTTTTGTTTATCAAATTTTCAATTAAGAATTGTTAATTTCAATTACATATCAAATAGAGTAGAGAAACAGTTTGTTCCAAGTTAGCTAGACAATTTCAAGTAGATCAAATCAATAAGAAGTTGTCTCTTCAACATTACCAGGGAAGCGGTGGGGAACAATAGCTCTGTTAGGGTTATGATTTGTTCTTCACTTCTGAGGTAGGGTTGGAAAGATATTTGATTGAGTTAGAGTAGGTTTAAGATTTAGATTCACACATCTGCACAAATAGTTAGCTACATCCGGCTAATTGTTTGTATTTAATTTGTTTATTAGATTAGATGCATTGTCTGAAAAGTTAGAAAAGAACAAAAACATTTACTTTCCATAAATTAGCTTGTTTTACTGTTTGGTTCTGATATATTGAAAAAATACCAAAAACATAGGTTAGATCTCCTTCGATAGATAATTTGTTTACTGAAAGCAAGTCATTTCATCTTGCATGACCATCAACGGTCCACAACAGGAAAATACTTACGGTTATGAGCCCCTGGTTCCACAACCCAATGGGCCATAGCTAATAACTGACATTGACACAAGCTTGTGTTTAACAGTCTTGTGCACACCTGTAACATACACTAAGAAAATAGGACAATTAAATACATTGAATATCGCTGCTAATCAAGTCTACAACTATTGGACTACTCTCGGAAATAGGGTTTGATTGCATGCATGACCATACAAGGGCCTCAGCCTCAACGAGTCTTTGGTTGTGATCCACAGATCCCGCAACCCAATGGGCATGCTAGTCAGCTAGATATTGACACTAGTTTATACACATTGGTATTCATATCTTCACCGCTTCCACCCGGTATTATTACAAAACTTTCGTTGTTGAATATATCATCCGATTAGGCTAATACTTTTAGGACAAGACCAGAAAATCACCCTTAGTTCCTGTAGCTCCACTACACCTCTTGTCTCAATTTCCATGACCTTGTTTGGAAACCCATATGAGGCACCTGCTTTCCACGTATTCCGCAACCACTCAATAGAATCTCAGCAGAACTAGACATCGATTGGAGTCTCCGAGTAGCTATCATAACATACTGTATCATCACACACCTTCAAGTTACGAGAGCATTCATTGCCTTAGATTCACAGATTCCAGTATTGTGTGCCGAGGACATAAGGTTGCCCAATTAGCTTGATCGCCGTCATCACTTTAGTTCCCGTTTCAATTCCACACCGGTTGTCTCGGCATGACCTCGAGATGTAAGGTGTGAAGAAGGTCACGTGTTGATTTTCTATCGTACAATTACCTTGAGAGCCCTATATAAGAAAGTTAATATTACCGCATTTGCACACCTAGCAATACATAACAAATCACTTGACACACTCATTACAAATACATAGAAAAGGAACCCAAAGCACCCTAAATCTTTCCAAAGTTGATGCACATACATTAGGGAAACCACTACGAGTGTTATAAAGCACTCAACCAGGTCAAGGAGTTCAAATTCTCTCATTTCCAAGCACTAAAAAAACCCTACTCAATGTCTTAGTAAGAGCACAACCATCACAAACATGTTCAAATTGATTGAAGTTGTCATCTAGCTGCATTCATCTAGATATCACATACCAGGAAGATAACTACATGTGATTTGACGCCTCTTTAAAGTAGTGCTAATGAAGGTTGCACAACGATTTCACTTCAACCCAAACACTGACCTTCTCGAAGGGTCTCCCACCCATGGTTAAGGTTTGAGTTCCATTCAGCCGATTTCATATGCTTTTGAATTATGTGACACTTAGGGTTTGAGAGTGAGACATATTTACAGATCACTGAAAGGAACAACAAGTTGCAAAACCTCACTCACAACAAGTCCATGACCATACAAGATATACATGACTATACAATCATTCTTGGAAGATATGTACGGTTTTGTACCAATGCATTTTTCTAGGCACATTTCCCAGAACAAAGCATCAACATATTTACTACTCCTACTTTTCTTAGTACGTGCATTCATCTCTTCAGTACCATTATGTGCATCTAAGAATATATTTTCTCTTTTGTTTTCAAGCTTGTAGCATATTGTTAACACTAGTGACAAATACCAATATGTTATTATGATATTGTATGATTAATGTTGGAAGATAATTAATCAGAATAACCTCTACTGTCAAACCTTACATTCCTTTTTAGTTGTTGTGCATTCCACAACAATATTATTAATCTTAAAAAGGGTGTAGAAACATAAGGTGAAAAAATGTGCAAGTTTGACTGAGGAACAGGAAAATAATAAGAGTTGGTAGGTTACTTACTATATTTAACAAATTTGTATTTTCTATAAAGTTTGAACGAATTTATGGTGAATAAAATAAAAAATAATTTTTCTTGCGTTGAAGATTTCATTTTAATTGTTAATTGTAAATATGTCTAAACAACCTCATAAATCTTGTTTATATGTTCGCACATACATCTTATGTATTTTCTTGAGGTTACATTATCTTTGGGCAATTATGGAGGGATTAAAGCAGTTTCGTGGGATTTTAGTTGGGCTAACCATCTCCCATGGCTTCACATGTTGGATCCCCTATGAATCCACTCATGTTGTTTAGATAGATATAGGGAAACAACAAGTACAAGTCAAATCATTCGAGGTATGCCTAGAATAGGGAATGCATATCTCATCATTCCTATCAAAGGTGTACTTTCTTCCGCTCCAAGTGCAAATAACTCCCCTTCACTCTTGCCAACATTAAATGATGTTTCTATCTTAAACATTTATGAAGCCACCATGCGTGCATACCCTTGAAATCCAATCAAGCCCAAATGAAAGGAATTGGAAGCTAGTCACTAGAAACTTTCTAGGATTCTCTATAAACATGTGCTACATCTTCTCATTGATGCTTTGAGCTTTGGTGACCCCTTTTTTCTTTTCCTTTTTGGTCTTTGACTAAGAAAGGATTTCCCATCATAAACTAATTCTTTTCAATAATAGGCCAATTATTCTCATTGGTGACTAGGGCCAGTCGCCACCTATTGAATATTTATTGAGACAACATGGGATGCTAAGTCCCCTCAACATGTCTTGTCTCTAAAGTACCTCGCAACATGCACAAGTGAATTGCCCTAAAATTGTAGTATTCTTTAACTATTCACAAAACACAAAGGTTATCATTCCAAATAGAAACTATTGACATTATGAGTATTGATTGACAAGGCCTATCAATCCCCTTCTTCACCGCCCATCTTTTTCCTACAATATTTCACTCTTTCAAGTTTAACTTCTTCATTACACCCCTTTTGACGTCTCCATTACATCTCATTAGTAATAAAAAAAATAAAAATTTCAATATAAAAAATAATTAATTATTATAATATTAACTTATTTTAATGCTCATATTATAAAAATTTTAATAAAAAATAGAATATTCCACAATCTTAAAATTATTACGCCGAAGGCATCTTTCCATGCAGACAAGCACCACGACGACGTCGTCATCCATATACCAGCATGTAACTTTAATTGCTTCATGTCATCCACGTGCCACCATGCAGGTTTCTATGGTTTTGTTTGTGAGATCGCTGAGAAAACCTGCAGAGGCAACAAACCACACAGACGCGCAATTTTTTTTACTATTGTTTAAACTATTTTCTACGGTTATTTTAATCTCTGTACAAAATGGTAGTGAAAAAGCCCTCTGTTTCCACCTGGTGGAAGATTACTGGAAAATACAAAGTTGTAGCCTCTAATCAGGCAGCTGTAAGCATTGCGACACTCGGGAAGCAGAAGATATACAATTCATATTCCCTCGGAAAGCCATTAAAGAGGACTGACATCACCATTCAGGTTTAAAGCGCTGTGAAATCAGAATCCCTACCTCTGCCAGACAATGACAATGCCAACATCAGATGATATTACGGTCGAAGGCTTTTGTATGAGTTCTTGCGGGTTTCATGCGAATATTTTACCCCCTTCTGCGAATGGAAAGAAGCTTCTTCTATAGGCGTGGGTGAGTAACTTGGCAAGTTATTTCCCTGGTCAGGGTGCATGGCCGTTTCAACATCCAATTTAAGGCCCTTTAACCCCACTTCTAATTGCACTTAATGGCCACATCAGCATTGATGGAATGATTATCAATATCGCCACTATTTTGGCTGGAGCAGTGACAAATCCGTTTAATACTGGTTATTTCCAAGGCGATGCAGCTGCCTCGATGGAGGCCGTGTCATCCTATCTAGGAATATATGGGAAGGGGGCGTATCCAAGTTATGCTGGTGAGCTTTTGTAGATGACATAACGCGGGCGAGTTCGAATGTGCATGGAGTTAACGGGCGCCAGTATTTTCTTCCTGCCATGTGGGATCTTCTATCCAAATCCTGTAAGACACTAGTGTAAACAATTTTGTAGCAAGCCAGCGAAGAAGGATACCAAAATACAAACATTTTGTAATTCTTTTTTCTTTATACGATATTTTAAGCAAAAAAAATTTATGAATGAGATCTTATATTATATTAACAAGTAAAATGATATAAGATAATTCAACAAAAAAGTGGGTGATATGAGAGCACGCTCTAAAGCCACGAACAAACTAGGCTAAGTCCAAGGCAAAACAAATAAGACATAGTCCCAGCAAAAAATAAACTGCAAAGACAAAACTAATAAGACATAGTCACAACGAAAAAGAAACTGCAACTGCAAAGAGTTGACCAGCTGCAGGTGGATCATGGTCATCAGTCCAGTCAGATCCAGGAAGGTCTTGGCCACTATTGAGCACCTAAGCGTACCTACCACGCACAAGTAGTCGACGGCGTCGCGGTAGGGATTCGACCCCTGCACTTGCACCTTCCCACCATGGCGTCCCCACCAATCCCCCTACGCACACTACACGCATATGAATCGACTGCCATTTTATTTAAATTTTAACTTTTCGACTATTGCCCGAAAAAATTTGTCGTTTCTACACGGGCAGGCGTTTGTGCGTCCTAGATAAGGCGCTCCTTATCAAGCACCTCCCAGCCATATCCAACATGGCCCTCCTCTTCGTTGACTTCTGTAGTACCATGAGTGGGCAAAATGACTAAGGCCATATGTGGAAAATATTTTGACTATTGTTAGTCAATGCTAATCTATTGTTGATTAGTGCAGGCCTAAAATTTATAGGAAAACAATGAAAACGTGGAAATCATTGGTCCGAAACTAGATTTTGATAGAATGTATGTAAAGGAACAAACAAAGACATCAAGAGTTATATACATTGCTCTTCTTTGCACTCAAGGCTCTCATACTCATAGGCCATCTATGTCCAATGTTTTTCCTATGTTAACAAATGATATAACAAACTTAACTCCTATGCCTCTAGAAATTTTTGTACCTTCATCTACAACTTTCGAAGCTTCTTCCTCAATCTCACATGGATCCATTAGTTTGTCTCTCTTTCAACTACGCTAAGAGTTATATTCGAGTTCTCTATTGATTCATTCAAAATTCAACATTTAACAAAAGCAACACTGTAGTGTTTGGTTGAGGACTTCAACAAATTCACCATGCTAATTTTTTTTAACACTACAACTTTCCTCATCACAATGCTACAAACCCTTGTATGTTTACAGCCGAAGAAATGCATAGGTGGCCTTTTGGTAAGGCATGGTACTGGCTGCTGCCAAATAGAGGGGCAAGGAAAAGCTCTTAAAATGGGAACCAAGTCTTTTGCCATGTAAAAAAAGGTAGAATTTTTCTTTTGTAATCACCTATTTATTTACAGTCAAAGAAATGCATAGCATCCCATTCATAAGGCATAGTGGTGGTTATTGCCAAATAGAGGGACTAGAAAAGTCTTACAATTTGAAGGATCTTTTAGTTAGAACCATGACTACCCCACAAGTTTGATCGATACTGGGTGTCTGTTTCAACCGAAAATGCACCCTCTTTCAAATTATTATGATACCTATAGATTTTATTTTAAATAACATGATATGAAATCCAATAAAAGATTGGTTTTTATATAAACTTGACATTGACATGTATAATTTGAAACAATACTAGGATCACTTACAAAAAAAACAAAGGCTTCTCTATAAAAATATGCACTCAACACGTAATATTCATTAGACAATGCTAGAGAGGACCAAGACACAATTTTATTTCACAAAAGTTCTTCCTTCGCCTAAAACTCACTACAAGAATATTGGTCCTTTATCCACAAATTTTCCACAATTTCTTTGTGGATAACTTATTCAAAATTGTGAATCCAAGTACATAATTTATGAAAAGTTAAACAATTTTTAAATCTAATAAAATATATAAAATTTAAATCATAAACTAAATTATATACATATTAATATTTAAAAAATAATATCAACATTTTAAATTAATAGTGTACTAAATTAAAATATATACATTATAAAAAATTCATATTCAATTTTTAAAAACTATTCTAAAAAATTATATTTATAAAAAAAATTCATAAAAAATATAACAAAAATATATTGTAAAATAAAAATAAATTATAAACAAATATAACTAATAAAAAACATTAAATAATATAAATTCCTTTAAATAAAAAATAAATAAAATTGATTGTTGGAAAAAATCATAACTTTAAAATAGGTACAAAATCTTGCATGATCTTGATTGCAACTACAAAATATATTTTAAAATGAAAATGAATTATAAACAAAACTAACAAATACAAAATATTAAAAAATATAAATTCTTTAAAATAAAAAATAAATAAAATTGATTGTTGGAAAAATTCATATCTTTAAAATAGGTTAAAAAAATTTAAAGTACTTACCAAAAAAATCTCAAAGGTATTATAAATTATAGTTGAGAATCATAGATAAATTTATATTACGAATTTTTATTTCCATAGTGTTAGAAAAAAAATGTATCCACCCACAAATTAAAACTTTAAACATTTAAACAAAATATGCATAATCATCAATGACCAAATTGGTATATAAAATATACAGTATGCCTTTATGTATATGATTTCCTTCTTATTATTTTGTTTCCCAATAAATTTCAAGTATAGATGAATACTCTTGAAATAATAACTCATACTTGAGATTTTGATATTTTTAAACATCTTGCAGATCTTTTACAATCCCTACTTCCATCCACTATGTTTCTAGCTCATTTTGCAATTTATTTTACAAAAATAAAATAAATGAATCATATTAAACCATCGCCATAGATTTTCTTAAAAATTCTTTATTTATCCAACAGCTTCAGTGGCGCCTCAACTTTCTGCGGAAAATATTGTAATTTTTTTTTTGTTGAAAAAATTAAAAATGAAATCATTTAAAATGAAATTGAATTTTTTAACTAAACAAAGTATAGAACAAGATGGATGGGGCATAATTTATAAGATCGTATATTAAAAGTTGTAGAAATGAAAAAAAATTCATTAAAAGACTATTACCAATAAAATTAGAATCACTCCGTTCAACTATTGTCCACAAGAAAACATTTCTGTGATAAAATCCTTAACACATATGATCATGTTGAAGTAGGAGATATGATCGCTCACCTGCACAGAGTGTTAGGAGATTCTTTTTTTGCATAAAAATCACCTCATACAAGATACCTTTCAAAGAACTTCTACAGAAAAATTAGATACAATTTTATGTATATAATCCAATTAACATAGGATTTAACACAAGCCATTTGTGGTTTCATTACCTATAACTCCATTTCCTCCCTCTCTGAGTCGAATAAATAAATTGAATTAAATGCATAGTCATTCAGTTAGATGCATGCGTAAGTGCAGGAAAAATCTATTAGATGATAGTTGAAACAATCAATTGCATGCCTATATTTAGTAAAACTCAACTGCTTGAATGTAGAATAAATCAATTACATGCATAAATGAAGCAATAATTAAATACACACATTATAAATACTTTTTCGTTAAATCTAAATTTATTGGTTTAATATTTATTTTCTTTTATTTTAAAATAATAAATATATAGTCGTAGCATATTAAAACTATGAAATGGTGATTATAAAAAAAAAAAATCATTTGTAATTAGATGATCTTTTTTATTCACACGATAATAAATAGATTGATTATGTAATTCTAATTTTTTATTTTAATAATATTAACTGAAAATATTATTAAAATTAAATATTTTGAAATTTATTTTAAAATTTTAAAATTTCTTAACTTTCTAAAATTTAAAATATGTTTTAAAACTATATTTTTTTATGTTGATTATGAATTGTAAGTAATATTTGTTATGTAGAGTATGAATGGTAGATATTTTTGTCGTATAAAATTAGATTGAATCAGTACATATTTTATAAAATTTAAATAATTTTCATTTTATTAAAATATTTTATAATTTTTTATATTTTTTAAATTATTATTATGTATATAATTTATAATTATATATTTTAAATAAAATTATGTTAAAAATATGAAATGGTAATAAATTATGTAAATATAGCCACATTATTGTGTAATGTTTGAAAGAATACTATTAGTATAAAAAATGGGCTCCAAACTCCACTACATGACCAAAATATTACTATTTTAAAATTGAATTCTTAAATATAATCAAAATTTGTTGTCATTTGTAATAAGACGTTTAAATTGAGATCATAATTAAACGTGAACACATATCATAATCATCCCCCAATTGCTATTATATGATGCCTCTCAACATGATTAGTTTATGTTATATTGTATGTTATCCACATTATATATGTATATATATATATATATATATATAAGTGTAGTTTATCCTCAATGCTACTCACAAAAAAAAACTTCCCGCAACTACACTTTAATGTGTATTATTAGTATAAACTACATAAATCTAGAGTTATGTGGTGTATTAACGATCCACAATGCATAAGTTTTACATTTTAAGGATAATACCAAGTCAAAGTCTTAATGATATACAACTAGATTATACTAGGTATATTATTAGTGTAGATTATCAACTAAAGCTATGTAATGCACTGAATTATCCAAAAAACATATATTTTATATTTTGTTGATAATACACTATCGAAGTCTTATTGATTTACGCTTTTCACATTTTTTGTTTTATTGAAAATAGTATGAAAAACTTGTAATTGTGACACATCACATAATGTAGATTATCAACAATTAAAATTATTTGAATTTTCCACAATACATATATTTTAGATTTTGTGGATAATATGATAATATGTTATATTATATATAGTGTAGATTAACATTATATGGTATAGATTATTAACAACTAGAGATATGCAATGAAATAAATTGGTCTAGTGACGCAGAATAATTTTTAGAATAAACTTTAAAATGGTATAAAAATTTAGAATTATGATATGTTATGATTAGATTGTGTAAATAGCCACATTTCTTATTTCAAAACACAAAAAAAATACAAAAATTTCCACAATTGAAATGTTATAATGTGAATATTGCACAATTACAGATATGATTTAATGAAATTGTAGAATATCTACAATGTATTTTTAAATGGTTATCCATTTTGTATTGAGAATTCACATTTTTTGTACAAAATAATCATTGTGTGGATAACATTATGAATAAATTATTGTACTTCTAGTAGTGACTCCATCCTTTTCTTCAAAAAAAAAATATTGTCACATTTGCAGTCATGTTATAGTTGTCTCTACTAGGATGCTCTACAGCAAAACTGACTCTTGTTGCTTTCACATGATATCTGTTTCTTTTAAGTTTGTAAATTAACCCCCTTGTTTTTTCTGTTTTTTTATTAAATCTCATTCAACTTCATCAAGAGATAACTACAAACCACCAAATTTTCTTGCGTGGAGATAATGGCAGGGAATGAGTGTGTAGGTCATACGAACCTCACTTTCCTACTTTCATTTCTTAAGTAACTATCCATGATTAGTTTGAATGTTCAAAAAACCATTTTAATAAATATTGAGATTAGCAATTTAAAAAAAATTCCAACTGGATATCCACATTAATATATGTGACTAATACTAAAGTGTGATAGATAGGAGGCCAAATGCAGACAGGCTATGCAGATTCGGATTTTTGGCTGCAAAATAAGACTATCAACAAAACCAAAAACTTGTAGTACCTAAAAAAAAAATAAGATTACCACAATCCTACACATACAAAAAAAAATAGGAATATAATAATCAAGGTTATGTTGTATAATTCATGATAGAATAGGAATGAATTTCTCAACAACGCAACATAGAACCAAAACTGCCTACTATAGGCTTAAAATGACAATCAATATTGTGGAAAATTTAGTGTTTGAGAATTCACATCATCATTTTAAACATATAAACAAAATTTACTTATGGATTTCCTCATCTCATAACCATTACGATTGTATGTAAGTGATATCCTGTTCACTCATTTGGCTGGTAGGAATAACCTAAGAAACCTAGGAAAATGAACATCCATCAAATATGACCTATACGATTTATGTGTTTCTACGAGTTTCATCCCATTGCTTACAAGAGGAAAATGTCTAAAAACCATTTCACATTCTTACTTGTATTACCTATACACTTGAGCTCTAATATTAATTCTTACATTTCTTGTTACTTATATTTCTGTTTAAGATCCAGTTTCCCTTTTACTAGACTCCATATTTCCCTTACAATAGTGACTACACTGCAGTTAAAATTTTCATTTGGAAACACCTCACAACAATAGCAACCAGTACTATACCAATACAACTTGGTGCGATAATAAGCATTAACAAATTGCATCTATAGCATATGTCCTAAGTGATTGAAGATGGGGTAATTCGAAAAGGAAACATACATAACTACGTCAATGAAAAAGGTGAGGGTGAGGTTTTCAATTTCAATGTGGCCGATGCTCTAGGTGATGACATGAATGTAAATTACTTTGGAAATTTTGTTACTTATTAATATACCATGACAAAGTTCATGTTAGATTGGTTTTTTCAATGTCCAAAGGTATCCTAAAATATGTGAAGCCAGTATATAAAGACTCTAGCAGCCCATGAGAGGTGATTCTTAACATGGATTTTATTCTGCAGCCATATGTACATCCTATCTCCGTAATACCAGTTTACGTTTTCCACTTTTCCAAAATTGATGTGATCTAGCAGGCGGATCTTGGATCTATAGTAGATGTTATTGGTGGAGTTACTTCTTTATCTTATGTTTATATCATTACCCAGAAATACGGGAGCTACACTCAATGCTCTATTGTTATCATAAAGTACAACACGTGATATTTTATAGCCATAACCTTATGATGACCACGATGTGATGAGACCACCCAACAATTAGATCCTCAATAAGATGAAGTTTCCATACACATGCTAATCGTAGCTATAAAAAAATCCAAAGTGACAACATTTAGGCAAAGTGGGATAACTATAGGGCCTAATATGCACTTATTCCTTACACATGTAGTACTAGAAACAAATGCACTTCGTATTTGGTTAAGCACGTCAGAAGTAACAGGAATCTAAGTCCCACTAATTACAAAGGTGTTGATATCCATGCATGCAGTACCTATAACCCCACCCACTAGGTTGTAACTATTGCTACCATTATACACATAAACATGGACAATTATTGCTATCCTGCTTTGTCTTGCACGGTTAATTCTAAAAAATGGCATAAAAAATTGACTATGAATATATACTCTTCTTCACATTGTACCAAATGCAACTTGGATACATCTTTATACGAATATAAATATGCATAACACATAATGGTAAAGGACCATCCTGGTACTATATAAGCGACATCTTTTGACAATGTGATCAAATCTCTTCTTAGTTTATTTGCAGATGCCCTTAAACAACAAAATACAACTACCAATGACTTATGACACATTATCAAACATGTGCTCTTCCATACATACATGTTTATCTTCTCCATTTCATGGGGTACCTACAATGGCAAGGAACAAATATCATGCACCATACAAAGCACAATTGGCGCCAAACAAGATTCAGACCATGCAGATCTCGTAGCATCTTTTCTGGAATCTTCCGAATAAAAATGCATATTGTAATTACCACATATATGTACATGTTAAAGAGATTCCACGTAGTTTTTTTGTAATCCTCTGAATAGAAACACACATTGTAATTATATCATATGATTTTTGTCTCACACATTACTTTTTTTCAGGTGATTACGAATTCATGTTGTTAGTTATTTGAGTTCACTAGCACTTTCCCAACGCGCTCAAATCTGTCATTCTACACACCCACATTACCCCTCTCTCCTTCATCAGCCACAACTATTTTGTTGTTCTCCCGCCTCTATTTTCTTATATAATTGTTCCAGTTTTTACTTCCTCCATTTCATATTATCTTGATCGCGAATATCCTTTGAGGAGGAAATCACCACTACAAAAAAAAAAATTGTAACAATTTCCATTTACAAATTTGTTATTGAATACCGGTAATTTTAGTTTGACATAATATGTATCCCACATTAGAAAAAAAAACATATGCTAATAAAACACATGGCTTTGGATAACTTAAATTACAAGATAGTTGTATATATCCTTGTTGAAATACCTATATTGAAAATGAGTTCCATCGCAGTAATCATTTTGTGCATTGTCAATCTCTTCAATATGCGGAGAGATGTAGAGTATACAAAATCATTATATATGTATATGTATATATATATATATACATACATATATATATATATATACATACATATATATATATATGCATATATATATATATATATATATATATATATATATATATATATGTGTGTGTGTGTGTGTGTGTGTGTATACATATATATACATACATACATACATATGTATATATACATACATATATACATACATACATATATATGTATATATACATACATATGTATACATACATATGTGTGTGTGTGTGTGCCCATCTTGAAATAAAAGGATTTTGTTGTTATTTAGTCCCTGCATTAAAAAAATTTAAAAAAAGTTTTTTATATAGATTTATAAATAAATTATATTAGTATACTTAAATATATAAAAACAAATCATTGCATGTTAATAAAGATAGTATAGAACACAATTGAAAGCACCATTAACACTGCATACAACAATTTTTCCCGGAAACAATAGCATTACAAGATTAAGGTGCACAACAAACATGTCATATGCTACTGAAATTACCTTTTTATGTGTTCATCTGTACTTTTAAGCCGTACAAAAAAGCCAAATCTATCACAAATAGCGAATTCCAGAAATAGTATCAACATTTTTTTATGCATACATGAAAATACCCACCTAGTTAGATGCCAACAACTCAACAAAAAAATAAATGTCATGGTCATATGATACACACCAAAAAATAAGCCAACGAAAAGAAAGATAAAGAATAGTTAGACTCTTCCCTCACAATATAATGACCTTGATATGCATATTTTTGCTTTACATAGATCTTCCTATAAAAAAATTATATGATATTCCAATTGATATCAACATATGCAAAGAAACATTAAGTCATAATTTGGCTACACTACTACCAACATATCGAGCTTGGCATATAGACCGTGCAACCACTGATCACACATACAATTCTGATTTAACTTTATTTCTCAAAGCAAAACAAAAGACTATTTGAATATCTAAGATGCAACAACAACCCTATCTAACATAAAATCTCTTGTTTATATAAAAATAGGTATGATAAAAAAGACTACACCACCAATCTATCATAGCAAAAGTGACAACTTCTATGATATAGCTACTTGTATTGATAATGCCATAAGCAATAAAGCATAAACTAATCTCTTATTATGTAGACCACTACCAAAATGAATCCATTGTTGAGGAAGATGTGATTTTAACAATGCAGCAAACTCAAAAAAGGGCAAGGAAACCACAACAAATTCTAAAACAAATAGTTATTACAATCGAGGACAACCATCAAATCCTTGTAGAGAAAATCTATGCCCATTAGTATAATAAATAGGCCTAAATCACCACTTACGTATGACGTACAAACATACAGAACTTACCCAATGTTAAAAATATGTAATATGTAACTATACTTGACCTTCTCAATATGCAAATATGCAAACAACTATTTTTTACATTTAGATTGGAATTTTATGTGGAGAATCTATTGTCCTACATTTACTCTTAAATTACAAACACAATAAAAGATCATTATGTTACTCTTATTTTATAAAATCTCATTATGCCTGGTAAATTATTCAGATAAAAAATAAATATTTCATTGCCGCATATTTGTTATATTTTGAAAATATTTGTGTTTGCATCTGCTTCAATCAATCTTCACATCCAAGACCAGTATAGCTACACTATACCCAAATAAAATTAGAAACACAGAATATGAAACATTTATTCACATTCTAAACCATGACATACTAGTCATCCTCTGGAGGAATTCATCCATTTATTACCTCAAAAACATTCTACCTATGGGTAGTCACCCAAACCAAATGAAAATCAAAAGTAAATTTTGCCCAAAATTAACAAAAGAGTGGTTGCAACAATGTATGCTACGAACATAAAAGTTGTCATTTTAAGGGTTCTGGCAGTGACTTATAAAACTTTAAAACAAGACTCTGATTTATGAATGTAAATCGAAATCTTCCGTCCCCAAATCTAGACATTACCCTTCAGATATCACCTCATTCAAATCCACCTGACATACAAGTAGCTTGCAAGCATATATTCCTATTTGAACACAATATTATTACGAATTTATTTAGATGTTTAGGTTGTGCAAATTAGTTATTATCATTATTTTGATTAAATCCTTTAGACTATGTTAGTAGGAAAAAAATTTCCATGCGCCAACATTAATGTATTCTTCCCAACGTGAAAAAAGAGAACACAAAAATATATGGAACTATTATTCACCAAAACCTATATTTAGCCCATGAACAATTCAAGCCTATACTTTGAACATTCATGATTGTTCCTACAAGGGAAGTGAAAGAATTTCAATAAGATCCAGAAAAAAAGAAAAAATGTAAGTAAACAATCTATATTGCTTACCCCTCGGCATAGACTTGCTCCTCCGGCAGCAACCACTAGTTACATCCCATGGATTATATATATATATATATATACACATGCCGTCAACAGCAATAATAATTAAAAAATGAGCGCTAATAAACATCGGCATTATCAGCCTCCATGTCACCGTCATCACCCTCCATTTCTGATAGCTCTTTGAACAGGTCACCAATGGTTGCTTCGACCTTCTACATGTTTCAGTTGCTAATGCCTTATTTTAGTGGCTCTACCAAAATTGGAGGAGCTAAAATAAAGTTACTAGCCTAAGATAATTCTAGCCACTAACGAAAAGTCTAAAGCTTGTAAATTGCTAACTAATCAATTCATGCATTTCACATTCAGGCTATATCAGAGTTCAGAATCAAATTTCATATTGTTAAAACGTACCTGTACCCACTATTTTTAAGGCTTCACCTCACCCTTTTAACAAACTCTGTCCCCTCTATCTATAACAATTCTTTAGAATGCTTCAAATATAAGTTTAATTATCTCTGATAAAATATCTTTTACGCATTATATTATGACACGCCGCTAGCTAAATTTCATTAATTTTTTTATGGCTGTAAAGTTAAACCATCGGCTGCAAAGTCTCAACCATCCAATATTTAATCACAGCCATAAAAACACTATGAATGATTCCATGGCAAATATATTTTTAAAGGTAAAGTATACCACGCTGTCCAGCAGTTAATTTCAAAATATATCTTGTCCAAGAAACTTTGAGAACCCTTTGCACTAAGGTAGTCGCTTTTTAACTACCTGAGAAAAAAATACATTTGCCGTACTACAAAAACTGGGAAGAGTAAATCAGAAGCTTAAAACGATTTTTTTTAAAAATTTTGTTAAGGGCTAGGTCTCGCTGTAAATCTGTCAATTTACAGCAAACTTCACAAAAATATCTCAATTCAGAAAGGATCTTTTAATATCATATCATTCCAGTTCCTGCTGCTTCTCTCAGCTTTTCAAGCTCACTTAATCCTAGAGTAACCGTGGCCTGCACAACAGAACAAATGACAAGTAAATTAACAACTTTAAACCTCCACAGTCCATAATGTTCAGATAAATGAAATGGAAAAAAATGTGTAAAAGATGAGAAAATGTGTCAGGCACAGCTTAGTTTAACTAAATTTCGACTGTAGAAAAATTCAGACCATATAGACAAACGGATCCCATTTTCCTCCAGCTCCAAAGCGTTTAACTCGGTGTTCCTTCAGAAGTCTGCAATAAAAAATACAGAAATGCAAATTTTACTTCATTCCTTTTTCTAAACTTTAAGTTTGCAGTAAATATAGACAAAGATTGTTTTAACAGCATTAAAAATCCTCAAACTTACATTCTGAGAGCCTTGCTGGTGTCGGGGGTGTTGCCAAAATATTCGCGAACATGCGTCTCAGAAGAGGAGCTTTCGTCGAGAAGGAACTTCTGAATAGCAATGCAACGAAGCGCAAGCCGCGTGGATCCCAAGTTCTTCTTTGGATTCGCCTTATGAAAACTCTTTTCTCTCCTTTTCAGCCGATTAGGCTGCTTCTGTCTGGAGAAGAAATTTTCCTGCGCATGTGTGTTGAAGGACGATGAGGAGGCGAATCCTGTAGAAGCCGTGTCGATGGTGCCATCTCCTGGGGAGCCGTCTTCAGAATTGAACACCGAGCTGACGGTGGTTGGAGTTTTCATTGAAATCCAACCTACAGAGCTCATTTTGCTTCTCAACGAATGCGTAAAGCTCCTTGCCGAACGATTTTTCTTCGCAGACTGTACATTAGGGGAAATCAAGGTTACTCATTTAAATTGCAAATGACGAGCTGCTAAATGCGTTAAGCTTCAAGTAAGAGCTCCGACTTTACGGAAACTTGTAAATGACCGTCTGCTAAATGCATTAACGCTTAAATACGAGCTCTGAATTTACGGCTTATTTAATATTTTCCTAAGCAATGAACTCAAATTGTAGCAATTCATTTCGAGAAAGAGAGCTTTGATACAGTTGAGACTCCAAATGATGATCTGCTAAGTGCATTCGTATTTAAATAATAGCTTAGAAATCATGAATTGGTCAATATTATCTGTATACGCACTTAAATTGTGGAAAATCGACTCAAAAGACAGCGTTCAAACGCACTTTAAACTGCAAATGACGAATCGTTAAATGCAATAATGTTTAGCTAATTGCTCATAGTCCATAAATTACTTACTATTTTCTAAGCAGTGAGTTCGAATCGTAGCGATTCATCTCAAGAAATTAAGTTTTAACACAGTTCAACTGTAAATGATGACCTGCTAAACGCATTAATATATAAATAACAGCTTCAAATATACAAATCAATTAGCATTTTCCGGGAAATGCGCTTAAATTTCATTAATTCATCTCAAACAAAACTTTAACACAGTTTACCGTATACTCACGAAAAATGCGAAAAATAGTGAAGACAACAAATCCTCTAAAGCACAGTCTGTTTATTCACAAATTTCAAGTCTAGATATCGAGCTTTCGTAACAAAATATTGTAAGTAAAGAATTATTTAAGCCCCATAAAATTTTGAGACAAAAGTTGAGTGTCGACATGCCTTCAGCGATGGCGAATTTAAAGTGTTAAATTCGCACCGGGAAGGTCGGTTAGAGCAAGCAACTGTGGCTAAATGAGCGAGGCTTGCAGCCTTCTCCCTTCCAAATGCTGATTTATTCCTGATCAGGCTGGTCAAACCAGACAATTCTGAATCTGGAGAAGACGATTCTTCAAAATAAGAATCGCTTAAATGCCTCTTGTAAGCGCCTTTGGATAATATTTCTTCCGGGGAATAAGTTCCACAATCACTGCAACACAAGTTTAAATTTAAGCTTTTCTATTTAAAATACACGAAGTTTGGTCTAAAATTCACTAAAACAAAAGGTTCCGAAGAGCTTCATGATCTGAATTCATTGAACCACAGTTTCTACGGTATTTTATTTTACTGCAAAACAGGTCTACATAAAGGAAAAGCGTGAATAATTAATGCAAAGTTCACAGAAAAAACTTCAAATTCTTTGCGCCATGATCGATAGAGCAGTAAGGAAGCTGTAAATATTGAGAAATTCGCAGTAAATATTTTGGTGCAGAAGATTACCTAGTATTGCGGGCCGAAGAGAAGGAAGAAATTGAGGGAAAATACGAAAAAGATTCAGAAGTATTTAAGGCAGTCCATTCCAGAAACTCGGCAGCAGCACTTAAAGCATACAGTCCTTGAAGTGGCTCTGCCTGTACTAATTTATTTCTGGTTTCTTCCATTCTTTATTATTTCCCTGTCTAAATTTTCGCTAAAATTTGGGCGGGCCGTAATGAGCGGGCAGAATTCCATTTAAAATTTTGTCTTCATACGATATCAAATAAGTCTCAGTCAAATGACGGGAAAGTTTTGTTCTTTTAATTTCTTGAAGCGACGGAAACGGTGCAGTAAAGATTATTATGCTGTTGTGTGTCCGTCATTAGACATGTGCATAAGTATATCGCTGCCGTATACGTGGAGGGGTGTGATTGAAGGACATGTAAGAGTGGTACGAAAACGACTTGAAAGTAGATAAGATTAGCAATTGCACATGAGTTGCAAGTTACATTGGATGTGCAAGATTTTTGTCTCCCAATGGAGAATATTAAAAAAGAAAAAATGAAAAACATGTGTTGTAAACACAAGTCCCGGGATAGGGTAGCCGGAAAAAACTCACCGGAATTTGACACATTCCAGCAAGGGCATCCTCGAAGAGAGACACCTCCGGTGTGATTAAAGGAGTTATTGGATGAAATAAGGTTTGAAAAGATTGCGGGTTTCGTGTTTAAGATTCAGAGTAGAAGATCTGATATTGGAAAGACTCTGAATTCATCTTGAAGTTTAAACTTTTGGTCTCATAAACTCTTCACTCTCAAAGACATCATTAAAATCTTACATTTCATGGTGAGTTTATTTAAGTAGCGGATGCCCACGCGGCCTAAATGGCATCACTACTTTTGTGAAATTTTTGAAAATTTGAAATTATTAATTTTATTTTTTTGGAAATAAATTTTTATGGAAAGTGAAAAAAAAAATGACCACAATTATGTCACACATTATGGAGTTGCATGAGAATTTATGTAAAGAGGTTTTGAATTTGCATCCAAAAATTTGAATTTATGTCTTTTTTTTAATGCATCGAAGGTTATGAGAGAGTATTTTTTAACTTGAATTTAAAATTTATTTGAAATTTGTTCAAATTTTGTACAATATTTATGTGGGGGAAAGACATTAATTTTTCATCGGGTTAGAATTACAATTGTTCTCAAAATAAAATAAATTTGTGAATTAACTATAATTAATTAGATTGATTTTGTAAGTTAATAATTAGTAATTTTTAATTGTATTTCCTACTTCTAGTCTAATAAATAATAATAATAATAATAATAATAATAGGTTTTTACAGTCCACGATGTCGTGGGGCGACCTGTTTTTGGGTCTACAAGCGGCTTATAGCATATGGGACTACCTCGTACTCACATGCGAGAGGCAACTAACTTTGCTACAAACGAGGCATACATACCCTACCCCCTGCAGGATTTGAACTTGTGACTTCTATTTCAAGAGCACATGTTCTTCACCATTAGGCCAACTCAGGCGTAATGTAATTGTTCTAGATGAGTATGACATCTTCATATTAATTAGAGGAATTAGGGCTTTAATTTGTCTCTTAAGAGGCAAGTCACCACAATTCTTATCTTAATATTGTACACCTAAATTTGGTAATTTATAAGTTAATGTTATCCCAAATTCGCCCCCTCGGCAAATTCAGTCAAGACAACTCCTGCACATAAGGAAATTATGAAGGAAACGACTCAGATCCGCGAGCTCACATTCCAGGATGACAAACAAGTTACATGTGGGCTCAGAAATGAAGGAGTAGAGCCAGCAGAGAGAGCCATGTGTCCTAGCAGCACTTCTCCAAATATGAATCCAAAAAGGGAAGCCCAAATGAGCACCAGGCTGCCGCGTGGCCCTGGTAGGTGAAAAATGGAGGAAACATCTTTGGGCCTTTCAATGCAGGATCTTCTTGCTCTTCAACAACTAGATCCAAGATTTGATCCGCTGTTTCACCAGAATTTCCTCTTCCTTCAAGGCACCAAACCAAGGATTGATGCAGTCAAAGATAGAGCTTTCAAAGGGGATTCAGATTTTATCAGAGTGCATTAACAACAGCAGTTGAGCTTCAACTTGTTTTTCCTGCTTCTCTCTCTCTTTCTTCTCTCTGAATCGAATCTATAAAGTCGAGGGTAGGATCTCATTATAAAAGGTTGTTCACTCTTCTTCTCATACCTCCCCTCTATCAAATTTGTCTTCCCCAGGGTCACCAAATGGAGTAGCGAACCTCCTTTCATGGCTCTATAAAATGGCATTCTCTTTCCTCTTTCCCACTAATGTAATGGTACTGTGTGAACTTTTGGAGCAATAAAAAATGATGTTTTTGTGATGCATCTATCCATCCTTTGCATCGTTATGTTATTATCTCTCCTGTACCTCTTGTCATTGCAAGGTATATTGTGCATATTCTGTGCATGTATTTTACATTTGCAGGTCCTAAGATGCTGTGTTTAACATGGAGTTTTAAAGTGGTGAATTCTATGTGAAATCTATCTCTGGTCTACTGGTGCAGTCTTGTCCACCCTCATCTCCATCTGCTCATTTCTCTCTCCACTTCAAGCAGCTGAGATTGTGACTAGCACTCCCCTTTTCTTGGTGTTATCACCGCTGTTAGTGTAGGCTCTATTCCCTTTTTATGTACCTTATCTCTCCTTGTCTCCTTGGCATTGTTAGGATTAGGTGTATATTAGACGTCATTTCTGCATTAGGATTAGCTTGTAACAGGTAGGATCAGGAAGAAGAAGCCGGCTTTCTCTGGAGGGCCATCTCAAGTCCACAAGGTCCCATAACTTGAGACATGGTCCCATGTTATGCAATCACACCAGATGATTTTGCCTTAGAAAAGTAGATTTCCATAACTCATTTGGGGGTGCTGTGATTTTTCACTAATAGTTTTGGCACACCCGGTGGAACAGGTATGAAGCACCTTACCACTTCATTTTAACAGGTTGATGTGTTCCTGTTAAGGGTCAGCCTTTTGAGGCACATACAAAGCACATCTGGTGATTCCATCTAGTCAAAAACCCATTCTCTGAGTTGCAAACCTTTAACATCCATTTCCACTCATTTTCATCCATTTTCTTCTTCCATCTCCCATATTCTCCCATTCATGAGGTTGTGTAATCATGACTTCATTCCCTTCATGGAACTCACACTTACAGCAATGTAGTCCACCTCCAATGTACTTCCCAACTCCTCCAGATCAACATTATGATCAGATCCAGAACCATTATGCTTACCCATATGAGCAGTGTCAAAACCAGTTTGACTATGAAGCTTATCAAGGATAAGGGGGCGCATATAATGGCGATAGTTATGCAGAGGATGCTTGGTCTACTGGAGAAGATCCAAAAAATGGAGGCTATCATGGTTCAATCAAGGGCAACATCTCGAATGAAGGCATTCAAGATTGGTTGCAGGGTACCTTGTCCATGGGAAGGCCCTTTTCCAAGACATTATAGCCCTCAAGAGAATCTAGACTTCATGGTTGAAATGCTACCCCAACTTGCACAATGGACTGAGGAGATCGGGGCTTATGAAGTTGGAGTCAAGACAACCTCGTCAATGGGTAAGTCCTACACCATTCTCATGGTAATTTTCTTTTTCTTTTTCTCAAGCAGCACCCTCTCAACCCAAGCTCCAAATTCCAGGCTCCTCACTTGTTGCTACCCCAAGTGTTGGTTTCATTTCTCCATCTCCTAGTCTTCCACCTCATCTAAGTTCTTCTATCCCTTTTCCCTTCCAAACAGTCATCCCCTCTAAAGAAACAATAAGTTCCACCTCCCTCCCCACCATAAAAAATTGCAAAGCTGGTTGAACCCCAACTTTCCACTCCTCTTACTTTCCCAAGTCCATGTTGGGAAGATACTCAAGAATCCAGTCAAGGACAGCAAGAAGAGGAGCCCAACAGAAAAGAAATAACAGACAATATGAAGAGTTGGGATGCAAAATTTGGGTTTACAAATATCCCCTTGATGGTTAAGCCAATAGATGAGGTCAGGGTTGAAGAACCAGTGGTGGCTAAGGCTGAGTTTGCAGCAGAGGAGGGCCATATAGTTTCAGAGGCCCCAAGTGTAGAGCAGGATACAGAAGAACCTCCAGTTCTTTCTCCCACTTAATCCCCTTCAAGCTTTGATGTTGAAGAAGAGTTTGATCTTTAAAACTTCATATTTGAGAGTGAAGGGATCCATGGTGATCAAGTTGTAGATCAGGAATGACACCATGGAGGAGGTCGAACACACGCAGTAGGACAATGAGGAGGCAGATTATCTATCTAGACTTGGAGGATTGTCTTGATGGAGAGGAGCCCGAGGAGATCACATCATTCGCTCCTCCATCATCCACCTTCCAACAACATGAGTCTTCTTCCACGGAGGATAACATCCAAGTGACAACAACCTGCATCTCACAACGGCCCTCAAGAACCAAGGTTGGAGGATCTTAATCTTCCATGTTCTTCAAAGGAGGAGGAAGAGAAAAGGTAGGAGGATGTCATCATCTCTCTCACACCATCCACCCAATAAGGACCACAAGAAGACTCCATTTTTGGAGTTGAATTTTAGATAAATGGGCACATCCAAAGGATCAGACTATGCCCAATCAGGTACTTGGCTTCATTGGAGCCAAAGGAGAAACCAAACCCAATCATGCCTACTTCAGGGCATGAGGATGAGCATCAAAGTACCAAGGGTCACCATCAATACCTCCAGGAGTCCAATGCAGGTCAGATTGAGGAGGTATTTTCCATTAATGTTGATACCTTGATGATTTGGGTGGAGGACAAGCTTATAGCCAGTTTTTCACTCATACTGGCAGCTATATTTAGTTTCAAATCATTTGCATGGTTGTCCCTCTTGAGAAAGGGAAGCTACTTCTCCCTGTCTATTGTAGGATTTATTTAGCATTATTTCCCTCTAGTTAGTTTAGGAGTAGGAGTAGATTTTTCTTTCAGCAGAAGAAGTGCTTATGCACACTCTACATGTCTCATTTAAGGCATGTATGATTTGGTATTTGTATATAAGTTTTCTTCATTTTTCTCTAATGGTGCATAAGGCCAGGCTCTTCAATATTCGTGGCAAGAAGACTCATAGCAGTCTATAATAGTTGCTATCTCCAAAAGGGAATAAATCCAAAGGAACTTAAGTCGTTTCAAAACAGTCCATTTCAGGGATAGGTGAAAGCCCGGGTCAATATAATTTTCTACTCTCAGAAACTCCATTTTAAGATTTTCTTATGAAAATTGAGATTCCTGACGCACGGGGAGATTCAAAGTTAGGCAGAGGTCAGCAAAGTGTAGAGAGTCGGGGATTCCATTTTATAATAAGGATCAGTGTAGGCCATCATTCTTGACTCCATGCCCAATGGATGCTGCAAGGCCACTGGTCTCTTCATCTAACAGGTAGATGTCCCCGTGAGTTGCCAAATTGTTAACCCAAATTCACCCCCCTTGAAAAATTTCATCAAGAAAACTCTTGCACATAAGGAAATTATGAAGGAAACGACTCAGACCCGCAAGCTCACATTCCAAGACGATAAACAAATTACATGTGGGCTCAGAAATGAAGGAGCAGAGCCAGCAGAGAGAACCATGTGTCCTAGCAGTGCTTCTCCAAAGGTGAATCCAAAAAGGGAAGCCTAGACGAGCATCAGGCTACCGCGTGGCCCTGGTAGGTGAAAAATAGAGAAACGTCTTTGGGCCTTTAATGCAGGATCTTCTTGCTCTTAAACTACTAGATCCGATTCGGTTCGATCCGCTAGGGAACCAAAAGTGATATATTGTGGGTAGATTTGCAGAAGGCATTGATATTCAGTGGTTGAACTTTCAAAGAGGGATTCAATGCATATCTTGGGGTGGTTGAAACAGGATTCGAATTTTCCCTCTTCTCTCTCTTTTCTTTCTATATATACTGTAACACTTCTCATTTGAGAAGGAGAGACATTCTAGGCATAGAGAAACTCTGTCAAATTTGTTTCTCGATGCCATTTTTGAGCAGTAAACCTTCTCCCACGCCTATAAAATGTATTTTTTCCTCTATTCCAGAAATGTAATGGTTTGTGCACCTTCTAGAGCAATCAAAATGTGTTTTTGTGGTGTTCTTCAACCCTTTGCATCGTTTTGTTGTTTCCATGTGCCTCTCCCTTCCAGATTTGTTTTTCTGTGCATGTATTTCACATTTACAGGTGTTGGATGTTATGTTTCATGGAGTTTAATGGTGAATTTTAAGATCTAGGCCGTGTCACTTCTGTCTGACCTCCCTCATCTCTATTTTCTTCGTTTCTTTCTCCCTCAATAGAATATCTCGCTTCCTTTGCTGGTGTATCAGTGTTTTAGTGTAGGCTCTATTTTTTTCAGTTTTCTTTCTTTCATTATCTCCTTGGAAGTTAGAGTAGGATTATATTAGCTTGCTTGCACTAAAATAGCTTGTGGCAAGTAGTTTAGGAAGAGGAACCATCCTTCTCTGATGAGCTTTCCCACTTTCACAAGGTCCCACACCTTGGGGAAAGTTCAATGTTATGCAATCACACCAGATGATTCTGCCTTAGAAAAGCATATTTTTAGAACTCATTTGGGGGTGTTGTGATTTTGCACTGATAGTTAATGATGTCAATATTAACTTAATCCCTTTATTGCATTTCTCAATCACTTAAAGAAACGAGCACATTGGTCACAAGCAGTCTAATTCTCACAATTGGCATGCACAGATCTCCTCAACTATGTATTTTTCTCCTGGCCCAAACCACCAACGATTTGGTCATGGGTGGAACAATTCTTTCCAAGACTACCCAACAATCATTTTCTCAATTTGATATCTTTTTATAGGCAAGTAATTTCACTATGGATTGGCCTTAATACAAAATTATATCCACAAAACTCTATGTAAGAAAGCCTAATGTATTCATTTACTCACTTGACAATTACTAATGCTCACTTTGTAAAATCACTCAAACAAAGTACAAATCTTTCCCAAAATTTCCTAAAGTAGAAACAAACATTAGGAGCAGCCCCCATAAAGGCTTGAAGCACTCCAAACAAAGACTTAGAGTCAAGTTTCCCAAGCCAAGTCAAGCAAAAACAATCCAATTCATTACAAAACATTATCAAGAGACCATGTTATCAAATATAGTTGTATCCATCTAGTATTACATGTTGCATCTCCAGGTACAGAACTACGTGTAGTTTGAGACCTCTTCAAAGTAGTGCCAATATAAGTGGTGTATAAATTTCACTTCAACTCAAACACTAATTTTTTATAGGGTTTTAACCTATTTTAAGTTTTTAGGTCGATTGAGTTGATTACATAAGCTTTCATACAATTGTGAGACCTAATATTACACAACGAAACACATACTAGTCACTCATAGAGTTTCAAAAAAATATAAAGTATCATCTACTACCAATACCAAACCGTCAGGAAGGAAAAAACTACCAAACATTTGTCCAAATATAATTATTTGTTCCATATTCACATTGAAGTTCCAAAACCAAAGATGATGCGTCCAAAGGGTTTTCCTAGCAATTTCATTCATATATCACACCCATATCAACTTCCAGATTAGTCATAGAGCTAAGTGCACTCATCTTCTCATGTTTCACTATATTTAGCATACGTAATAATTGAATGTAACTTCACTATATCATTTTATATGTGCTGTCAATTTTAAATGATGGAGCATTTATTTATAGATTTAGTTGTGCAATTCCTTTAACATCTAGTGTAGACACACAATCACGCACTTTGGGTAATTATCTAGTCCTGACTACATACTACTATTCATATGATTCCTAAGTAAGAAAAGTACTAATTAACCCATGTATTTGGCCACCTTTCTTTTCTTTCTATTATTACTTTCAGTCTTGCACCCTTACTTGCTTAGTCTGCCTTTTTACTCTTTGAAATTTGTCATCCTGGATACCAGCACCCAACCAAGACACCACCGCTAGGCTTCCTCATCCCCTCTCGGCGCCCCTGTCCTCTTTATACTTTACTCACACTTTTTAGGTCCTTTCTAACTGTTTGAGCATCTTATCTTCTTGGTAATCGGCCTTTTCGGTGTTAATTATGAAATTCAAGTAAGGGAATCACATAAATATAAAGTTACGTGATCATAATAAGGGACCAAGCACTAAGAACTATCTATCACCACCTAAGGTTACATCCATCAAGGCATCTAAGAGCTCCATTACATCCATCTAGCTCCATCACAAGGGACACAAGAGCTAGTTTTCTTCATCACACTTCATAGGAGGGAAGTTCATTCTATTCCATGCACACATTTACTACATTCTACATCTAGCTACTTTCTCGTTATTCCAAGTGTGACATGCACAAGAGCAACCTAGGGCACAATTTTGTACACACACATACAAAACTACATTTGGTCTAAGATGTAGTGCAACACTCAGTCATAAGCTCACCATTGTGACATCTGAGGACAGTACGACCCCTCATTATGTATCTTTCCTTTTTATGATTTGATGGTTTTGCAAGTCTATTATTTATTGCAAGTTTCCAGCGACCTCAGAAATCTTAGTGCAACCATGAATTGATCAAAGGTGACTACAAGCAAACCTCTTGTGACACATTAGAGGAGGTTTTCTGAGAATTTCCGCAGACCTAAGCACCCAGAAATAGGTCTAGGGTACCCACAGGTGCCCCTGTCCCTCTCCAGGCACCCCAATCCAACCTGTTCCTCCAATTCTTCATTTTCCTATTCTCTAGTGTGATATTCAGTGCTTTGCATTTTCCAGTTTTCCAACTCTGTGCACTTTCCATAATTTATGAATTAACTAAGGCTTCTTACCCTCTCTTTGCAATTAGGGTTTCATTATTTATTACTTAAGTTTCTTGAGTGGTTTTTTTGTATTTCATTGTTATTCATTTACTGCTACTATAGTATTCAGATTAGGCTCTTATTTACATTTTATCTAAATCATTTTGGTGAACCCAATCTTCGAATCTACCTTCTTTCTAGGGTTTCCTTTCTTCCTATGCATGTCACTTGTAGTGGTCATTTTGAGTCTTTTCAATATCGTGAGCTTCCTTCGTGTATCTGAAGAATCTCCAAATCAATACCTAATATCTCCACATCAATGGCCACAACCGAAAATCCATTGGATAACTCTTGCAATGTTCCTCTTACCCAAATAGAAGCATTTGACAATGAAAAATCATACAATGAAGATACCAACGTTGACCAAGAACAATTAGACATGCTAACTAATTTTTGACAAGATTTGCGAAGTAATCCCACTCATCTTCTGCATATTCTATATGCTTTGAGTGCTACTAAGAACACTTGTGATGCTTCGGCACCTCTTATTGCTTATTCCTCGACTCATGTGGCCTCAACTCAACCCCTTTATATTTCAGTTCCCATTCCTAGTGCTACCACTCCCATCATTCACCCTAGCACTCCCAATGCATAGCCTAGATCTTCTTCAAATACTCCTGATTTAACTTATTTATATCAGGATCTGTAGACGTAAATTCATCAGCTCTAACTTGCTACCTCCCGTGTTTGACCATCTTTGGATTCCACTTCGATTCTGCACACTTCGTTCACACCTTTCATTTCAACCAATCCATTACCACCTAACTTCATCTCCCCCAGGTTACCCATCTTTAAAGGGCATGGTGACCCACAAGAGTATCTCTGAGCTTTTCATGTGGCATGCCTCAATCATGTGGATGACCATACCATATTAGCAAAGCCCTTTCCTCGTAGTTTATAATATTGTGTGATGCATTAGTTTTATGACCTACCTATCCACTCGGTAACATCTTTCACATATCTGGTCGATGTTTTCCTCACTCAATTCTCTATCAACATCAGCTCTAATATCTCCTACAGTCAACTCACACAACTTAAATAAGGATCTCATGAACACTTAACACATTATGTTTTGCGATACAAAAAAAACTTAGCTAAGATGTCAAATGTGATTGCAAACTCTGAGCTTCAAGATTTTTTCATTCAGATTCTATTACCATATCTTCAGGAAAGTGTTCTCTATGAGACATCTCCTTTATTCGACCAACTATGTCATACTCTTAAGCTTCGTGAAACTAAGCTCTTATCTATACACAAGATTAAATATCAAGAACAAGCATAATCTTCTACACTTTTTCCAAATAAGTCAACATTCAAACCATCAATAACCGAACCAACTGACGCAAAAATCAATGTCAACGCAGTATCCACTACCACAAATCTTCAATCGCAATTGCCTCGGTGTACATACACAAAGTTAACTATCCTTCCACATATTTTTCTTCCACAACTTATCGAAAATAATCTCATCACACTTCATCCTCCGCTTTAATTGGACCCATCTCATCCAATTGGTCATAATTATGATGGAAAGTTACATTGTGACTATCATCAATGCGTAGGGCATTGTAAATATTATTGTTTCAGGATTCATAATCTCATTCAAGATCTGATCGACAATGGTAAAATCAAGATCCCAAAACCTATGACTTTTACACCTATCAATCTCAATCATAAGCTCAATATATTTAACAATCCACTTCCAAAACATGAAAAGAAATCAGTTAAATCCTTGGTTAATCATGTGTATCATGTAGTGCCTCATACTGTGTCGAGGGCTTGTGATTTCCTAGTTCCTCATACTGACACTTCCCCACCAGTTATTTCTTTCTATGATAATGATTATCATGCTACATTCTCCTCTGACCATTTACACATTAACACCTCAATCAGATCTACCGTTGTCAATAACACCAAGGTTGTGATGCAGGAGCATCACCATGGAGATTTGGAGTACAATTAACTCTGAATAAGCCTTTCTTAGGCACTGAGTAAAAACTAGGAGTTGTCAAAGTTTTCTATCTCCATTATATCATTGTTCAATTTCAATTTTGAATGTACATTGTAATTGTGAAGGTGAAAAAATTATAACAAGGGGTAATATGTCAAGTTTGACTAGGTATGGGAGGCTGAAAAGGTGTGTATGAGTTGACATGAACTAGATAAGGTCATGAATACCATAAGAATAGATATGTAATGATTTGTGATGTATTTTTAGATGTAATTTCTATGATTAGAGGAATGATTGAGCCTTTCTAGGGGTGACTTGGTCTATTTAGAAGCTACTTGAGCTTCTTAAGGAGCTAGAATAGGTATGTAAAACACAATGAAGGGAAGAATTAGATAGAGGAAGCTTGTAACATGTCAAGGAATGATGAATAATGTATGTATGATGTTTGAAAAGAATAATTTGCTTTTAAAGAACTCTACTAGACAGTGAGGTACAAACCCTCCATAGAATTTATATGTTGAATTTATTTTGACTGCTAATGTGGAAAGGTGCATGACATGGATTGAAAACATAATTTTTATAAGTCTTGAAATGCTTGCCAAGAAATTATACTGCAATTTGTTCCTTCTTAGGCTCAAACTAGGGCATGCCATATCTATTGACTTTATAGGTGAAACGAGCTATAAATTTCAAAGTGTCTCTATCTTGGCATGATCTAGGGATCCTCCAAATATTGTGGTGATTGGATAATCATAGTTGAAGATATCGATGACTGTAATCTCGAGCCGGTGCAAAGAAGAAACAATGTACAATTATGCAAGGTTAAAGCCAAAATTATCATTAAGTCTTGATTCTAAAGACCCTATAATGGGTATGGAAGTGATATTAAATCCAATTGAGGTGTTTGAATGATTTTAGGTAGATTTCTATTAAGAAAATGCTTTCATTCTATATAAAAACTTGACTATGTAGCTACCGGGATAGTATTAGACCACTTTAATGGCTATTGAGAAAGGAAAATTTGGCAATAAACCCAATGGATGGAATCTTGCTATCATCTTAAACATGATGAGAAAGGCCTATAGAATAGGTAAGAATGTCATGGAAATCCTTCTAATATCATTTTAATTCTTGAAGTAGAATATATGAACTATGAGGAGCTTGAGACAAAGCACTAGGAGATCAGAAGGAAGATCAATGCTAAAGAACTCATTGAAAAACCTAGGTATGTAATATGGTGCCTCCAACATATATAACTAGGTATAAATTTTCTTGAGACTCTATTTGCAGTATACCTCATTGTAAGATCAAGCTTGGTTAGAGGGTAACAATGACATAAGTGTTAGTAATTACAAGAAATGGATTGAGAAGTATGAAACCGTCTTTGCATGAGAATCTAGAGGGTTAGAACACATATATGACCTTAAGTTTAGTAACCATAACTTTTATAGATGATGACCAGTGACCTATATTCCAAGTGACTACTATGGAATGAGATTTAAAGCCAAATTTGGACCTAACTTAAAACAAGGCAGTATTGACATGATTAGTAGATGATTTGGCAATTTATGCATATGGACAGGGAGCATGAGGTGTATTGAATATCCCAAACTTGGTATAAACTTTTGGTTTGCCAATGTGGGGTTAGAGATGCTTATCATTTGTTATAGTTGGTCTTAAATCACTCCATCTACTGTTTGAATACAAAAATTGGTCTTAAGGGGAATGAAGGACTATTTTGGTCTTGGGATTGAAGTTAGGGCTTGAATCTCTTAGAGTGGGTTATGTTAAATGAGTTGAGTGTGACTTGATTGATATAAGAAGTATAAAGTGAGAGGATTACTTGAAATTTTGTATGAAGAAAGTAATTTTCAGGTCTAGTGCTTGACAAAGAAGACTAAAGTCTATGAGTCCAATAGCAAGAGAGATTCTCATTGTATGAAGACATGTATAAGGTTCTACATGGCCTAGCCATATAGAGAAATGAATGTACACCTTCAACCTAAAGGATTGTGAGTACAAAGAACAAGGAGGAAGATTTTGGAGGACATAAGGAGTCAAGTTTGAGGTTGAACAAATGGACTACTTGAGAAAAAGGTAAACGAGAACAGTGAGGGCAGTCAAGAACATTACTTAAGTACTTGTCATTGTTTATCTAATTATGAATCACTCTTAAATGTTACATGAGAAAGCAGAGATAGGTGTATGCATATAGAAGGAAACAAATCTTACTTGCTAAGAATCCTTTGAAAGATAGAGGAAAACATGATGTTAGTCGTCATGATGGGAAGCTGAGCTAAAAAGGCTGCACCGAGTTGACTCATCATGGCCCATTAATGCGTGTTCTATTCCACTTCTTGTTGTTATTGGCTATCCAATTTCACAAATTTCATATCCAATGGACAATTCATATGGTTTTGTTATACTCCATGTTACAGTTGGTCCTCTCACTATGTTGGTACCCTTCCTTTTCGGACAAGCAATTGACGGGTGTGACATGCTCTTAGGCTTCAATTGGATCCGTAGGTATCAGTCTATCATCTCCATGAATCATTTGCATCTAAATTTAATTCACAACAATCAAGTCATTTATATCAATGGTGTGCCTCCATCTACTCCATGGTTACACTCTCCTCTCGCGGTTGTTAATGCATCACCTAGTCCATCTAGTATGCCACGACCTCTAGAACCTAAAGCACAATCTACTCCTAGCTCACCTACTCACACATGACCTATGTGGTCTCATCGCTTGGCTAGTCTAGCATGTATTAGTCTAGGTCTACCGCTATGACATCCCTTACATCTATAATCACTTCACCTCATTGTTTTATTCTATGTAGGTTTCTATCACCATCACATTCTGCTTCACATAGGTCTCCATCACCTACACATTTTGTTACACCAAGGTGCCCACAATATACTCATCAATCGCATGTATATAGACTTCACTCACATGCACATCGTCAGTCTCCTATACCACCACTCTTAGAGCATGGTCACGTGCCTTCATCACCGCAAGCATTGGGTAGAGGACCTTCATCCCTTACTTTTATCGGATAGCTCATTCATCAACACCAACTTGGGGGCATCGTACTTATCTCTCACCCTCCCTAACATCAACAAGAACATTATTTCTCATTACCTCACATCTAGTCTATCACACATGCCACATACATTCTGATACAAAATTATAGCGTCATTACCTGATGACACACTCTTATGCTTTGGTTCACACTTGACTGTTGAGGGTTTCCTATATACATGAACCTCACACACTGCACACTAGACACTATACATCTATAATCTTCCATCTATTCTACATCATCCACACTTTGTGATTTATACACCTATACATAGTACACATTTTCCACGCTACATTCTTATGCATTTTACATCATTAAAACTTATATAATCTACACATCTTACATTACACACTACACTATTATAAATTTGACAATACACATTCAACATTACACATTTCACACCTCGCATACCAATGACATATTACACATCTTACTCATCTACTTATACGCACTGCACTCACTACCCGAAGATGCACTTTAGTCCCATGGTTCATACTCGACTACTGAGGGTCCAAATAAAAATTGAACATCATCTCATCATACTTCCATCATTCTAAAATTTCATCTTCATAATCCATCAATCAACCTTGTTATCACATTATGTGACATTTTTAGCCCTCACCTTATTCACACATATCGTGATATACATTTTATGATAAATCATCACCCCTTTTTTATAATTTCATCCATACATTTCATGATATATGATTTGTTCTACATCATCACAATTTCTATCATCCTATCCATACATCTAGTGATATACACTTCATGCTACATCATCATGTTTTCTACCATCACCATGTTCATCTATTACGTGATATACACCTTGCACTACATCATCACACTTACTAGCATCTTACTCACATGTCTAGTGATATACACTTTAGGCTAAATCATCTCACATTATAGCACATCATCCTTATGTTGCATTCAATATCATTTACACATCATCATTCTAAAATCAACACACCACACTCTATTCAACAACCCTTTCTACATACAACACATCGCTTAAACCATTTCCTGATGAAGCACTCTCGTTTATGGTTCATTCTTAACTGTTGAGGGGGAATAAATAGATGAATCTCCTTGCATACATACACATCCACTTGAGGGGCACGCTTCTCCTATTATTCACTTTGCATTCCAATCTGCCTCATCCATAACATATTGCATATCATGGTTACATTTTCTCTTGCTTACTTATGCTTTTACGTGTTCACTTTATTACACAATTAAGATAGATATCTTGTATGTATTTATCTTTATCATACACACATGGACGTTCACTTTATTTTCAAGTTGTGATTGCAGATTTTATATATCCATTACATGCAGCATGGATGCTTGGCACAGTACCTAGTACCATTCCCACAACAGCTCGTGGGGGCATCTACTTTCATACATTACAGATTTTATTGTTTCATTTTGTTTCATAACACATTACTTTATTATATTATACATGCTTTGAAATACTTTTTAATTTTCTAACATGCTAACGGGTGCTTCATATGCAACATTTGTTTTGCAGGACTATTTACTTCCATGATTTTCTTTTACATTGTCTATCAATGTTTGTTTTTATTTGTCATTGTTTGCGAGCTTTGCCCTATGTCTTACTTGTTCTCTGATTTTTTTCTACCACTATGGCATCAACTGTCTTGCGACATCATGAGTGATGTGCCATGTTTGTAACCCACTTTTTGCGGTCTACATTGTCTTCTAATTACATCTTAGCTTATACATTATTTGCGTAGCTTACATTTCATCTTTTACATGAGTGTTTATCTTTGCTTGTACTAACACTTGTTTTCCTAACCACTTATTTGCGTGTGCCTTGGTTTATACCAATTGCATTCTCTTCCCCCTACAAGGCACAAATTCAAAACAATGGTTGGTCTTCTTTTGGGCCACATACTCCTTCGACAACATCACATGGACCCGAAATGAGGGGGCATCATTTGGGTGAATCAATCACCCCATACAACGTTATATACAACACAACATGGTACCGGTACAACACAGATTTCAGTTTCATACATGGATCAAAATTAGACTTGGGTCCTTAGCACAACGGTATTTCTTGGATGCCTGAAACTAGGGGAAACACAACGGCCTTTCTTGGATACCTGAGACCACGGGAAATTACACAATGATTGGTAGTTCATCACAGTCTATAGAAATCCATACTCATCGGCTTTTACAGGGCTAAGAATCAGACTTGGGTCCTTATCATTTGTGTTTGTACACACCATCTACAATGGTGTGGTGTTCCATATTCGAGGGAGAAATTAAATGTTAGAGGATAACACTAGAATTTTCTCTCTACACTAATTCTGTCGTGGCGTAGGATCACCAAAAAAACTAACATTTAAGAGCGCTCTACGTCTTCGGGAAGTAGTTAAAGGTTGGAGGATGACACCAGACTATTCTCCCTACAATTCATCCATTTCACTTGTGTGAGATCGCCTAAAAAACTCGAGCATCAACATCACTTACAGGATCCTTCTTTACACTCTTTTCTCATCATGGATCAGGTGCACATGTTCCTTTTTCACACTTTCAGTATTTTTACATACTTTCCTTACACACTTTTTACATACTTTGATCATATACATGTGTATTTGACTACTTATCACTTTCTCTTTCTTAGGTCCATCCATATGGGAAGCGGTATCAACATCACCAACAACAACAACAACATAACACACGTTGACATCAATAACAGGTATATCATGACATCTACACATGAGTTTCCACCCTAGGTTCATTTTCATCACTTTTTACACTTTCTCCTCCTTAGCATCCATGCTTCACATTTTTATAACTCCACGCTTTGTATAGTCCCTCAGCATGCCTTAGTCATCGATCTACATGGTTATTAAGTACATATCTCTATCTACTTTATGTTACCGAGCTTTCTACTCAACAATATAAAGTGGGGGAAAATGTAGACATACACATACACACTTTGGGTAATTATCTAGTCCCGATTACATACTACTATTCATATGATTCCTAAGTAAAACCAACATTTCATTAAATTTGGACATATTCCAGTCTAGATTAGAAACTGAAATTTTCTATATTGGTGTTAATAGTATCAAATATTGGAATTCAATTAAATAAGGATGTTCAAATCCAATATCACACTAGTTATATACTAATAATAAGAATTTACAAATTGAATTTCAACATAAATGGTTATTCTATAGGTCCATATTCTTAGATATATGCTCAAATTTGATTAAATGTTGGTTGTAAGAAAAGTACTAATCAACCCATGTCTTTGCCCACCTTTCTTTGCTTTCTATTGCTACTTTCAGTCTTGCACCATTAATTTCTCGGTATGTCTTTTTACTCTTCAGCATCTTTCATCCTAGTCACCAATTCCCAGCTAAGATGCCAGCGTCATGCACCCTCGTCCCCTCTGGGCGCCCATGTCCTCTTTTCACTTTACTCAAACTTTTTGGGTCCTTTCTATCCGTTTGAGCATCTTATATTTTTGGTAGTCATTCTTTTCAAGGATAATTACAAAGTCCAAGTAAGGGATTCATATAAATATAAATTTATGTGATCATAATAAGGGACCAAGCACTAAGCACTATTTATCACCACCTAAGGTTGCATCCAGCGAGGCATATAAGAGCTCCATTACATCCATCTAGCTCCATCACAAGGGACACAAGGGATAGTTTTCTGCATCACACTTCATAGGAGGGAAGTTCATTTTATTCCATGCACACATTTACTACATTATACATCTAGCTACTTGCTCGTTATTCCAAGTGCGACATGCACAAGAGTAACCTAGGGCACAATTCCACTCACACACACACATACACACACACACACACAAAACTAAATTGGGTCTAAGATATATTGCAATGCTCAGTCATAAGTTCACCATTGTAACAGTTGAGGAAAGTCTAACCCCTCATTTTTCATCTTTCTTTTTTAGGATTTGATTTCTATTTGAGGGTTTTGCAGGTTTATTATTTATTGCAGGTTTCCAGTGACCTCAGTGATCTTGGTGCGACCTCAGAGTGATCAAAGGTGACTACATGTGAACCTCTTGCGACACCTTAGAGGAGGTTTTCTGAGCATTTCTGCATACCCAGGCGCTTAGAAACAGGTCTAGGGCGCCCACGGGTGCCCCTATCCCTCTCTAGGTGCCCCAATCCAGCATGTTCCTATGCTCTGGTGTGATGGTCAATGCTTCACATTTTCCAGTTTTCAAACTCTGTGCACTTTCCAAAACCCTGTGAATTAGCTAACACTTCTTACCCTCTCTTTGAAATTAGGGTTTCATTATTTAGTTCTTAAGTTTCTTGAGTGCATTTTTTGTATTTCAGTGTTATTCATTTACTGCTGCTATAGCATTCATATTAGGCTCTTATTTACATTTTAACTTAATCATCTAGTAGCAACAATTTTAAGATGTGTGTATCCTTATAGGTAAGTGCATAAAAATGGTGATCTAAAAAAGGGGTCAAAAGTGGCTACTTTTTTCTTGAAATTAGAAAAAAATGAACTTCAGCGAGTAATTTGAAATGCATATACTCAAATTTTGACAATTTGATGAGACCAAGAATCATAGTGCTCAAAAGATAGTTTCTAAACTACTTTTTTCTTTAAAATGGTGGATATTAAGAGAGCTAAATGTGATGCATAAATAAAGTGGTCCTATTTTTATCCAATTTTTTGAGTTGTGTTAATCATTTTACAAATACCTTCGATAGAAAGTTAACTAAGATCATGCATTAGGTCCGAATTGTTTTCTTTTTTTGTCCTATGTTCAATGAATATATTAATTTTTACTACTTTTCAAAGTGAACGTATCTTGAAAAATAAAATGAGAGTGTGTGCTTCCCCCTAATTTTGAGAATATTAATCAAAAATCCTTTTTTGAATGTGTGTAGTATGGAGCGTAGACTTTTTCAATGTATTTTTTTGAAATTTGGATGAGTTGATCAAAAATTACATAGAAAAAACAATACATTTTTTTTGGCAAAAAATGAAGACACTATTAAAAGTAATTAAGGATTAAAACTTTAAATTATTTTGATTTTTGAAAGAAATTCATAGACACAAAGCTAAGAAGATGTTTGACATCGTAGTGGTGTTTTTTTTGGAATATTGTCTTAAAACATGCGAGCTAATGGGGGTAACACTCACAATTTGTATGGGTTTTTTGTAAAACATGAATTCAACCATGGAATAGACATTCCAACCCTTAGGCTTAGCTACCCAAGCTTAAGGCTTGGTGATTTCCAAGCGAAATGTAACATAATGCGTTTTTGTTATATTCTCTATGAAAAATCATAATCACAAATACAAAAGACAAATACTTGTGATTTTGGTCCCACAAACTTTGTTCTATAATGTTATCTACATATTGTTTTATTCTTTTGAAAAATTCCATATGATTTTTTGACAATTGAGTATTTTTTTATATTTCTTACATTCATAGAACATTCTTATTGTGTCATTTTTCTTATATTGATATAACAAATCCCCGTTATTATTCTTTTGAGAAATTTCATATCATTGTTTGAGAATTGAGAATTTTTCTATATTTCTTATATTCCTAGCATTCCTAGAACATTCCTATAGTGTAAATTATATTATACTTATATAGATTTGATAATTATGGGTAGAAGACCATAGAGGAAAACACCTAAGGAGCTGGAGAAACAAAGGAAATATATGTGTTGGAAAAATAATTTTCACACGACAAATTAGTAGTTTTCGTCAATCCTCCAGGACTAGGTTCCTCTTCTTGGGAATGGGGAGGATCCCATTTATAGAATGAAATAAATAATAGAATTTTTGGGTGGTCATTAGGTCAGGGATCACACAGGAGTACTCCACTATACATGTGGAAAATTACTTGTGTGGAATAAAAAGAAGGAATTTTCTTGAAAAGAGGTAAATGTGAGATACGAAAATAGGGAGAGGGTTAATGTTATAAGTAGGCACTTGTAAATTTCACAAACATTAACCAAAGTATGTCCACATTCAATATGAAGAGAAACAACTATGTAAGCAATAACAAGATTAAAAAATCAAAGAAACAAAGTTCTATATATTTATTCCTCGAATACACAAAGTTCTTTCTTGGTCGTCCAAGATTACAAAGCTTGTATAGTTATAAAGTAGGAAGTAGAAGAACATAGAATAACTTCTTTCTTGTAGTGGTCTCTTCATCTCCCCAAGTGACTTTTCATATTCGTACCGCTAGTGACCTTTCATATTCACATAGGAATAAAAATAAATTATTTTCTTATTTATGAAAATGAACTTTTATAATATAAAATTAAAAGGTCATTTGAGTGAATAAGACAAAATAGTCAAAAAGCACATTCCTTTGGAATGAAGAATTAAAATATAGAGAAAGAAGGAATAAGAGAGATAAGAAGAGAGAAGTGATCAATTTGAAGATGAATAAGCTTCTGATTATGAAGAGCTTGATCTTGATGGACTTTGTGGAAATGCTCCAGGGATGAAATATTTTCCTTTGACCGCTTTTCTAAACTGAACCGATGCAATTGCAACTTCCTTTTCTCGTGGGACATAAACATACTCTAAAGCACTGATCTAAGCATCAGGAATATCATCAAGATATTTTCACTGTGTGAACCATACTTTATGATCTCCCGCGGTATTAGAGTGGAGCCCTAATATTTGCAGGGGATTCCAATGTATCCTCATTGAAGGAGAAAGGATCTCTTTCTCATTTTGGACCAGTTCTTGGAAGGAATTTAGGAATCCCTCCAAGGATGAATGTTTATTGTGTGAAGGGGATCCAAGCTTTTGCACACGTTTACTAATTTCTTCCAAGATGTCAAATGTGTTCTCCTCACAAGACTTGATTTTTGAAATTGCATTGTTCATCGTTTCACACCTAGAATTCATTAAGCATAACCACAATAGAGACAAATTATCAGTTTCAGATGTGAACTCTTTCTTTCTCACCAGGGAATGAGGATCAAGATAACTCATCTCAAATATCAATGGGAAAAAACTATCCCAATGGTCTCATTATTTCTCAATCTCAACCTTTTGTCATCTTTTGTTTTGGTACAAATTTTTACACAGATAAATTATCATAAAACTCTGTGTTTATTATTCATACCATATGTACAAATATATAGCTTATGGTTTGTTATAAAATAGCAAACATCCATAAACAAGTAAATCCCTATGATTCCTCAACAAACTTCTTAGTACGTGAGCTGTTATAACTCACTGTACTATTTTCCACACATTTGTACCTAAAAATATAATCACTCAAACACATTAATGTAATGTAATGTAAGCACTGAATATGATATTTCCTTGCATTCCCCCACCTAGTATGAATGTGGTAGAAAAATATTCACACACTCATCTGCAGTATGCTCACACCTGCTGTGAAGCATGTCCTACTATGTGACTCATGATCTGGATCCAAAAGAAAGGCTATCTCCTTCCATGGTTTTAAACATGATTACCACAAACATTGACGTGAACATGTCCCATCAACACTCCACCTCAAGTGGTTTTCTGGATCCTCCCACAAACCCTTTCAAGAGTCATGACCTGACTTACTATGGTACTTTTTTTGCCAGTATACTTGTACATCAGGGAAGTATATAAGAATCACAACTCAGTTATTACAAAAATACACAATAGAACACATAATGGAAAGATTTCACATTACATCCTATAAGAATCACAATGTTCTTAATTATAGCCATTATTATTGATCGTTTTCACTTGATCTTGAACACCAAAGGAAATTACCACTACCACTGGAAGCTTCCCTTGAATTTAGCTGATTTTGCACATAATGGAAATGGAACATTGGTGTTATGTTCCCCCCACAATGTGAAATTTCCATTATTAAACAAACGTAAAAAAATAGGAACATTGAAAATAAAATTGTACCATACTACATACTAATGTCTGGATCTTGTTGTTTGGATCTTGCTGCACATAATCACCATTGCCAATGAACATATTACTGACTGATCATCTTCCAACGAAGTATGGTAGTCACAGGATCTCCACAGTCATTTGATTTCTAATACATTTATTTTTCCAATATCCACAATACACACTGAAAAACTAAAAAACTGAAATGAAACACACTGCATAACTAAAAAATCATATACACACCAAAAAATGCCTCCACAACTGATATGCGGCCATGTCATTGGTAACTAATGAGAGTTCATTGATCGACCTCCATCCTTTTGATGCCTTCGTCCTCCAATGCAATGTTGTTACCTCAGCAAATTTGGATTTTGATTATCAATAATTGTAAGGATGTCAGATTCCACCAAAAATGCGTCCGTAAGGTAATTTTTTTATTTTTCGTACTTTTACAATGACTCGAATCTTTGACTATTAAATCGATTTTTACTATTTTGACTCTTTTAACAAGACGTGTCAACACATAAAATGACTCTTAAATTTGACAACAAGCCTTTTATATGACACTTTTGACTACGAATCTACTATTTTTTTAACACAAAAGACAATGAAGCTATGCTAAGGGGACATTTGACCAATATAATTTACACCAAAATTAAACAAAATAATGCAACGTAATTGATAACCTAATTTTATATAAGAACATTTAATTTATAATATAGATTAAAAGTTATCAATTAGAAAACAAATCGACCACTATAAATAAAACTAATTGACTTAAACGCATAAGTGAAAACTTATACGTAACCTAAAATATAAACATTAACCACACCTCGTATTAGAAAAGAATTTCTTGTGGAGCCACCGAGATTCTTTGTAATAGGGGTTTGATCAGCCGAGTGAAATAGTGGAACACTAATGCTACAAATGGTTTGATAGAGTATAAACACCATAGGCAAGGAAGATATTGTTGGGTGACAACTTTTTCTGCAAGAATGGTTGATGTCTGCAAGAAACTTGGCTGGCTGGCACCGTATAGTAGTGGTAGAAACTGGTCTAATCACACCTGATAAATTGTCATATTCCTAATTTTCTTCTTTCTCATATAGAATTTGTGCTTCTATGTTGACTCCTTGATAATAATTCATCTTATCAGACTCTTCTGATAAGACTGCACACTTACATCCTAATTCTCTGAATACATATTAGAAAATAATACTTGAGCACAAAGAGTGAATTTTCAGTTCCCCTTATCTAATAAATGGACACACTCAGATGAAGATGATTTACACAATGTTGAGGAAGGCTGATAACAAATGAATAGGGTTGTACACACAAATATTTTCCCAACTGATAAATTCGTGAATGCAAATATTCTCTCAAAATGAATTTCTCATCACTCGAGGCAATACAAAGAAGGGTGCAGCCCCTTATCATAAAATAACAGTTCATATTTCCAGACTTTCTCTCAAAATGACTTCTCTGATACCAAATGTTTTGGTGTAGAGTTTTACACACAAAAATTATCATAAAACTCTTTGTTTATTATTCATACCATACGCAAAAATATATAGCCTATGGTTTGTTGTTTACAGATCCCTACCTTTTGCTAACATGGGATGATCTCACAAGTGTGAGACTTGAAAATTGAGATAAACCTCCAGAAAAGGATGGTTCCTCTTCCTAATCCTAATGTTAAACTACTCCTAAGAAGGCAAATGCAACTATCTAGCTCTACTTTATGATTCCAAGGGACCAGGGTGAGAAGGAGATGCATAAAATGAAATCCTACACTAAGGGGAGGTGATAGCACTAAGAAAAAGGGTGAAGAAACTCTAATGAGGAAAAAAGGAAAAGGAGAATGGAGAAGGAAGAGGTCAAACGTGAGTGACACAAATCCAAAACAACATTTTACCTTGTATTTTCCATGAGACACAACCAAATGAATCTACAAATGAGAAATTGATACACAAAATACAACATCAAGAATGGAGAGGAAAGGAAATGCAACAAAACATAAGTTAGAGTTGAGAAACACCACAAAACAAATATTTTATTGCTTTCAAAGTATGCACAGACCATTACATGTGAAGAAGAAGGTGCAAGAACACATTGCCAAGCTCAAATGGAGGTATGCAACTCGTAATTGCTCTAGAACAATTTTCGACACAATTCCTTTACATTTTAAAACATCCTCCCTTACAAATGAGATATTTTAAATTATATAAAAATGGGAGAAAGAGAGGAGAGAAAATAGAGGGAACTCGTATTTCCTCCTTCAACCACCAACAAGATGTATTGAATGTCTAAAAATAGGCATGGGTACCCTTCCAAGGCCATTCCCCATGGTACTTTTCTTGTAGGAGAAGGAATTGGAACTATAACTCATCATTTTTTGTGGTTGAGAAATCTAAAATTGTTCTTTTAATGTGGTGACTATATTTCCTCGTTTTCACCAACATAACCTCATAAAATTTAATAAATCTATTTTTTGTTGTAGTACATGATGAGACCTTTTCCAAAAAGTCTAACTTTGTTAAAATCAAAGTTACGAGGTGAAAGATATGGCCATTTGAAGTTCAGGGTGCCTCTTTGCCCCTTGTTATCAAAAGGGGTAAAAGTTGCAAAATGGCCCGCAACTGCACCCAAGGAAAAATCCAGCATCTAGGCCCGAGTCAAAGCCAGAGCGGGAATCGGAAGAAAGGGCAAAAGATAAATTGCAGACTCGTAGGCCGACTTTTGTTCCAATCTGGCTGTCACGTGTCCCATATCAAAAGGGGACCCATTTTTCAAGATGTTTTCCCACCCTCATGTACGGACCCGATACAAACTCCGAAGGGGCATATCTTTCAACTCAGGGCTCAAGATATTGTGAATCTGATGCCGTTGGAAATATCTCAGCCTCACCCATGCCATGGGGTATGAAACTTTAATTTTGAGGAGGTTAGGTGAAGAAAATGGAGGAAACATCTTCGGGATTTTAATGCAGGATCTTCTTGCCTCAACAACCAGATCATATTTGATCTATTTCACCATTTCCTCTTCCTTCAAGGTGCTAAACCAAGGATTGATGCAAAAAAGATACATTTGGGGAGACATTTCATCAGCGGCATTAACAGCGGCGGTTGAGTTTCAACCTGCTTTTCCTGCTTCTCTCTCTTTCTTCTTTCAGGCTGAATCTATAAATACAAGGGCAGGGTTCATTGTAACGGGTTGAACATTCTTTGTTTTAAAGGCTCCCTTCTCCTCTTAGCAAAAGGATTTGTGGGGTTCAGGCCTTCCATAAAAAATGTGCAATACATTTTTGCCTCTTGGCTATTTTGTAATGGACTATATCAATCTATAGAGCAATAAAACACATCTATGATCGATTTTGGATCCTCTCTTGTCTCTTTTTCTTTTCATCTGGTCTCTCATTACATATCTGGCTATCTGTGCTTGTTTATTGTATGCATTTTGTTGGTTTTTGCCTATTATCAAAATAAGTGTTCATCATTTCTTTGGTGCATCACCTCGTAGTTTAGCTTTGTTTTAATTTTTGTATTCCTTTTATCCCTGTCTTCTTGGTAAATTTTAGATTAGGATTAAGAACGGACCCTCTGCAAGTTTCTATGTATGCACTTAAATAGAGGAATAAGGAACCAACCTTCAATATGGAGATCTTTCCCATTTTTCAAGGTTCCACACTTTGGGGAAAGTTCAATGTTACGTAATCACACCAAATAACTCTGCCTTAGAAAAGTAGACCTGTAGAACTCATTTGGGGGTGCTGTGATTTCGCGTTAACAGTACCATACTTCAATAAATGCGAGTGGTTAAACTCTCAGTGTTTCTCTCTATCAAGTACATGACCTTACAAAACACCCTAAGAAACCTAACACAAATAAGCAAGACCATCAAAACTTCAACCCTGATTTGCACCTTGTGAAACCTGAAACACTGTCAAGAAACTACACTTGTTGAGTAGATTACGAAGTCACACACATAGGAATGCGATTTTTGGGAATCGGGAAGTAGTTGACATGAGACATCATTGATTTTCTTTGATGTCGTTGACCCCTGAAAACATGACACAAAGTAAATCATGTTTCAGGATTAGAAAGCAAGTTGTAATTTACATGTGTTTGAATTGTGATGTTCCGATGTCGAAGGAACCTGAAAACTTGAAACATTGTAGACCATCAGGTTTTAGAAGCGGAGAATATATTACATGGAACATGCATTTGGGTTATGATGTTCCACTGCAATCAAATCCCTCGAAACAAATTGAGGAACTGTCCTGGTGTTTTGCATGTTGTAAAACCTGAAAGAAAAGAAAGCTGGGGTTTGGGAGTGGAAAACGTAAGACACAAAAAATGTAATTGGGCCACCATGTTATGATACAAATGAAACTTGAAAACTTGACAAACTTTAAAAATGAACTCTTTAATCCCAAATAAACTGTAAATTTTCCTAAGTCCATAAATGAAGATATATGTTGCTAAAATAGCCCAAGGATTATTTTAGACAAAAAAACCATAAAAAGTAAACCCTTATGATTCCTCAACAAACTTCTTAGTACGTGATTTGTTATAATTCACTACTATTTTCCACACATTCGTTCCTAACAATATAATCACTTAAACACATTAATGTAATATAATGTACACACTAAATAGAGTATTTCCTAACATCCTCACCTTAGAAACAATTGTGAGGGAAAATTACATAGAGAGAGGATATCAAGAAATATTTCATTCCATTTTTTGATAATATTCTCCACCCATCTATCATTGGCTCTCCCATGCATAGTGTACCCTTGATCTCTCTTGATCACTTGGGAATCAAAGCTACTGATAGGAGAGATAGCTTCTACTGAAGGAAGTATTGTTGTATTGGGATCTAGGAATGAATGCACATAAGTAGTCAAGGTTCTCACATGGTCCTAAAGTTATTCCATCATCTATTTATTCTCTTCATTTCTCATGAGCAATCGAGCTAGGGACTCTTTGAATCAATGCACATCTCCTTCATGTGTGGCCTACCCCAAGGGAATCTTAGTCATCTCATAATCAATTGATGTCATATCTCCCATGGGTTTAATCACTTTAGGGTGTGCAAATTCCACATACTAAGATCTAGAAGCCTCAGTGAAGAATCAAGAATTCGTTTGAGATTTCTTGGTGTAATTGGATTACATATATTTTGAGATGAATTCAAATTTAGGATTAGTTTCTTGTTGCACCATTCTTAATTCCCCCTTCAAGTAGCTCTTACAACCATGCAAAAGTCTCAGCTGTAGGCAGAATACTGGGCACAAAGGAACTTTCAAGTGTTTAATATGAAACTAAAGCTTCACCGAGATGGGATAGATCAACTGCCTACGAGGAAACATTTGGATCTTGAGGATGATTAGGAGATTGAGATGGGTAAATTTCTCATGAATCAAGTGGCTCAGTAGGATTCCTTTTAAATTTTTGATTTTTATGAAGTATCATATGGGGAGTAACTTTAGTGCACTATGTCTCCACAAACTTCCTTTTAGAAGAACCCTTCTGAATGAGAAGACTCTAGGACCCTATCGGGGTGCCTTGAGAGGGGAGGCGAGAGACACTTGTTTGGATGGAGCTAATAGACCACTTGATTTAATGAAAGATGTCATCTTCTGCTTGAAAGAATCATTTGATCTTTGAATCGCTACCATGTTTCTTCCTTTGATATCTCCATATTCTTGGATGTTCCATAGACTGGAAGGAAGAGGAGATGATTAAAATACTTAATACTCAGGATAAAATAAATATGATCCATCATCGTTCATCCCTTTTACAAACCATTCAAATTCAAAATACCTCGTTTGATTTACAATCATCCTCATGTAGTTCTACCTTCTAACCTCAAAATCATCAGTGCAATTTTCCCAATAGTCTTCAATATGTGGAATGTTTAGTAAACTTGACAAATGGAAAGTATAAGGGTTATTCCTACTATCAAAATCTAGTTGGGATATATAGGAATATAGATTGAAGGCTACAAAGGATGTTTCAATGTTTGTTTCATCTGTTACACTCTTGTATGAATATATCCCTAAGGAGATGGGGAAAGATACGCCCTTATTCTTCATGCTTTTGCACTTGGTGTAAATGTGAGATAATTACTTACACAAATCAATCATGATGATCTTGTCACCTGAGTACCTATATAACTTGTGAGGTGTGAGATCAAATCCTCTGAATTTACAATCATCCTCATGTACTTATACCTTCTAACCTCAAAATCATCAGTGCAATTGGCCCAATAGTCTTCAATATCTGTAATGTTTAGTAAAATTGACAAATGGAAAGTATAAGGATTATTCCTACTATCAAAATCTAGTTGGGATATATAGGAATATAGATTGAAGGCTACACAGGATGTTTCAATGTTTGTTTCATTTGTTACACTCTTTTATGAATAGATCCTTAGGGAGATAGGGAAAGATACACCCTTCTCCTTCATGCTTTTGCACTTGGTGTAAATGTGAGATAATTGCCTACACAAATTAATCATGATGATCTTGTCACCTAAGTACCTTGATAACCTGTGAGGTGTGAGATCAAATCCTCTAAATCTAATATAGGTGAATGTGGGAAACTATATGAAGTAACTTCCATATATTCAAATCAAACTAACTACTTGAGGTGAAATTATCTGCTTAGGGTTACCTTTGGCTGACCTTATGACATACATAATGAATGCATCATTCACCCTTGAGAAGTGAGAGTTACTCTCCAAATATGTATGTTGGGTATATTTCTCATATGTTGGATAATTTTGTGGCAAATTTGGTGTAGAAGAGAGACATTGGAAAGGCCTCATGTGTGCGAGAGAATACACTAGATAATAATTCATTGTGAACTTCTTAGGGGTACGAAATTGAAACAGTTACTAGTGAATGTTGTTACTTACAATCTGCCCCTAATCAATCATTTTATTTCCTTATGTGAATACTAAGATGAATTGATCCATCACGTCTTGGAAGTATTTTGTATTCTCTTCTCCCATTAACATGTTCAAAAAACTATTATATTCACTTTGAGACCAAATTTTGGGAATCTGCAAGGGATTCCTTCTATGTTTGAGCCATGATCCAACTGCCAAACCTTGGAAATATGAATTCATTCTTTCCCAATTTTGAGATGAAAATTACCAAGTGATGATCACCATATTATTACTAGTGGGAGTTTTTTGGCATTGAGAGATACCATTTGGAGTGAGAACTAGCAGTAGTGAATTATCATCTGCCTAACTTTTCCTCAAATTTGGGTCATAATGTTGGGCATAAGCTAGGATAAGCTTTGTTCTTTGAATGGAAAATGGATCTCCACTATATATGAATATCCCACTTGAGAATATATTTTCCTCCATAGTTGCATGGGGTTATCTCATCAACCTTGTTTTTAGGTCCTCTAGATCTATGTTTTTCACATCACTATCACCTACATTGAGATAATCAATGTTTAATGCGGAAATGTGATCTAAACCTGAGCATTTTATCTTCATGGTGATGAAATTTAGTGAAATAGAATGGATATGGATAGCTATGAACAATTTGAGAAAAATCCCAACACTTACTATTTTTAGCAGGTTCCATCCCAGATGTCTATTTTTAGAAAGTTTCTTAAATTGACACTTTTGAGTGTTCTTGACATGGAAGGGGTGATGGTGGCTCAAAAAGTGAATCATTTTCAAAACTTACTATTTTATCGTGTGAGAACTTGGTAAAACTTACTTATTTTAGTAAGTGGTCTTCTCAATGTCAAAATAAGATGAGAGTAGTCTCAAAAGTTTCGTTTTCACTCCGAGATGTTTTGCTCCAAATTTCAGGGGTTTTTAATTGCCAATTTTTTGTAGATTTAAACAAGAAAGTTTTATGGCTGCATTTTTGTTTTGGCCATTAGAAATTACTTACGACATTAATGGAGGCAATATTGGTACCAAAAGAAAGGTGTTTTTGCAAGGAATGTACTGTTAAATTTCACGAGATTCTGATGCGCGGTTTTTGAGTTATGAGAAAATATTTGTTTTCAAGCATGGGGATTTATGGAAAATTTCAATAGCATAACAACATACATTTAGTTTTTGGGAGGGAGGAACACCACATTAAAATATTTAAAAATGGCTAAGTGTTAGAGTTTTAACTCTTACTCCCTATTAGCACTTTAAACTCACAATTAACTCACATAGCTTCACTTAGGTCAGTCGGGGGCTAGAGGGTGAGTTACGCCCAATAAAATAGGGGAAAGTTGAGGTGAGGGGAAAATGGGGACATAAATTGTGCTTTTCATTAAGTTGTGACAAGTGTCACCATGCAGGAGCGAGGGAGATAGATGCAGGGGATAAAAGTACGCTCTGGGGCTAAGATGAGGTTCTTCATATGACCGGAGATAGCTAGATGAAGGAGGAAACAATTTTGTGTCCCAAATGTCCAATTATATGTTGGGACAAAGGAAAAGGGGCAATAAGTGTTGAAAAAATGTTCCATGGCTAGCCTTTGTCATGAGGAGGGGCCAAATCGATCTAAAATTTATGTTTGCAAGTTGTTTTAGTAGACTGAGATGTCACTTAAGTGATGAAAGATATAATTCCACAATGGGGGCATAATTTTGTATCCCCACATATCCCCCTCACATTAAGGGACAAAGAAAAAGGGATATATAAGGTTGAAAATCCTGCCACTTACCTAAGAAGTGTGTTGATGTCACCATGTCAATGTGAAATTAGAACACGAGAATGCCTTTCTCTGCCCTGGGAGAAAAAATTGGAGTTTCACAGTAAAAAATTATATTAATTTGTCTCAATGAAATTATATTATTTTTCTTTCATTTTGATTTTAAGGCCCATATCACCCTTTTGGCACAAAAAAGTAACAACAGTGATCCAGACTACCACAGAGAGTAGTGAGGCCTAAAATAAAAAATAATGTATTTACCATGTATATGACTCTAATAGATTTCTATTGACTATATTTTTAGCTCCTAACTCCTCCCGAAATTCATGTGACCTTCAAAACAAGATCACTTTCTCCATTAAAGCTTACATTCCATGCACCTGTAGTGACCTGGTCTTGCTCAGATGAATCCTACACATATTTCCTTGAAACTACCATGGATCTCTTCATTTCACTCCTACACAACCTACAGATGAGTTGAACCCTTGCAGATAACTCCCGGAGGATGTTTTCTTACTATAATATGGCTACAAATAACCATTTTAGTGCTTTTGGGAGAAATTTTCCACCTTAAAGCTCAAAAGCTTCATGAAATTCACTTTTAGATCATATGATGCAACATCGAAGAACCATTGCACTAATCAATAGAGACTTAATACCAATACTTCCTTTACAATAAACCAACATACCAACACTTGTAATTGTCGCATCTGCAAGTATTGCATTTTATTACTTCAAAAGTGTTACCTTTACGGAAACATTGTTTAAGTCATTATGCCTCACAATGCCACAATGTTGGTTAGTTATGTTTCATTCTAATTTCTATACCAAAGTTAGAATTTTTATTTTTTTTCTCGCACTAGAACTATATCTGAACAAACATGCACCTTCCATTCTTAAACATAGAAACGTTAGATCTAAGAGTAAATAACTTGGCGAGAACTGCTAGAAAATCTATCCATCACACATGAAGTAAAGGGAAACATGCAACTGAAAGGGAAAATATGATACATGATTGGGGATTACCAACTCTATTAATTGTAGAGATTCAAATGTTTCCCACAATGAGGCAACTCCAACGAGGTTCCATTAAGATATGTGTGATAGTATGTGTTTTCTCCACAACAGTTCCTAATCTTGAAGGGATGAAGCTAGAGAGAGTCAAATTTCCCACAACTTCCTTTAGGTCTTCATATTTTATCCCAAATTAGGACAATATTTATAATCTGAAATATTTTGTTACATGCCTTCTGATCGAACAAATTCTTCACTTTTGATTGGTTCCTCCTGAGAACATCCATTGCTACTTATCTAGCTTCATTCAATTTTTCCAAGTTGCATATTATTTTTTCAAGAGCATCAATATACTCTCCATCCTTTAGTGCCTTCACCAGTTTTAAGAAAGGAAATTCTAATGAAATATGAATATGGGCCTTAATTCCATATAACATCTAAAAGGGAGAGGTACAATGGCATTCTTAGGTGTTATCCAATCAGCCCACAGAGTATCATACAAAATTTTATGCCAATTCCATTTATTAGCATCCACTAATTTTTGAATAATGGTAACAATATTCTTGTCACTAGATTATACTTGACCATTGTCTTGTGGGTAGTAGTTAGTAGCATGTGATAGTGAAATGCCATGATTGTAGAAAAATTCAATTAGCTCAAGGGACAAGAAACAATTAGTATTATCAGTTACTATCTTGTCTGGAACTTCAAACCATACAATGATATTCTCTTTTAGGAAGTTACACACCATCTCTGAATTGGCATGATTGGTCGGAATAGCCTCCACCCACTTTGTAAGATATTTTGTGGTAGTAAGAACATACATATGACCCTGTTAGCAAAATAATTTTTCAGAAGGTAAAATTAGTGGTTTTCACCAACGCTTTAGGACTAGGTCACTCCTCTTGGAAATGGGGAGGCTCCCATTTATTGAATACATGAAAATTAATTATTAGTGCAAAATCACAACACCCCCAAATGAGTTATGGATCTACTTTTCTAAGGCAAAGTTATTTGGTGTGATTACACAACATTGAGCTTTCCCAAAGTGTGGGACCTTTGCAAACGGGGAAATCTCTCTAGAGAAGGTTGGTTCCTCATCCTAAACTACCTGCCACAAGATATTCCAGTGCAGGAAAGCTAATCTAACCTAATATAACTTCCAAGGAGACAAGGAGAGGAAGAAAACAAGGAAAAAACAGAGCCTACACTAAAACGGTGATACACCAAAGAAGGAAAGTGTTGATTATCTATCAAAACTGCCATGGAACAAGAAGATGTGAGTAATGGAAAGGATGGACAAGTGCATCAAAGACCAAAGATGGATTTCACATAGAAAATGTTCCAAAACTCCATGAACATAGCACCAAACCCTACAATGAACATCCAAACATGCACAAATACCCTGTAATGAAGAGAGGTAAGGAAAACAACAAATAAAATGAGACAAGGATGGAAAAATGCATCACAAAAACATGTTTTTTTATTGCTCAGAATTTACACAGTGCATCATTTCACGGGTAAGAGGCAAAAATTCAATTATAGAGCAGGGGAGGAGGTTCAAACTCCATTGTCGACCATGGGGAAGAAAATAAGGGAGATGCAAGGAAGAAGGATGAACAACCTTTTTTCAAAATGAGCCAAAATTGGCTTTTATCGCTCGAACAAAATGAAGGAGATGAGAAAATGTGGGAAAATCAATTTTAAAACTCCAACCACCGACAAGATCCATTTAATTAACCTGTAAAATGATGGGTTTCTATGAAAAATCCCATACTTCATCGTACATTGCTTCGCAGAGCAAGAAAGAGGCCCATACTTCAATAATTTTGGCAGTTGGGGTTGTTTTCTGCAATTTTTCCATGCCAGAGACGTTTTCCCATTTTTCTCTAGAAAAACTCCATCAAAATTTTAAATTTAAGTGTCCATCATGTAGAGGATTTCAACAGCTTTCCAATGATACCAAAATCGTGAAAATCTGACCTCGCGATCAAAAGATATGGCCTTCTAAATATTTAGGGCAAACAGGGAAAATTTAGGGCAAAAATCGGGTTAGCGGGCCAAAACTTGAACTTTTTCCCTTTTCACAAAATTGGGAAATTTTCCCAAAATTCTCCATGGCCCCACCGCTCCGAGACACGTGGCATCTTTTGATTTCTTGGCGGGGATGCACTTTTATTTTTTACTTTGAGAAATTTTGACAAAAAAGCCAAAAACTTTAAATTCCTTTCGCCCTCACTGCTCCGCCTTGACACGTGGCACATCCTGAATAGTTGTGGGCCTCAAAAAAATTATTTTCCTCTGCGGGATTTCGGGCTCAATATTTCTTTTGAGTTATTTTCCCAAAAGGGCTAAGTGCCAACAATTTTCCCGCTAGCCCGCCAGTGTGTTTCCTTCCCCTCCGCGGGTGATCCAGGCAGCAATTCTAATGGCGCAACTTCCAGGGACCATAACTTTTGCACCGTAGCTCCGATTGACTCCGTTCAAAAGGCAACGGAAAGCTTGGAATGCGTAGAATGTGATGAGAAGGTGTGAAATTTGTTTGGCAATGTTTGACCCCCGAAATCCACGTTTAAGGGGCCCAAATTGTGATTTTTGTACTGCTGTCTAAAAATAGTAAATTCTAAAAATAGTATGTTTCGCAAAATTAGTGCACATGTAAGTCTTGGAAGATGAAACACCTCGTCCCCCTCGAGACTGGTGACCTTCCACATCTTTCTAGGTGTCCTTTCGTATTTATAAAATTATTATAAATACATATGTAACCGGAAGAAGAGATAGACATCTCTTGGCAGAGATAATTGATGTATTTTGAAGTCTTTGAGTAATTTACATCTCTTTTTAGAGATAGTTGTTTTGCAATTCATTTGGCACATTTGTTAATCTGTTCCTTAAGTCTGAAACCCCTCGTTTTTGGATCAGTGGTATCAGAGCTAAGTCATCTTGAGAGTGTATGATCCCCAGAACGAGGTCGGGATATAAAAAGCTTGGGTGGTCCACACATAATCCTTCAGAATACTTGCCTGTTCGCTGCAGGCGACCTCCAATGGCGGACAACACCAGGATGGATGATCCTCTCAAAAATATGGTGAATGAAGCTCTTAGGGAGCAAAAGGATCATATGCTACAACAATTCACCCAAATTCTGCAACAACTACAAGTAGGAAATCATGCCTCCTCATCTGTAAATCAGTCCTTTGGTGCCCCGACTCCATTCAAGGTGCAAGTAAATTTCGACATTCCTATTTTTGAAGGTAAGATCAATTCTGATGCAGTAGAGAACTGGTTGGACCAATTGACCTCATATTTTTCTGTCAATCAATTTACTGATAAGGAAAAGATAACATTTTCTCTATTGAAATCATCTCTTGCTGTCAAAAATTGGTGGGGTGTGTATAAGAATGGGCTCAAAAGGGATGAGCTAGGAATCACAGAGGAACCCACATGGAATGATTTCGTGGATGCCATAAAGGAAGAATATTACCCTGTTGGGGCCTATGATGATTTGTACATACAGTGGCAGCAACTTCGTCAAGGTAAGGACCAGTCGGTTCAAGATTATACTGACAAATTTCATTCTTTATCTGCAAGATTGGGCATTCAAGACACAGAACAACATAGGATTCGAAAATATCGCAGTGGCCTGCAATGGAGCATCCGAGAGGACATGGAATTCTTTTAGTTTCAAACCCTCAGTGAGGCATACAAGTTTTTAGTCAAGATTGAACAAAAGCAAAAAAGGAGGACTGCTACGAACCAACCCGTGAGGGGGAAGAATGATAAAGAAGGCCAGACCCGAGGCCAAGGTTGGAAACAGAAGGAGTCGCAAGGAAATAAGATGCAGAAGGAGAAGATAGGGAAGTGGTGCGACCTCCACAAAAAAAATCACCACTCCAAGGAAGAATGTCAAGCCATCAAGTCCTTACTCACCAATTCATCTTCTTCAGCACTCTACTGCTCCAACGAGTGACACACCCCAAGGTCAGAGGATGACAGAAGATGAAATTATAGATGTTGAACTGTATCTAATCATTTTCACCTCGCAAGTCAAGAAGATGGATGAGAAGGAAAGGCTATTTAACTGCAAGCTTTGGGTAAAGAGGTACGCCACTGCATTTTATTCTTGATAGTGGAAGTCAGAAGAATTTAATTTCTGTTGATGTTGTAAAAAGCCTAAACCTCCCTGTGAAGCCACATCCCTAACCATATAGTATCGGGTGGTTAAGCCCAAGAAGAAATCTCCATATCACACAACAATGTATCTTCCCATATGCAATCAAACCCTTCCGTGATGAAGTCTTATGTGATGTCGTTTCATTGGATGTTTGTGATGTGTTCCTGGGCTAGCCATTTATGTGGGATAGACATGGCATCTATGAGTCACGACCTCAGAAGGGTCACCATTACCATTGGGATTCAGCACGTTATCGGATACCCGAGGTCATTCCCCCAAAATCTATCTCCATCAGTGCTAAACAATGTAGTTAGTGGAGAAAACCAATCAGTTTGTCGTCTTGATGATGAAAAAACCTACAAACAAAATTGTTGCAGCCTCCATGAACATGCACTCAATGCAGCAACAGAAGCAGCTCAACCCAATCATAAGTGATTATGATGATCAATTCTAGACACCTAAAGGAGTTCCATTTCAATGTCAGGTAAAATATGTTATTGATTTGGTCCTGGGGTCTCCTTTACCCAATAGCCTTGTGTACCACAAGTCAGTCCTTGAAAATGAGGAGATCAAGAGGAAGCTCCAGGAATTGATTCAAAAGGGACATATTAGGCCAAGCTCTTTACCCTGTGGAAGTTCAGTCTTGGTAAGTTCAGTTGTGAACCAAATCATAGCTGAGTATGTTGATCTATTCCTATCACCCACAGGAGTGCCACTTCAGTACAAGGTAAAACATGTTATTGATTTGGTCCCAGGGTCTCCTTTAACCAACAACCCTGTGTATCGCAGGTCAATCCTTGAAAATGATGAGATCAAGAGGCAGCTCCAAGAATTGATTCAAAAGGGACACATTAGGCCGAGCTCTTCACCCTATGGAAGTCCAATTGTCTTAGCACCATAGAAAGATGGAAGATGGAGACTTTGCATAGACTATCGGGATTTGAACAAAATCACTGTGAAGAATCGCTACCCCCTCCCAAGGATTGATGATTTGCTGGACCAGCTCCGCGGTGCAAAATTTTTCACCAAAATTGATCTCAAATCTGGCTATCACCAGATCCCTGTCGAGCCCACTGATGTTTGGAAAACTGCATTTAAGTCTCGTGAAGGCCTATTCGAATGGTTGGTCATGCCTTTCGGACTAACTAATGCACCTGCAACATTCATGCGGATGATGGACGACATCTTACGGCCCTACACCAATTCCTTCGTGGTGGTCTACCTAGATGATATACTCATTTATAGCCAGACCTGGGAGAGGCATCTGCAACATGTTCGAGAAGTACTTCAGACCCTCAGGAAGCACAGACTGTATGCAAATCTGGATAAGTGCACATTTGGGATGACAAAGGTCTAGTACTTGGGTTACGTCGTGGATGAGGAAGGAGTCCATGTCGACCCAGAGAAAATTCAGGTTATTCAGAGGTGGCCTACTCCAAAGAATCTTACAGAACTTCGTAGCTTCTTGGGTCTTTGCCAATTTCTATCGCCAGTTTGTCTTGGGGTTTTCACTTATTTCTTGGCCACTAAACCAAGTGACTAAAGGAGGAAACAAGGCTACATTCCAATGGGGGGAAGCACAACAGAAAGCATTTGAAGGGCTAAAAGAAAGGTTATGCTCAGCCCCTATCCTTTCCCTTCCTGATCTACATCATCCATTCGAGCTGATGACAGGCGCATCTGAGTATGCCTTGGGAGATGTTATCATGCAACATGGCCACCCTGTTGCATACCATAGTGAAACATTCAATGACACGGTCAGGAAGTACCCAATATATGAAAAGGAGCTTTATGCCATTGTCTAGGCATGTAAGCAGTGGAAACACTATATTCTGGGGAAGGAGACAGTAATCAATACTGACCATAGGCCTTTGGAATTCTTTCAGACACAGAGCAAGTTGAGGAATGAGAGACCCCAGAAGTGGGCCACATACCTAGAACAGTTCCACCTGATAATAAAACATACGAAGGGAAATGCCAATTCAGAAGCAGATTGCCTAAGCCGCCCTCCAATTGCAGCCCTCACAACTATGAGACTTCCAGTTGGTGCACTTTGTATGAGACAGATCCTGACTTTTATGATACATATCAGGTCGTCCGAGAAGGAAAGCATGTCCTTGATTCTATCTACATGATAACCTTCTCCTTTACCACATGGGAAAAATTTGTGTTCCAGCTGGTGAACAACAAAAGATGATATGGGAGAGCACACTTTAGCAAGACAGCTGGACACTTTAGCGTGGACAAAACACTGGCAGTACTTCAAAAGCACTTTCTATTGGCCCAACCTAAGGAATGCTGTGGTTAAGTACATCAAATCTTGCACCCCTTGTGCGATTGCCAAACCAGCTAATAAGAAACAAAGATTGTATACGCCATTGTTGGAACCAACCAAGCCTTGGGTCTCCATCTCAATGGACTTCCTCTCAAATTTGCCAACTTCAAAACATGGAAATGATTGTGTTTTTGTTGTAGTTAATCGATTTTCTAAAATGGCTATAATGATTGTTTGTAAGAAAAATATTTCTGCTGAAGATACTGCTAAAATTTATTTCAGTCATGTATGGATCAACTTTGGGCTCCCCAAGTCTATTGTTTCTGATAGGGATAGCAGGTTCCTGAGCATCTTCTGGTCCACCTTATGGGGAATGCTAGATACAAATTTGATGAAGTCCACATCCTTTCACCCACAGACTGATGGGCAAACAGAAGTGGTGAATCACCTAATTGTTCACATGCTTCGTATGTACCACTCCAAGCACTCCCGCACATGGGACGAGGCCCTGCCATACATACAACATGGATACAATCGAGCCCTGCACAGCTCCACTAAACACAGTCCTTTTCAAGCTTGTTATGGATTCCAACCTATGGCTCCCATTGATGTATGCATCCCAATTCCTGCCATGGAATTCACACTTCATGGAAAAAGTGAAGCAGAAAAGGCGACAAGGTTTGTTGAGCAGATCCAGCACATTCAGCACCAAGTCCATGAAATTTTACAGAAAATGAATAAAAAATATAAGAATCGCCATGATAAACACAGGATTCCGCATCATTTCCAGGTTGGTGATAATGTTTGGTTGCGGCTTCAGAAGGAACGGCTTGCAGGTCCACACAGAAAGATTCGACCTCTCTGGTATGGTCCTTACACTCTCACTAAGCAAGTAGGGCAAAATGCTTTCGAGTTGAATATTCCACCCTACCTTGGTCTGCACCCCATCTTCAATGTGGACCTCCTCAAGCCATACCATCCACCTTTGTTGGATACTTCAGTCACAGCAGAACAATTGGACATCTCTGAGCTCAATCCAGCAAGTCTTTCCCCAGCTGAAGAAGATCAGATTGTGGACAATTTGACTAAGACCACCAGAGGACAACCTATTCAACTCTATCGTGTGATAAAGAAAGGAAATCTCAGTCACCAAGGTGAATGGCTCACTTCATACCAGGTAAAGAAGCAATTTCCACAGCTGATGGGGCATCTTAATGCAATGGGGACCATTGCTTCTGAAGGAGGGAGGAATGATCCAGGCAGCAATTCTAGTGGCGCAACTTCCAGGGACCATAACTTTTGCACCGTAGCTCCGATTGACTCCGTTCAAAAGGCAACGGAAAGCTTGGAATGCGTAGAGTGTGATGAGAAGGTGTCAACTTTGTTCGGCAATGTTTGACCCCCGAAATCCACGTTTAAGGGGCCCAAATTGTGATTTTGTACTGCTGTCTAAAAATAGTAAATTCTAAAAATAGTATGTTTCGCAAAACTAGTGCACATGTAAGTCTTGGAAGATGAAACACCTCATCCCCCTCGAGACTGGTGACCTTCCACATCTTTCTAGGTGTCCTTTCGTATTTATAAAATTATTATAAATACATATGTAACCGGAAGAAGAGATAGACATCTCTTGGCAGAGATAATTGATGTATTTTGAAGTCTTTGAGTAATTTACATCTCTTTTCAGAGATAGTTGTTTTGCAATTCATTTGGCACATTTGTTAATCTGTTCCTTAAGTCTGAAACCCCTCGTTTTTGGATCAGCGGGCCTACGGGCCAGCTTGTGACTTTGCGCCTTTTAGCCAAAAGGGCTAAGTGTCAAGTTTTCCTCCACCTCTCCACCAACTCACCTTCATACTTGGGCAAAATTTGCATCCAACCTTTGTCGAGCCATAACTCGAAAAAAACAAGGAGTTAGGAGGACTTCCTTACCTTTCTGGAAAGGGGAAGAAATTCTTTATTTGATGAAGCAATTTCCAAAATCTTTTGAGTTCTTACAATGTGTTAAAATTGAAGTTGAAGCACAAGGAAGGAAAGAATGAAGACAATTTAGCCAAAATAAGCAGGGGCTCATTTTGGATAACACTAATATTTGTGGTGGTCGTTAGGTCGGGGATAACACATGAATACTCCACCAAACCTATGGAAAATTTCTTATAGGGTAGTGCATAGAGTTAGGGGGGGGGGGGGAGGAAATGTGGCCAAAAAGTGATTTAAAGCAAAACACGTACGTGGTTTGTAAAATCGCATATGCTCTTTAAAATTCTAGGTTTGGTAATTGCCGAACCTAAAGCGTATACGCACAATAATACATACAAGTATAAGTTTTTCATTTATTATTATTTATACTTTATTATCTCTTACTTTCAGTTTATTTTAGCAAATATAAGAAATTAGGGTCACTCTGCACCTTATGGAACTAGTCTCACAACTCCATGTGTAACAGTTTAGGAAATTCATAGTTTTTCATAATCTAATCTAGTCAGTACATAGGTATTTTTTAGGATTTTAGTATTCACTATAAATATTTTAGGTTTTAAATTCTACATGAGATGTCTATTTTGGGAAGGATGTAGTCATTTTAAAGGTTTTGGGGCCTTTTGCATTATTTACTGACATTTTAAGGAGTTTTAAATGTGTCGAAATTATATTTTACAAATCTCACAACTCCCAAAGGTAGTAATAGTTTCTTGAATATATGGACTCGTGAATTTTCCCATGATATTGGAGTTGAAGCCATAATTTCATCTTGGAATCATCATAGAATCATATTATGGATGAGTACCTGCTTTACAAGATTATGGCATACATATTTAAGAGTATCATTTGAGAAATCCTCACAATCAACTATGTAAGAGAGTGACCTTGGCTCCTATGCAAGAACGTATATAATCCTTTGAGCCTTATAATATAGATTAGTAATATTAAGGTTTAGGAAATAAGATGATCTAAGGAACCATCATTTATTTAATAGAAGAGCAAGAGATAATTTGAATATTTGGAAGCTAAAAGAGTGCATCACATCAATATCTTTATAACTCTCAATAAAAGTTAGGGTAGGAGTAGGTGGAAAATGTGCAAAATATTCCACACATTCATTTCCTTTCCATGGAGAAATAAACTCAGGAATTTCATCAAGATTTATGGTAAGAAAATAATTTGCATTCTCATATTATTGTAGGAGGAGTAGGAAAGTTGATTCAAGTGCCACATACTTAATAAACAATCAAATCTACATCAACATTATCGTGAACCCCTGAGGCCCGAAACATTGGTGATTCACTTTTTAATCACTAGAGAATAAAAGATGTAGGCACATTGGAAAGGGAATTCTAGAATGAAAATAGGGACATAATAAAAAACAAATTGGGCGTCTTAGTTATGCATATGTCAATGTCGTGACCTTACCACACTCGTTTTTGTCAACCCCTATGGCCGCAGAGGTAGATGATTCACCTCTTAGTCACAAGAGAACAAACAGTGTGGGTTCATTAAAAAGGGCATTCAAGATATTGGACCTATAAGGGACATGAATACTCCCAGCACTAATATGCATTTTATTTACACATGTGGCATCTCTAATTTAATATTGTTAGATAAACATTATGGCAGGATATAGTCTTGAGTGATCAATGATTGCACTCTAAAGGGTTAAACTTGCCAAATAAAGTATTGCAAAGGTGCACATATACATTATTGGCCGAAGATAACCTATAAGGAGACATGTTGACAGATTCATTGCAATAACTCAAGTTTCTTTGATGGCTCTCTACTAGAGGAGTAAAAGCAATTATTCTCATAGATGGAGATCCCTTTCTACATGGCAACACCAATAGCTCATCTGATCAATGTGATCCTACGGACTAAGTCTTGATGGTAAAACAATGATTTTTTACAAGATGTTGATTGTGAGGTGCACATGAAAGTCTTCCCACTTCATTCATGAAACTACTCTTAGACATCTATTGAGGCACCTGGGGCCTAAAAATCAGTTGTCACATCTACATACCAATAGACAAGGAAAAACGGATTGAAAAGTTTATGATGGATACTATAGTTGAGAATTTGACTAGGTTCATGAAACACATACCAAATGTTATGTAAAATTGGGTACCAAGGCCAAGCCGAGTGTTGAACTAAACATATAAGGAAGCTAGTGCAGATCCAAACATTCATCAACAACCACATGTCCTAAGCCATCTTCAGGTGCTTCTGGTGAAGTTGCTCCACGTTATGAAGGTTATTCGTCTATATTTTTACATTTCTAATGCGTATAATAAATTTGAAAAAACTATATTGCAATTTTGTACAATTTCCTACTCCATTGAATGTGTTACTTGTTTCTTCGAGTGAAAATCCCCCCATCCTGTCTCCCTTAACATTTAAATTCAATTAAAGCTAATGACAATCTCATCTTTTATTTCTCAACACAAGGTAGTTACTAGGTTGGGTTGCATAAGAATTTGTGAGGGTGAATAAGATGATCTTCCATCCAGCAATGTGCCTTCATAAAGTTTCCATTCTATTTCCATGAAGGATGCAAGATCGACTCAAGGGGAGAAGACTAAAGGAAAACACCTATTAGACAAACTAGGAATTCAAATTCTTAAAATATTAGGTTTTAGCGAGAAAATGAAGTTTGAGCATCAAGTATATGAGCTATTTCAAATTTGTTTATACAGGATCATACAACAAGAAGACACGTGAGATATATTGGACTCTATAAATGAGGAAGTCCATCATAAATGACAACTCAAGACACATACAAAAAGCTTCTTCAAGGTACCTCTTAGGTGTCAACAAGTGACATCATTTGGAGTTCCCTCCTAAAGTGGAAAAATTGATCACCCATTAGGCATCTTCTATGTTTTTTGCGAAGGCTTAATTACCATTACAACATTGAAATCCTTTGGTTGATTCCCAAGGAGAGGGTTGCACCATATACCATATATGAGTCCATATGAACTTAATTAAGGGATACAAGTGATAAGCATTTAGTAGATTATCCTTATATCATCTAGAAGTAACGACTATGCACATTAGGAAACAGACTGTAACTTTCATGATGAATGTTTCTTGGAACAAGAGATTAGAGACTCATGACTTGCACCATTAGATGAAACAATTATTATAATGTGAAGATACGTCCATGGAAAAATAGATGGAATATAAGCTAGACAAAGTTGCAATAAATAAGGTATGAGCCATCAAATTAGGAGATGGTCAATTAGTTGTGCAACTCACTGATGACTAGATTTCACTTGAGTCCATAGTACGAGGTTAGTAGGAGAAAAAAAAAAGAGGAGGAATGAGAAGATTACATATTGTCCTGAAGGAAAGAATGATTTCCGTTAGAAAATATACTCTATCATGACAAGCACAAGATTGATTGTTGATTTTACGGCAGTGTTGTCATCAATGTTAAACGAACACCCCAGTACTTAGTGGACAATTGAGAGATGATAAAGGATTGTAGAAGCAATTTCCAAGATTTTAGCTTAATTATTAGGAGTCCTACCATAATAAAGGTGCTACATGACAATGTGAGAGAGTAGAAGCCAACTAAGAAAGGCTATGTCATTGATAATCATAATTAGAGTCAAGAGGGAGACTAATTACCACTCTAGGATAGTGTCCCTAGAGAAGTTGTTAGCGAGCTTAAGAACCTTTGGAAAAATCTCTTGATAGTTATGAGTGTAAAATTAACTCCTCTGAGCAAGTTGAGTTTCTTATGCATAAAGTGCTATGATAAATAAGACTCATAAAGGGTATCTTGAGTTAACCAGAAGAAACCATTGAAGTAGTGAAGGGACAGGTTGTTAGCTGATTGTACATTTTGATACTTTGTCAGAGTACACCATCTACCTTCTCGTAGTTAAGATTAGTGAGAACATGGTTAATCATGAGAAAGAGTCTAACAAATGAGATAGTTCAAGAGTCTTGTGGATTTGCATATCGATAAGGTGATAACAAATATGTGATGAGAATTAAGACGCAATTGCCCCCCTGAACATATAATGCATTGCATAGTGTCCATATGATTTGGTTCAATATGAGAAGAAATATTGATTATAATTGAGCTATGCGAAGAGTTATTCCATACATTCTAGTGATGTGACATGTCCATACATTTAGTCTGGAGATGCCCATTACATTTATTCTAGACTTGTCCATATCAGTTAGTCCAAAGTTCGATTGAAATGTGAAGATGCAATTAGTGATAGTAGGAGTATCCATGAGGGAATTGAATTTCTCTACATAAGTTTATCAATATATAATTAATTATGGATCACACACATAGGATGGTGAGTCTGGATAATGGAGAAAGGATAGTGCATTTAGTCCAAAATATGTCCATGATGGGGACGAGTCCATGCAACTACCAATACATAATGGCCTAGAGCTGACTGACATAAATGTGTCAGGAAGACAATGTGTGCACGATGATTCACAAGGGAAAGAGAAATGTGTTTTATGAAATTCTGGTGTTTTGTGTAATGTTTAGTTACAAGGACTTCATGGGTGCGGCATCAAAAATCATGTTTGAATTAAGAATATGTTCCTTGGGCCAGATGCCTAATCGACACACAATCAAGAAGTGGAGACTTTATTGATCATGATTTGTTGTCTAAGGCATGTAAGATGAGCATGATAAAGAGTCATGAAGAGAAACCTTATTGACTTCCAAGGTAGCATCATATGTAGAGCATGAGAAAACATAAAATTGATGACTATAGTATATACATTTGAGGGTGTTAGAGTTGCATTAAGAGCAGAGAACATTTGAGTTGAGTCACACAAGAACAGAGTGTAAATTACCCTATTTCAAGGGCCATGTGAATTTAAGTACACCATGATGTAATGAGATGTTAGGGATTTTAGTTGATTTTTGTAAAATCATGCACATTAAATCAACTGGGAGTATATGATGTGTATAGGGCTCATTTATGGAACCTTTTTACATCACTATCTAAAAATAATTTGTTATAAGTGTTTTGATTTGTTATGTCACCTAAAGGTGCATGGTTCACGAGCGTATAGAATGTTGCAATGCAGGTTGTTAGGTTGTCATGAAGTTGTGAGATGGTCATTGTAGAACATTTAATTTTGACATGACATCTGCACAACTCTTTATAAGAAGAGGTAGTAGATCAAAATAAAAGAGATGGGAGATAACCTATCACGTAGCTGAACTATGATGGGTGTGCAGAAAAAATCCCAACAAAAGGACATAGAATTAACATAATTTTATACATAGTGCACAACTAAGTGCTCAAAAAAGGAGACCCCAGTGAAATTGTAGGAGAACATAAAAGAGTGTGTAAGTAGAGAAGACTCCAAGCCAATGAGTCGAGGAGTGCAAAGATAAAGGCATGTGCACAAAATTGTGAGAGATTACCACTAATTTCCAACTAAGAGAGGATATGTCATTGTAGACCATTAAATTTGAGTAGAGAGAATAACCACTCTAGGATATGTCCCTAGAAAGAACACCAAGATTCTGTAAAATATCTAGAAGAGAGTTCAAAGCTCCATAGATAGAATGCTCTAGAAATGTCATAAATGCCATTTAGTGAATGAGAAGAAACAATTGAGTTTCATTCCACTGTGTTAACTCTACAAACTTTTTCAAGTAGCTCACCACCTTTCCTATTCAATCATTAGTAAAAATTCCTTTCAGCTAAAAAGACAATTTAGGAAAATTTGAGATTACTAATCATAAGTTGTTACTATGTGATGTGAATTTCAAACTCAAATGTCTTTTATACCCCTAATTATATCATGCATTATATACGTCTATTGATTTGTTTCAATAAGAGAAGAAATATTGATTAAATTGACTTCATCGTGAAACTTATTTGAACTTTATGATGTTATTTTTTACTTCAATCTAGGGCTAATTAAATATTAAAGCTAAGCATGAATCAATTACCTTAATTCGATTGAAATTAAAGATGCAATTTGTGATGTAGGAGTATCATGGAGGAATTGATTTTCTAACTTAAGTTTTATAATATTATTTAATTATGGTCACATAAAAGGATGGTGAAAAGGATCATGGAGAAAGGAAAGTACAACATAAAATTTGAATGATGGTGACTTATTATTCTTCTGATATTTCACAGATCACTTTGTCCTAACATTATTGAATTGTATAATGTGTGTTGATTACATGAGTGAAATAGAATAATGTGTGCACGTTCAGTTGCAAGACCAAGGAAGACTTTATTTTACTAATTATGAAAACCAAGTTTTAGTGTAATGTTTACACAAATTCATTATACAATCATGTGAATTGAGCATTGAGCATTGAGCCAGTGCCTACCCGACACACAATAATACTAGACATGTGACATGATTTGTTAACAAAACATGTAAGAGGAGAAAAATAAAGAGTCGTGAAGAGAAACCACCCACTTACTTCCAATGTAGATATATCTAGAACCCAAGAAAACATAATGTGAGTCAAGTATACCATTTGAGGGGCTAGAGTGACAAAGAGTAGAGAGACAAGCTAAGTTGCACTTGACAAGTGAAAGTTTTCAAGGGTCATGAAGAAACACCATTGTAATAGATTTAGGATTTTAGCTGATTTTTGTAACAGTCCCAATAGTGGGAGTAATATTTCTAGATGTCATCAAGACTTTTTAAATTAATAAAAACATGTACATGTGTTTCAATTTGTTACACATAATAAGACATTTCACGAGTCCATATATTTGAGTAGTTGTTATATTTGTGAGTTGTGAGGTTTGTAAAATATTATTTTGACACATCTAAAACTTCAAAAAAATGTTAGTAACAAATCCAAAAGGCCCCGGAAAACCTGTCAAAATGACCATATGATTTCCCAAAAAATGACATTGATTACAGCAAGTTATACACAATAAAAGATTTAGGCTAAATGCCCAACTATGAAATCTATACAAAACAATACCTATGTACTGACTAGATTAAATTATGAAAAATTGTCTTCTAATTGTGACTCATGGAGTTGTTTGACTAGTTCCATAAGAGAATGCACTTCGAGTGGACCCTAATTCCTCATATCTAAAATAAATTTAAAATAAGAAATTAAAGTATAAAAAATAATAAATGAAATAACTTATACGATAAACAATTTTTTTAGTAAATACACATAGCTTCCATAAACACATATACTACACCATATATAACCTCAAATATTAGGAACACATATGCATTACTAACACATATAACGTTATTCGCGTATGTGACATTCCTTGAATTATACACACAAACAAAAATTTACTATGCTCGAAAATTCTTTGGTGTCTTGACCCCGAGCCCTACAACTATTAAAACACAGTAACCTACGTATTTTTGGTTGAAAATGTATAAATTCAACTTTCACCATGATAAATCCTACAAAAACAATTGAAAACTTTCTTTAAAAATATGCCTACAACGTAAAGAAAACTATCCTCTTTCTAAAGATAGAGATTCTAAATCTACGGGGTTTTACTACGGTAAGAAAACAAATGAAACTTATCATGATTTCCATGGTATCCCTGGAGGAGAAAATCATACCTCTCACAAATTGAGTGATGATCAAAGAATCTATGCAGAAGTCAGTGAAGGCCCTGTAAGCAATTATAAAAACTTGAATAATCTAAAGTCATAACGGAGTTTCCATTGAAATAGGACTAATTCAATACATAATCGAAGGAATGATCTAATTTCCATGTATTGTTTGAGCTCCAGTGAGGGGCTCATTTTCGGCTCTCCCTTATACATGCAAATTTCAAAAGTTCAACCAAATGTGAATGAAATCATTTTTTAAATAGAGGTAAACGCTTTGTGGTAGTCCATAGCTAGGAAATTAAGTACATTATTAGATGCCCTAAGATCCTATCAATGTGGAGGGGCAACAATTGATCAAAGGACGATCTCGCTTTATTCTTGATTTGGGCACGTTTAAGTGATTTAATCACGAGCCGCCATGTTATTTAATTGTTACTGAGTCGTATTTTTGTCACTAAGTCTTAGGTCAATCAACTTTTAGATAGGGTATGGGTACCATTTAGTGAAAACCAAATTGGACCACATGCGCCAACTCTAAACATTAACACCCTGAACGGGCACCTCTGTAGCCCTTAATTGCTTTTGAAAATTGAAATGGAGCATAGATTTAATTTACCATTTGATTTGATTTTCCACTACGATTGTAATCACCATCGGTAAAACTTTGGATGGTAAATACTTTAAATATACTCAAAGCTATGAACTGCGGTTTAGTGCTGTTTTCACGGTAATACTATATCTCTAACCGCGACATAGGGGTCGTATTTGGTCTTTAATCACATGCATTAGTTATTAACAAAATCGAATTCATCACTTTATGTATCTATTATGGTTTATATGGAGAAGTTTTACGGTTTCCTCTTGGTGTAATTATGGACTTGTTATTGAAAGCATCGCATTGAGCATGGCAATGGACAAGGGGACACGGGTTGACTGATTCCATAACTACTTGTAACTAACCAATAGCCTAAGACCTTGAGTTCGCTACTCGAAAAATCATTAAAAAATTAAATACTCACTAAAAAATCCTTAAAAAAATCTATCCCAAACTAGATGAACATATTTATCTTTCCACTAAAGGATTTTAAAGAAAAATAAAAAGTGCTAAAAATGAGGGGGGCACGACCGACTATCTATTATGTTTTTTACAAAAATAGGAGCACATATTGACATTGTAGGTCGTTAACCCACTTACACTTAACCATTAAAAAAAATATACTAGTTTAAAAACTAGACTCGAAATGTCTACAATTCATGTTCTTATAACATCTTCAAATTTTTAGTGTAACTATCTCAAATAGCCCGTACAAGTTGGCATTTCTTATTTTTCAAAACAAAACATCCACTTAAGACCCCATTTTGGCCCCCCATTTCCATGCACTTACACTGTATAGGATACAAGGGAGGAATTTTCTTGGAGAGAGGTGAAGGGGAGATAATAATATAGAGAGGAAGGATTCATGTATTGAATAGGCAATTACGAATTTCACTGACATTAACCAGAGTAGGTCCACATCCAATAGGAAGAAAACAACCATGTAAGGAATAGAAATATTAACAAAACAAAGACACAAAGTTCAATTTATTTATTCCTAAATATACAAAGCTCTTTCTTGGTTATTCAAGATTACAATGCTTGTAAAGTTGAAAGTAGGAAGTAGAGGAACATAGACAGGAAATATAAGAAATATCTTCTTGTTTGTAGTAGGAGAACAATACCTATCAACTCGTTGAATGAAGAAGCCATCCCAATATATATGTTTACAATATGTCTCTTCATCTCCCCCCACATGACTTTTCACATTTCTATCACTTGTGACCTTTCATATTCTTATAGGAATAAAATTAAGCCCCTTTCTTATCAATGAAAGGGAACTTTTACAATGTCAAATTAAAAGGTCACTCAAGTGAATAAGACAAAAAATTCAAAAAGTACAATCCCAATGAAGAATTAGAACATAGAGAGAGATGAATAGGGTGATCAATCTGAGGATGAAAAAAATTATGTTGATGAAGGGCTAACTTTTGGAGAACTATGATGAAATGCTTCTGGAGTGAACTCCTCGCCTTTGACTTGCTTACTTAAACAATTTGTTGCGAGTGCCACCTTCTCTACCAGTGGAATGCAAACACAACCCAAAGAATTGATCCAAGTATCAGGAATACCACTAATGATCTTGCATTTATTGAACCAAACTTGATGATCATTTGCAGTATTAGAGATTGAGCCTCTAATTTCTGCGAGGGATTCCATAGTATGTTCATTGAAAAAGAAAGGATCCTTTGCCTCTTTCTAGACCAAAACTTGGAAAGAATTTAGGATCTCTTTTAAGGATGACTATTCACTGAGCGAAGGTGATTCGAGTTTCTGCACACTATTGCCAGTTCATCTTCCAAGATTTCATATGCATGCTCTCCACAAGGCACAAGTTTTGAGATAGCATCATTTATCATATAACATCTATCACTCATTGTGTGAGACCACATGCAAGATAAATTATCTAAGATGTCTAAGTGAATATATTCTTGCTCACTAAGGAGTGAGAATCAACGCAACTCATCTCAAACACCAATGGGAACACACAGTCCCAATGGGCCTTTTCTTTCTCAATCTCTTCCTTGGTTATTTTCACCTTAGAAACAATGGTAAAAGAAAATTTGAATAAAGAGATCACCTTAGGCAATAGTACCTTTCCATTTTCTAGAATCTTCTCCATCCATTTTTCACCGGCTCTCCCTTTCATAGTGTACCCCTAAGCTGTCTTGATCACTTGAGGATCAAAATTGTTGATGGGAAAGATAGCCTTTATCGGAGGAAGGGGATTTGCATTGGGTTCTAGAAATCATTGTAGATAGGAAGTGAGGGTCCTCACCTACTCTTTCAATTTCTCCAGTATGCTTATTTTCTTTATTCCTTGCAAGCAATTGGGTTGCAAACTCTTTGAATGGGTGCACATCTCCCTCGTGACTAGCCTATCCCAAGAAAATCCTAGTTTTCTCATAATCATTTTGTGTCATTTCTCCCTTGGGCTTAACAAATTTCAGACATGCAACTTCCACATACTGAGATCTAGAAGCCTCATTGAAGAAACAATAATTTTTTGTGCCTTCTTACTACGCTTGGTTTTGATGTACTTTGAAATGGCCTCAAAGTTAGGTTTCGTGGCTTATTACATTGTTCTTAACTTTCCTCCAAGTAACTCATGTACCCATGGGAAAGTCTCAACCAATGTAGACACAAAGGCAGTCATACGGGAACTCTCAGTCACTTAATAATGAACTAGGGCTTACCCGAGATGATATGATTTAGTTGTTGAGGAGGAGACACTTGGATTGTTTGGATTCTTAGGATATTGTGATGGATCAATTTCCCCTAATTCAAGTGTCTCCACGGGATCTTCTCTAATTTTTTCCTTCTTGTGAAGCCTCCTAGGGAACATATGTGGATCCTCCATGTGGTTGTATACCCCAACACAGATGAAATGCAAATCAGTGCACATATGTGGATCTATCAACCATTTTGCTAGAATACCAAAAAAAAGTGATGATCGGTCACAAGAAATGAAAATACCCCCACAAAAATGAAATGGGTGGCAACAACGAAAGTATCTATGTGTGGTACTTCAAACTAGATAGCCGTTATTGTTTTTAATGTTTTCCAAGGATCAAGCCAAACTGATGGTGATTGTGTGTTTTTGTATGGTTTGCACATATTCAGGTGTGTGGCCTTCTATATTGAATATTTCTTATAAATCAAAGAATGACCATAAATCAAACACTATAATTCGTCTTTTATGGTGGCTTTAAGAGAAGGCACCTTTATTTCATATCATGCTATGGTGACTTAAGTCACCTTTACACCGTAAAACATAAAGGTGCCCAAATAACACGTTAATCATACCAATGTTTTCAAATCTTTTTGTTAAAATCGTGGTGACTTAAATACACCTTAAGTGGGAACACTTTGGGTGATTTAGATGAGTTAAAATTCTCTCTGTGTATTAAAAAAACATAAGTAAATTTCCTAAAAAAACTTATGCCTTAACATTGATTATGAAATTCAGGGAATTTACTAATTGTTTGGAAAAATGTGGTTACGTGGATTGCAATGATGAAATATGACTTTTAATTATATATTTTTGGTGAATACATATTTATATGTTTGCAACTACAACATAACATAAATATCTATGTTTTGATTGTTTTACATACCCCTATATAGCATGGTGTTCTTGGATGTACTCCACACACATATAAGTCAACACATCAAAATTTTCATATATTTTAAATCTTTGACATAATCTTATATATTGAATTGAATGAAAATGTGTCAAAATTAAGGTCCAACATACAAAAAATAAAATGACAAATTCAACATGTATCAATGTCAAAATATTAGATCATTTTATATGCGTTTGATTAAATGAAAACATGTTGAAATTAACACCCAAAAATAAAAAACAATCTAACTATCAACATATTAAAGACAAATTTTAGATGTGGATTGAACATTAAGTTTTTGAGGAGAGAGTTTCAAGTGCATTTTCACCCTCTAAAGCCAACATTTTTGAAGTTCGAACATTAAAATTAACATCTATAATTGGGTCAAATATCATAATGAGTAATTATGTCTTCCTCATACATGGATGGCTGTTAGATGAGAAATGTATTGACTTATTGTTATATATTTTTTTATTGAAAAGTGTTTTTCTGTTATGATTACATAACAATATACCATCAAACATAAAAAAAACATGTGCAATGGCATCCCACACCAGAATGTTCTCAAATTAAACTATCTAAGCCTCGAGAAAACCAAATCATGCTAGCTAAAAGTCTATAATTTGATTACATATAATTAATAAAAATCTTTTCAATAAAAAAAATTAAAAAGAAAGGACCAACAACAATACATTTATACCAAATCATAGAGCATCATGTAGTTGCACGATTATGGGAGTCGACATAGGTGAAGGAAGGGGAGTATTAGGCTTACCACTTCAATGATTGTAGTTAGGTGGATCTGTTGTGTCTGGATCTTGAGGGGTGATGCCCTTGAAATCCCTAAGCACAACCTTGAGAAGGTAAATGGTGGTGAGAAGAATCCAGAGGCACCCATCTAACATCACAAGGGGAATTACCATAATGGTCCAGGAAGTTTTCGAGTTGCTTCACCTCCATAGGAACCTTTTAAACCTAGACCTAGATATGAACCATAACATTTGGAATTACAACAATTTTGTTGGTTTATAAAAATATATATATTTATTTATAGTTAATTTATTAAAAATAGAGGATTTTTTATTTCCAAATGTGAAACTAATATTAACAAGAAAATTATGCCAAATTTGATTATATTTTGCAAGTAACATGGTCGAGTCATCTAGCAAGACCATTTTCTAGATGAAGAATTTTGAAAGAAAGGATTGAAACAAGGTATGAATCCACTTCCATGTAGAAATGTGCATGAGGGAAAAACTGAAATAAATGCTTGAAAATCTCGATGTGGTGGTAGGCAAGACAAATAGGATTTGCAACTCCCACATGTTTTAGCCTATCTTTCACAAGAAAAACTTGAAAGAGAATTCCCTAAAGAAATGAACTTTTTTCGGATCTATAGTGGCCATCTAAAAACTGGGAAAAAATGTCAAACCCAAGTAGGGACTAAAGATCTCAATTGCCAATTTGGTGATTAACACTATCAATATGAATATGTTGGGGAGAGAATTTGGGAACCAAGTTGGGGTTTGTGTTGGCAAAAGGGGGTTGGAGCTAACCCGTTCCAGTCCCTCTATGAGAGAGCTCTAGAGAAAAACCTAATTTTATGGAGGCACTCACCAAATACGATATTTTGAATTTCAAAAATAAACTCGACATCCTTATTTTTTAAGTTATAATTAATCCCAAAAAAATCCCAACAACCCACTCTTCCAAATATATATATATTCCAAAATAAATTTTAGACAAATAAATAATGATTAAAAGAATATTTGTATGTATCACACGTTATAATACTATGTGGGTTCTTTTGGTTTTTTCCTGTAAAAAGTATCATTTAATGTATTAAAAATACAAATACTCCACATAGGCCACGAAATCTGCCCTTACGATATGAAAATAAGTCAACTTTAAAAGCCAACCTTTCACCAAATTTTACATTTACGAAATTTAAAAAAAAAGAAAAGTCATACTAAAATTGACGGGACTTAAGGTGACGGTCTTTGGATGATAAATCTCGTCCGGTGACACGGATAGCGTTGACACTCACAGTCGCCCGAGCCTAGGTACCTAATTTCAGTTTAGCACGTAACTGTCAAATCCTTCATTTTCAATTAACACGATTTCAAATCTGTAATGTCGTTTTGACTGAGTAGAGGTTGGATATTATATTGGGTCTGTTAAGGAAGTGACACTAGATATCAGCTTCATGACAAAACTGAAAAATCATGTCCCTCAAATCCAAATGGTAAATTTTCCGTTTTCAATGCTTATAAAACTAGCAATTGCACATGAGTTGCAAGTTACATTAGATGTGCAGTTGCAAATTACATTGGATGTGCAAGATTTTTGTCTGCCAATGGGGAATATTAAAAAGGAAAAAATTAAAAACATGTGTTGTAAATAACAAAACATTGAAATAGGGTAGCCGGAAAAAACTCACCGGAATTTGACACGTTCCAGAAAGGGCATCCTCAAAGAAAGACACCTCCGGTGTAATTAGTCCAATAGCAAAGGTGCAATGGGAATGTTGATAGGGATAAGAGAAAATGAATAAATATTAATACATAGAAAAGAAATTATTACGTATTATATATCATAAGAAAGTGTAAAGTTTATATTAGTTGGGAAAGAGGTAATCAATATAATCATAGAAGGTCAACTTGTGAACTTCACAATCCTTACAAGCACACATGAAGGGAATGGATACAATGACATGAAATGTTTTACATTTTACATGTTGATTGGAGCTATTGTGAGTCTAGTTTACCACACTCTAATTTATTTTCCTTTCGAGCATACACCATCCTGGTGTGTAGAGAGGAAATGTACTACCCCGTGCCGGCTTATCACACTAAGACATAATCTTAACCTGCTCACCCGAGGTGCAATAGAATTACATTCCCCACCGCGTTTTCCTTGGACAAAGTGTTCTATATATGAGCTATACTTACTTGGAAGACAAATATATTATAGACAAAATCATTTAAGGAAACAAAATCATCATTAGAAAACAAATATTCATGCATAAGAATAACACAATGACTCCAACTCTTTGCTTTTCATCCATCAAACATAGCTCTCATACATCACTTATGCATACAAAATCTCTCATACAATCTCGCTTTCTTGATCTCTCTTTCTCTCTCAACTTGTCTCTCCCAACTTGTCTCTCCATTCTTTATGTTTTACATTCATCCCTCAAGGGGTATTTATACTAACAACCCGGCATGCCCTTCATTTTCTTGAATAAGAGTTCTACTAGTCATTGAATTTAGTTTACTATAGTTAACTTATACAAAATAAGTGACGTGCATGCTACATGGCGCTACATCTCGTTTTTGTGTCCTTTATCATTATTAGGGATTGCGATTTGCCACTTAACTACACTTGCGTTGCTAGTTTTACTTTGTCATCTAAGGACTTCAAACATCATTTATATGGAGTTATCTAGTACTTCTTTCCACATGTTGATCTTTAAATTACACGTTGCTTCCTTTGTGTTCCAACCTTTTTCATGTGCCTCCTCTTTAGATAAATCCTCCCATGTCAGACTTCTGGTCCCACCTTCCTATCTTTGTGTGTGTGGGTTTAATGCATTGGTCCAAAATATGGGCATGCGATTCTTATTATATCTTCTAAAAATGGTATGTGTGCTCCAAAATTGGTGTCTTTTTAGGATAGACAAAATTGTTTATATAAACCTTGAAAAAATTAGTGCTCAACATTACCCCATACTAAATCAATTTCCCACCCTCATGCAACCCTTTTTGGGCCTCTTCAGAAACTTCAAGTATCTCCTGCCTCAGTGGATATTCGTCCACCTTTAATTTTTCCATTGTTGTCTACATGAAACAGCCTAACTTGTTGATGCATGTGGCTAGCGCTTTAAAGGCCTTTGCACAATCCTGAGGATCTTTGGCCTCAATTTGTAAGATTCGCAATGTCTTTCTTGCCTCTCTGTTAGCCCTATTAGGTGCACTTTCTTCCTTAGAGGTTTGTTTCTTCAACTCTCGCAAGTGTTACTTTATCTCATCTTTCTTTACGCTTATTTTCTCCTCCATATCTTCAATTTCATGGAACAACTTATCCCTGCTTGTTTTATCTGCGGTAGTGGTATAAAATTACAAGCCCAAGGCATTTTGCTTTTGAATCTCAGGGAAGAAGTGTACTTCAAAATTTTTGGTTTCCTTAATAAACCTTTTTGAACACTTTGTCTGCATATGCATCCTTTTCAGAAAGTTTGGGGGCCAAGTCCACACAAGTTTTTAGTTTCTTTTCGCAAATATATTTTGCTTTATCTCTTTCCCATTTACTTTTTAGAGTTTGGGTTCCTCCTTCCACTTTTCTTTACTTTAGCAGTAGGTTGACCAATTCTTCTAGTTTATCCATGCCTCCCCCTAGAATTAATGGCACGCCTTGAGCTACTTTTGGTTCATTGCTGAGGATTCATTTGCAAAGGTTCAATTCCTTCAAATCATCATGTGTGCATTTTTCCAATAGATCCTTAAGGTCCTTTGCTTGCACTACTAGTTTCTTCTTAGTTTCTTAGAGTTCCTTGGTAAACTCTTGTACACATGCCCTTTACATACGACTATTAGCGTTATTTTAGATGTTTTGTTATATAACCTCTCCGCTAATCTTTTGTATCACGTTACTAACCTGTGTCTCCAACATTTGAAAAGTGTCCAAAAAGGCCACTTCCGATCCTTCGGTGACTTCGTTTAGAGTTTTGTGAAAGCTTGACATTGGAACCTAAAATTATGGCTCATCGATACACATATCTAAAGTAAAGGATACTAATTTATTTGTCTTGGAGGTGACAACTGTATCCTCCAAATAAGTCCAAAATAAAATATCTTCTTTTATTTTTCCTTTTTTAAAGTGAGAGTGTAGAGTCTTTAGGGGCACTTTCTCATCGAGCTCCATATCTTCATCTTCTTCTTGTACTCCTTTTCCATTATCCATGTCATGATCATGATGTTCTCCATAACTGTTCCATGCATGGTCTTGGTATTCTTCTTCCTCCTCATTGTTTTTTCTCTCCATCCTCCCCCTCAACATTTAGTATCACGGGAGGTGTTCTTGGAGAAAAGCTTGTTCCTACACTGGAGTCTTCAAGGTTTTGATCAAAACTTTGTTCAACCTCTATATGCATAGAAATTTTTCTAGAAGGTGTCTTATGAGGTGTATTAATATTTTGCACATCACCTTCTCCCATTTCTCCCTCTCCAGAGGTAAAATCATATGTTTGATTTATCCTTATGTCAGTAAATTTTAGTATTCATTCTTACATAGTTGAATATTTTAAGCCCTCGGGTTGTTATTCTTTTGTTTGTTTTAAGCCACACACTCCATGTGATCTGGAGATCAATTCAATAGACACAGTTTTCCTAAATCTCCCAAAATCATTATGGTATGGTAAAAGACTTTGAGAGCTTTTCGTAGCCTATTTGAATGCGATAAACGGACTCCGTGTGAGTAAGATATCGTCCAGAAAAGTTCCCAGTTGGAGGAGCAAAATGAGGGGTAGTAGACCAATCGGATTATGACACGTGGCAGTGCAAAAATTAAAAAATTGGTAAAAGGGTATTTTTGGTTTTTCACCAGCATTCTTTGACACTCAAGTTCAGACAAGTGAGCCCCACTATTTTCTGGTAGGGGGCTTCAACCGCGATCAACACGCTCTTTTTGTAGAGGGGTGCTTTTGCCTCGGTATCTTCATTGTAGCATTTTAAATTTTTTGTATATATATATATATATATACCTTTTCATTTCTCCAAACCATGCATGTGGGATTTATTTGTAAAGGATTTGTAAAAACCCCATGTGATGGGTCCTCAGACCACCACATGGCCAGCCACCTCACCAGTCATGTGCTTAATACTATAGTCCACATGCCCACACACGAAATCCACATTGAGACCAAACACACCGAATATAGCCTAAGCGCTTAACAACCTTAGCCTAGTGCATACTTAAATCCCAACAAAAGTAGCCTTGTGGACATTTTAAATAATGCCATGCATTTTTAAAACTATATCTCACTAGTTGCCCATGGAATGTGGGATCAAAGTTTTAAAAAAAGAAAATCCATGCACATATTATGGTTAAATGCCTAAGTTGAGGATTGAACTTGTATCTCCAAAAAAATAATAGGCACCCTTACCATTCTTGGAAATAGTATAAAAAGGGACAATTGGTATTTGTAAAAGGTAGATTTCAGACTGTATTTTTACAAGGAGTAGTTTTTAGAAAAGTGAATTTTAGAGCAATATAGGGGATTTTTTAGATCTCAGTATAAATTGGAAAGCTTTCTAAAATTTCGAGATGCTCCTAATGCATATATCATTTTCCAATTCTATAATTTTTTTGATGTCATTTTAAGGGGGGAAAGTAACTTGTTGACAGAGAATGACGGGAAGAGATTCTATAAGTGCTTCGGGAAGGTGGGGGACGAACACTGAGCATTGCCAGAGTCTTCAGAATATCAGAGGGCACAAATTTTTAAGTTTTGGATCTATTATTGTAAATTGTAAGTTTGATTGTACTTGTAATTTTGACAATTTTAATGGATTGGTTCGAATGAACTTGAGACATAAGTGATTGTCAAACTTTGAAAACAATTTTGGTGTCATCTTATCTGATTTTTCTTGCATTATGATTTATGATAAATTTCCACATTTATTAAGTCAAAATTTAATTCCAAGAAGATAAGTGATATCAAATAAGATGGGGGAGTGATCTGAGATAAGAGCAATGTCAGCAACAACGATAGGGTGGCCAAAATTGGGGGAAAGATAGAAGAAGTCTTTGCTCGACATCAGGACACGGTTGAGATGTTGAACAATACGGTCTTACCCCTATCTAAAGTTAGACCAGATGAACCATGAAGAATAAAAAATATCCTTGAAAGGGACGTTAGGATCAAATAATCTAAGCTTGTATCTCAAATAGAACCAGGCCTCTCATTCTCCCACACACCACCACATAGGAAGATGAACAACCTTGTGATTTAATATAAATGTAATTAAATATTAATGTTAGAGTAATGTATTGTAACTAATGATATACAAGAAGTAGAATACAATAGTACACAAGAAATAATATGAAACCTTAATCGAGAGAGAGAGAGAGGGTGAACTAGCTAATTTCTAAGTGATCTGGAAGTATTCTGAACTAAGGATATGTAGGAACACACTAGGAGAAGTTTCGTCAAGGTTCAGTGAAGATTTTGAAACTCAGAAGTGTAAAAGACATAAGCACCTAAGGGAGGACCGGAGTGCTTGGGTTCTAGTGACTGATTTGGGTGCTAATGTCTTCTCAGATGCTTGGAGTTTTGTCTTTTCTAGGATACTAGAGCTTCATGCTTAATCACTTTTGTCTCTCTGATTTTTCTCTAATGTCATCGATCGTACCTATAACCTACAAAATATATACCAAGTTGCACATACCCACAAACCACATCAAACCTAAAAAAGAAGATGTAGAAAAGGGAGTCAGACTGACCCCAACAGTAACCCGAAGAGTGATCTTATAACTAAGTGTTGCAATACATCTCAGACTCCATGTAGTTCTATGTGATTTTGTGTGTAATGATGCCCTAAGATGCCCTTGTGTAAGTTGCACAATCATAGTGGGCTCGATCTATAATGTAGCAATGTATAAAATGTGTGTGATAGAATAAAAGGAACTTCCCCCTCTTATGTTGTGTATGCAGAGTGATGCAACCATTTTCCCTTGTATGAGTCTGCTAGATGAATGCCTATGAAGTGATGATATGTAATGCTTATTGCTTGGCCCTTCATTTAAGAACAATAAATATGTATATATATATGATTCCCTTGTTTGAATTTTGTAATTTACAACTAAAAGGCCAACCCAAAGTTGTAAAAGATGACCAAAAGTAAAAGAGACCCAAAAGAGTAAGAAGAAGGCAAAGAGAGGGACATGAGTGCCAAGGAGGGACAGGAGCACTTGGGAAATTTCTGTCATAACTGGGCACTAGTGTCCAAGGCCATCAAAAGGTAAATCAGTCAAGTGTCGTTAGAACTATAAGATGTGTACAAGACAAAAAGATGGTTAGTTAAGCTCAGAAGTCAATAAAGTGCGAGAGATAAGAGAAAAACCAAAAGGCCAAAAAGGACGTTTTAAACCACTAGTTTTCTTGCTTAGGAATCATTGTATATATTAGTATGCTTTAGGACATAGAAATGTACCCAAGTGCATAGATTTTGTGTCTACACCTTGTCTTCTTGGTATCCCACCATATTAAATTCTCCACACAAAATCGAAAGGGCATTAAGAAGGGATTTGAACCACATCCATTGCTTTATAAATGAGCTCACTAGACTACATCATTGAAGAAGCATAAATTTTTTCATAAGGCTCGAAGAAAGTGCCCGTGGAAAATATAAAGTTGAGTTGTCATTCACAATGCTTTAATTGTGGTGAAATAGGACATTATGCAAATTTCCATATAAAAACACAGGTTGATAAAGAAAAAAAAGTTTGAAATGAGAGTTGCATGTACCTCTATCACATCCAAGAAGAAGATTGGACATAAGCTAGGGAGATCTGAAAGTAAGACAGAATCACGAGGGGTACATTAGCACAAGCAAAAACCTAGCACATGCATTCATATTGAGGAAAGTAACTCATTAATAAAAGCAAAGTCGATAAAAGCGATATACATGTTAGGTGATGAAAGGTTTGAATATCTGTTAATGGCCTTAATTAGGTAAATAAAGGGTAGGTTAAAGAGTTGGATTCAAAATATAATGAATATACTAAATTTGAAGTATAAAAGTGGATCATTTGAACCCTGGTCTTAAAAAATTTCTTCCCTAGAAGAACTGCAAAAGGAATGTGGTCAAAAAGTTAAATTATAATCTCTTTTTGAATAAACTAAGTTTCAATTAAGAAATTCTTAGCCAAAAGCTAGATAAGATGGTAGAAAACTAGGATTGAGTATGCTTTTAAATTCAAAGAGTGATGCATTTTGATCTATGAAAAGGATCTTCTATTATATTAATTCAATCACTGATACTAAAATTTAACTAGAGGTGATGAAGAAGATTGGATGGCAGTATGTGAGTACACCCCAATTGAGACCAGAAAGAAGGAAATTGTTGAGAAACTTGAGCATGTGAGAGTTTTTCCTTAAGATAAAAACTAGGAGAGTACATCAATATAGGCATAGCCTGAATAGTTGTCTCAATTTTGGACAGATATCTGAATTTTTAGCAACAACAACCATGCCCGAGGTGGGCGGATCATGATCAGAGATCATCCATTTATCCCAAACTAGGCAAGCCCTTGGCTATACATCTGAGAAGTTCCTAAAAAATACGATCCCAAATAATATCCTCTGGGTCCGCTTCCCTACAAGTCGAGAGAAATCAAGAAGCTATGCAGATGCTCTTAAATTTTTCTAGTGGCGATGAGAAGAGGCAAGTGGGTTTCAGAACATCATGTACTCCTCAAGTATTGGCATAGAGGAGAGCTTCACCCATGCAAATTTGTTGGCATGAACCGTAAGTTTGCTAGTGTTTTCATTGATAGGCAGCAACGAGCTCATTAACAAGGATAATTTTAGTGGTGAATATTCGTAATATGGCTAAAAAATTCATTTTAGGAAAATTTGAAAAGGTGATTTTTTTGGAGCAGGTCGGTGTCCTGTTCACCTAAAATATACAGTATATTTTTTTTTGGGGGTCAGCTTCGCCTTCATTTGAAAACATCTCCTATAAAAACCTAGGTGATTCGTCAGGTAGTATACCTCAAGTAGCTTACCAAATTACCAATACCGTGAAGTTTGAACTCGCATACTCTTAAGCACCAGAGATTGCTATTAGCCTGTTAGGGTTAGTTGTTGACGCATGACAGGGATATAGTTGATGTGTGACAAAGAGTTATTGCAGACGTGCAACAAGGAGATATTGCAGATGTGTGAAAAAGGAATAGGTTTGACACGCGACAGAGAGAGTTGACGCGTGACAGGGCATAGGCAGTTGACGCGCGACAAGGGCAGAGTTGACGTTTCCTGCAATAGTGACCTTAGACAGTTGGACACCTTCGTGATGTGCGGTTCAGTGTCAGTTGACGCCTTGTTGACACCTTGTTGACACGCAACAAGCAGTCGCTACTTGGTTCTTTTGCTGACGCAGGACTCTCTTCAGAATAATGGAAGGTGCTAGTTCTAAGAATGCGAAGACCCTAAAAGTAACTAAGAAATCTCATAAATCACTCTTCAAGTATTTTGGAAACTCTGTGGATACATATATTGAAAATACCAACCATATAGATGCCACCACAAAGAATCAGAATACTGACTGTGTGGAAGGTATTATTGAGGTGGACATGCATTCTGCACAGTATCAAAGTCAAACAAATGACACCTACGATAATATGCCAGATCTTGAAGATATTTTTCCTGTTGGGGTGCAACCAAAAGTGCATCAAGATATCACACATACAAATACTCAGCAAAATGGAACACAAAAATCAAATTCAAATTCTGGTCCAAGAAAGAGGAAACCAGGTGATTGTGATATTGCTCAAAATTCTACTCAAAAAAGTAAAACATTGAAAATGAACAATAATATGTGGACCATTGGCAGGACATACAAGTTTGATTGGGCAACTAAATTTCCATTTATCAAACCTGTACAATCATCTAATTCTAAAGAGATCCCATCTGAATGTACATGTACAATATGTACGTGGAAATTGGGAAAGCAACAAAAAATGCAAATGAAGCTGGACACTATAGAAAAGCATTGTCGAAAACAATATTTGACTGTAACGGGGTAGGATGGCCAGAAAATCAAAACACACAGGTGGAAAACTGAAAAATAATGCATGCATGTTAGATATGCAGCGGAATATGAGGCAGAGTAGAAAAAACATAGACATCTCTTGGAAAAGGGAGGAACAATCACATCGCATATTGGTAAGATGAAACAAACAGATCTACATGCAAAACTCATACAATTCTCTACTCTATTTCACATACTAAAAAAAGGAAGACCGATTTCGGATTTCCTCGATTTCAAAGTTTTGTATCAATATAATGGAATGTTGAACGTACCTTAGTCTCATTGGTCTGAAAGTAGTGGATGGGAAATGGCAAAATGCCTTTCGATGATAGAGAAGGAAGATTTGAAAGAGAATGTAAAAAAATCAAAGTTTATCTCTCTTTCAATTGATGAAGTGACAGCAGTCGACAACACTGCATGGGTATGTATCCACATCTATACTTTAGAAAATCATATAAGGACACCTCATCTGTTGGGTGTTATGAAAATGGTTGAAAACTGCAATGCCGAAAACCTACATAAAACAGTTGTTTCTCATTTGAAAGATATTGCTGGAATGACTGATTATGAAATTGCTACAAAGTTGGTATGCATTGGAGCAGATGGTGCATCTGTCATACAGGGTCACCAAACAGGGTTGTGTGTTAGATTACAAACAACAGTGGCCCCATATATGCTACCAATTCACTGTATGGCTCACAAAATGAATTTAGCGTATAAAATGGTAAGCAACCACAAAAATGTTGCTAAATTAGAAGACCTTATAAGAGAACTTCATGCCTATATGTCAAGCAGCCCAAAGTGATTTCTCGAGTTCCAAGAAAGTTGTAATTGGAATTACAGATGGCAAAAAACTTCTGAAAGATGTTGAGACTAGATGGATCTCCTTGTATGAACCTGCATGCAGAGTTCGTGAGGAGTATCCTTCGTTGGTTGGTTTCATGCACAAATACCATCATGAAGTTGATAGGGCAAGGGACTTGTTGTTCCGTTTAACTGATTTGGAGACATTGCTTACATTGGTTGGTATTCTTCCAATGTTGCAGTAGATCAATACACTGATGAAGCATGCACAGGGAAGATTAATCTATATTGTGGATTTTATACGGATGAGAAAAATGGTATGTCAAAGTCTTGATATCTTGTACTGTTCCCAAGATAGTTTTGATACACCTGTTTTTGAGAATTGGAAAGCTTTATTAGATCTTAAAAATCCCAGTAACTATTTGAGATTTAATATCCATGATCACCTCTGCATCACTGTTAATGGGAGGGACATACCACTACACATTGCGCAAAAATGTCAAGATATTCCAGGATCAGAACGAGAAGATGTTCCCATGACACGTAATCTCTTTGAGTCTGTTATAGTTGAAACAAGAATAAAGCTTAAGAAAATTTCAGAATCCTTATCATCAGAAATTAGAGAACGTTTCTCCAAAGATAAAATTCTTGAAGCCATGGGTGTGATGAATCCTAATTTTTGGAATACTGAAGGTGGTCGTGCTGACTTTGTAAGAAAGCATTTCCATAAATCCATGGGTACAATAATGGAACATTTCACAAAGACTTCAGAGTTCAAGGGAATGGAAATCAAAGGTATACTGAATGCTGATTTATTAAAATTTCAATCAACAAATTTTGCAACAACAATGAGGAACCAATATAAAAATTTAGACGAACCTTCTGAAAGTGGTGCTATTACAAGGCTATGGCGAGGAATCTATCAAAGTTCTATCTTACAAGAAGATATCAGTGAATATTTTAGATTATATGAGTTATGCCAAACAATGATTTTGGGGTCTGTGGAGGATGAAAGGGTTTTCAGTGCACTATCATTTATAAAATCAAAACTGAGAAACAGGTTGGATAAAAATCTAGAAAGTTGCATGAGGTGTTATGTTTCTCGATACTCCATCGAAACCTTTCCTTTTGACAGAGCAATTGTGCATTGGAATTCCCTTTGTGAAAGAAGAGGTGTGAATAATACAGCTACAAGTACAACTGTTCCCAACGTTGAGAGTGGAATTGGCGCATTGTCACACTCTACAGAAGAGAACATCGAGTTTGAAGAAGCTATTGATAATGGATTGTTTCAACTTTAAATAGGTATCTTCTTCACCTTAATCTTATTGTTTGTCACTTTACATTTTTTTCAACTCTTGTTATCATTAAAGATGTTACACGTCTGTATACTTAAATTTATTTAACTACAATATTTTTATTTTTTTGAAAACAAGGGTTGACATCCATCTGAGGAAGCTGGTACTTCTTGGGGCTGACAATGTCAGGCAACTCACCCATCTATCTACTAATCCATTTCTCGTGTTGAGTTTTCTTAAAACACAGATCTAGCACATTACCAGTGGCAGTGATGATTTCAACTTTAAATAGGTATCTTCTTCACCTTAATCTTATTGTTTGTTACTTTACATTTTTTTCAGCTCTTGTTATCATTAAAGATGTTACAAGTCTATATATTTACATTTATTTAAATACAATCTTTTTATTTTTTTGAAAACGTGGGTTGACATCCATCCGAGGAAGTTGTTACATCTTGGGACTAACAATGTCAGGCAACTCACCCATTTATCTATTAATCCATTTCTCGTGTTGAGTTTTTTTAAAACAAAGATCTAGCACATCACCAGTGATGATTTCAACTTTAAATAGGTAAGTTCTTCACCTTAATCTTATTGTTTGTTACTTTACATTTTTTTCAACTCTTGACACTTGTTATCATTAAAGATGTTACAGGTCTATATATTTACATTTATTTAAATACAATCTTTTTATTTTTTTTGAAAATGTGGGTTGACATCCATCCGAGGAAGATGGTACTTCTCGGGACTGACAATGTCAGGCAACTCACCCATCTATCTACTAATCCATTTCTCGTGTTGAGTTTTCTTAAAACAAAGATCTAGCACATTACCAGTGATGATTTCACATCAATCTAATACACTAGAGGTAAGTTAAACCCTATCATATCATCTTTCTTGATTTCTTACAATTATGCTTAATTTATTTTTTATATTTGCAAAATGTTTTGATATATTTTTTTAACTGTGGGATAAAATGACACAATTGAATTTTACAGAGGAAGATATTTCTATACTATACAATTCATAATCCACAATACATTATACAATTTATAATATACGTCCACCTAAAATTCATCATCATCCATATATATCATATCATCACCATATCATTACCATAATCCTGAGTCCTGACACTACAATTATTATTAAAACAATTATTTATCTAATTTAAATTTATTAAAACAATTCCATTTTTTTAAAACAATTCATAATCATTACAAGTATATCCATTCTAATTTCATCTATATCCATTCTAATGTCATCTATATCCATTTTAACACATTCCATTTATTTATCATCTATATCCATTCTAATGACATCATGATCATATCATACAAGTATAGAGAAGAAGAATTATCTTAAAACATGTTTAAATGTCTAAAGAAGAAGAATTATTGTGTTTGAAGCTAAATCTACGTCCACATTAAATTGATCATCATCCATATATATCATATCATTATCATCATCATTCATCATCATCTATCATCATTCCATGTTTTTAAAGCAATTATCCATTATCATCATTCATCATCATCTATATCCATCTATATCATTCATCATCTACGTCCACATACAATTCATGATAATCCAAGTAAACAAGAAACATACGTCATCATGATTCATCCCTATCTAATGCAATCACCATTAAGAGTAAACCAAAAAGCATAAACTCCATATACAATCTAAAAATTCTATCAAATCCATATGCAATCAAAATTAAAGATTATATAGTATTTCAAATTTTAAAAGGCTATCAAATCCATATAATTAAATTCAAATACCATGACCACAACATTCAATGTTACAAATTTTCAAATATAGACTCAATATTTAAAGTTTCCACACTCAATAATATAAGTTTCAACCCTCTTTTTCTGTATCCATTTCAACTCCTGTGCTCCTTTCCCCAATGGTTTCTTCCCCTGTGGTTGTACCCCTTTCCCCAACAGCAGAAATAACCCCAGAACTTATAAGATCTTCCGCAGCACTGTCCATATTTTTAAAAATTATTTCTTCTTGCTTTGTCACATCTCCATGGGACATCAAATTTGGATCAATTACTGTCTTAGCTTTGAATAATATTTCAAGGTCGAATCCATGCTCTTTAATTATTCGCTTTAGTGTATTGTTTTGTTTTTTAACCAAAACAATATTTTCCTTCAAATTATTCGCTACGGATAAACTGTTCTTCACTGTTTCCAAGTGAAATTGGAATACCTTTGCTTGAATCTTCAAATTTTCATATTTCAACTGCACAAAAAGAGTAATGTCAATTCAACATATTACTAAAAAATGAAAATTTCAAATTAACAAGAATGATTGTTTGAAAGTGATAGTACTTACAACCGCTCTATCTCTCTCGGCATTTGCAATTGCTACCAGATCCTTGTCCTTAGACCATTTGTTAAAATATGCCTGGGCCTCAGCACTAATATTTTCCAATTTGTTTAATGTCTTATCCAAAATGTCATCTTTATAGTTGTTGTTATACGTGACAATCCCACTTCTTACTTGGGTAAGTAAGGAATCCATCTTCACAGGTTGATTATGGACTGTAGCGTATAAACTATCTCTTTGCCAATAATTTTCAAAACGACTAATAATCTCATTAATAAGAACTTTAGCCCTTCTCTCCCATTCTATGAGCTGATTGATATGAGGTAGAATAAACTCACTGACATGGGATTGACAATCATAACCAATTAAGTTCTTAAAAGGAAAAGGTAGCAACTGTTCACTATTTGTATCTGATGAAGATGATCTTGCTGGAGAAGTATGGGGGCTTTCGGCTAGATCAACTGCTACTTGTTTCTGCCTTTGGGTGGCCTGATCCTGTTTGTGATAAAATTAATCAAGATTCAGATAAATAAATTTAAATTGAAATGTAATTCAATATTGTAAAGCATGTTGAAATTGAAGTATACCTGTTGGCCTTGAATCATCTCATGGGTATTGAAAAAACCAATTGGGTCATTGCTATCAATGCCCAAATAATCTTCATCTAAATTTATATTGTTCAAAATCGATATGCCCGTTGCACTGGGCAAGCCACCAAGTGAGAGCGTTGGAATTCGAAATGAGGAGGCAATGTTTAGTGTCTCACTAGGGGCTGCAGCAATTGGCATGCGTTTACCAATGTTCTTTTTCATTGTTCCTCTGGTTGGCATTTTAAAATTATTGGTTGAGGGGGGTCGGTGCCGATGTTTGAACATAAGGATGTGTTGAAAAGTTCAAGAAAAAACATGAAAAACTAGAAAAAAATCCAAAAAGGCAAAAACTATGAAATTAAACGTAGTATTGAAAGGTTGTACCTTGTTGTCGAGGATTAGTTTTTCGCGGTGCTAAGGGTGGCCATGTAGGAGTAGTATTTGGTGGTTGTTCAGAAGATATGAATGCATGTGAATGTATGGAGTGAGTTGGGAAGAAGGTTGAGTTTTTTAAACATGAGTATGGTCCAAGGTCCCTGCAATGTCATCAATATTAAATGTTATGTCAATTATATTGGTTAAAATTTAAATTGGAAAATACAAATAAAAATTTGGAATTTGTAAATAATGTATGAGAAGGTATTACTTCTCTGGCATTTAACAAGTTCAAATTTTTGAGGGTTCGAAGAGGAGTGAGCTTCCATTTCATATTGGGAGTCTCCCTAAGCCTCAGCATGTTGTTGGCCTCTTCCTCTTGATAACACCTTTTTTCTAGGAAGGGCTTCAATAAATCTTCTCTGCAAACCATAAATTGTTAATAACTGTGCAGTGTAATGTCGAAAATTGAAATACAAACTAAATAGTTTATACCTATTGTTCTTCAAATGGAATTGACAACTTCATCAACTCCTCGTCAGTGCAAGTAGGAATTGGTTTGTCTTTTAAATTTAAAAGTGCCTCGTAATAAAGGCCAAGGAGATAGTTTGTGGAATAAATGACGGGTTTTTCTAAAAGCTTTGAATTTGATATGTCAGTTCTTATTTTTTTTATAGATAGCTACACCAATCAAATTTTTGTTTTGAGATAGTGGCAACTATGTATGCAATGGCCCAGTTTGGTATATCTGTTTGCCGACCCTGCAAAACTATTCTGGATTGAAAAAATGAAATCACTGCAACAAGAAAGTGGTGTGCAATTGCTTGCGTATCCACACCACGCCTGGATTTATTGACATGAGATGCAAATGCCAAACAGTGGGAATTAATATAAATTTATAACACTAAATTGTACTGACATAAGAACTTAACAAAATAAAAATGATGAATAAAAATGAACTATACTTACAATCAACATGGAAACCGAACGTTGATTCGAGATATTTCTTTTCATCTTCCATGAGTGTTGCCTTCGTTGTGACAATTGGTAAATTTATGAACGGAAGGCCCGTAAACCGATGTATGTCATTTGCTTCGATACTGAATTGAAACATTTGGCCGTCGTTCAGAGTAACATAAAAAAGGCCATCCTCTGTATTGTAGGACGAGAGAAGGTAATTCAAAATATCTGGATCTATTTCGAAATGGGGCATGTCAATGAGCCCAGTAAACTCACACACATCGATCAAATCTTTATATTCGAAAGACATCTTTAAAATAGTATGGATGTGGGGGCACAAAGGATTCCTGTAGATGATCTTGCCCATGGATTGGATTGGATTATCTTCTTGATTTTTTTCTTGAGCTTGCAGTTGGGAAGCACTTGAAGTCGCCATTGTAGTTATTCCTGCAAAAAAATCAAGAGCCGAAAAGTGTAAACGAGAAAATGACCAGCGGGAGGGTATTTATAGGCAAAATAAAGTATCAATGGCATCTACTGATGCACGTCAATGGAATCTGTTAACACGCATCAATGGACTCTGTTGACTTGCGTCAATGGCATCTGTTGATGTGCTTTAATGGACTTTGTTGATGCATGTCAACAGATTCCATTGACGCGCGTCATCAGATGCTATTGACGTGCGTCGATAGATGTCATTGACGTGCGTCAATAGATGCCATTGACGCACGTCAATGACATCTGTTGATGCACATCAATGGACTCTATTGACATTGTGTTGATGCACGTCAACAAGGGTTATTGACACTGTTTTTTTGCGCATCAAAAGGTGCATCAATGTCTGGAACTCTGGTTTCTCCAGCTCAACAAACCTGGTGAAAATTTGGTTTTGGAATACTGTCAAATTCACCTTTCCCTGAAACTAGTTCCAGGGATATTCGCCAGGTATTTTCCACCTACAATTTTCTAGAGGTGTCTTAAAATGAACCCTGGCTGGTGATTAAATGCACTAATGCGATGTGCACAGGGAGCAGCAAGCGCAATTGAAAGCACGATACTGAGACTGGCTACGCCAGCCACCACGGGTGGAAGGCGAGGATCTCCTGATAGGAGATGGAAGCACTTGAGCAACATTACATGGGGCTTCCCCCTAGTGGCGCAACAGGGTCTGGAGGTGGTCCACCTCCAACCCAACCTTGTTGGCCTGAATTTGTATCTAAAGAAGCACATTGGAGATCACCGTAGATTTATTATAAAAAGAGAAATATTGATCAACTATAGAATTAGCAAAGAAAAAAGAATTTCTTTCTTTCCATATCCAAAACATAATCTCCCCTTTGAAAACATGCCAAATTTGGGTGAACATAGGCAAAATCTTGGGATTATCTCCCAAAAGGATATGCTACCAAGTGAAGCAATGAGGCCATAAAGGAAAGAAAAATGAATGTATCATTTTGAGCTTTAAGAAAAAACCAGAAAATATGCAAGATTGTTTCCAGATGACCACATAAAGGACATTTTGGAGCTGGGATCCCAATTTGAACAAGATGAGCCCCGATAGGAAGGCCTTGGTGAAGAATACACCAAAGGAAATGAGCAATATTGGGCTTCACACATAGAGTCCAAACAGTTTCAAATCACCTACTCTAGGTAGACAACGTGGAATGAATTCCCCAACATGTATTAAGTTTATCCACCATGGGTAAATGAGGAGAGAGCCAACGATAGCCTTTGTTGGCTTTATAATTATAGAATGGGGTATGAGCATGCCACTTTCATTCCATCCACCATGGGTGAGAGGAATGTATAACAATCTTATGCAACATGTTGTCATGAACCAAATTGATCATAGTAGTAAAAATATACTGGTCTTGGTTGGAAAGCCGAAATAGAGTTTTGAAATTTGGTCAAGAGAACCAGGATTGAGCAATTTTGTAGAAGAATTCCTCGATGGTGCGAATTCCACATTTGAAAAATTTGAGCGTGGAGATTCCCGGGACCTCTACTAAACACTTATCTTGAGATTGAAAAATCAACAACCACCAGAGAGATTGTTGGTTGACAGAAATACCATTTTGAAATCCATCCTCTTCCACAAAATCTAGGGCTTAATACATTCCCAAGCTTTCCAAATGCTCTTAAGCACAAAGGTGCCAACAATTTTGATAGGTGCTGGGGTAATGAGAAAATTGACAAATCCAAATCCTTTCCACACAGAGTGTCCATAAGGGGAACCTTCAGCAATATCGTGTAATATAAGAACTTTCCAATCTTATTGGCTAGTAATGTTTATGATAATCCATTTAGCGCAAAGATCTTTCCCTTAGCGTTGAATGTGAATAAGGCTGAGACCCCCATAATTTCGAGGAAAGCAATAAATGTCCCAGGCTACCTGATGAAAACCTTTTCTAGTAGAAGCATTAGCCCAAAAGAAAGCTTTGAGTATTTTTCCAACTTCTGGATGGAAGCTTTGGAAGGAACCCAACACGACGAGTAGTAAACATCTGTGGCTGTAATAACTTTGGAACAGATTTGGAATTCGTCAGGTAAAGATAAAGGTCTGGTGATCCAATATTCCAACTTTTTTGCCAACCATTGAATGACATATTAACATACCTTGGTCAGGGAGGCTTGAAAAGCAAAGGGAATACCTAAGAATTTAAAAATCTCACCCTGTGTCACACTTTTCCATTAAAAAGTGGCAAGCCAATCAGGCGCAGGAAGGAAAGATTGCCGATAACACTAGGTTTTTCACCATTGAACGGATGAGCAAGAAGCTAAGCAAAAAAATCCAAACATTGCATATCATTGTGAATGTTGGTTTCATCTTCAATGAGTGTAAGAAAGGAATCATCGAAAAAAATTCCATTAAGAAGTTGAGAAGTGGGCTCAGTAGGAAACGAGATTCTGCGAACAAGACCCTATACTTTGGCATGAGCTAACAAATAGCCAAAACCTTTGGCCGCGAGCACATATAGTGCAGGGGAAAGAGGGCAACCTTTCGGAATAGAACGAAAAAGGCCAAAAGGTTCTAAGATGAGGCCATTGATAGAGATTTGAGCATAAGCATTTGGAAAAAGCATATTGACAGATTGAATAAAAATGGGACCAAAGCCAAGGGCTTGAAGCATGGTGAGTATGAAAGGCCATTCAATCTGATCACAAGCCTTCTCAAAATCAATTTTGATAAACATGGCGGAATGATTAGACCTGCAAGCCCATTTCATGCCTTCCCACACTGCAATGATGTTATCCAAGATGTATTGTCCCTATATAAATCATGTTTGTTCTGGTTGAACAACAACTGACAGAAGATTGCGTAAGGACAAAGCTAACACTTTGGGAATGATTTTATAAGAGACGTTCAACAACGTAATAAGATGCCAATAGGTAATTTTCTCTGGGTCTCCTTGTTTACGGATGAATTTGATGTTTCCCTTATTAATGTGTGGCCCCAAGGAATGTTTCTAGAAACATTCATGATAAACTTGAAACAGGTCTTGACTGACTGAATCCCAAAGGGTTTTATAGAATTCACAAGGGAACCCATCACAACCCGACACTTTATCGTTGGCCATTGGCATGGTGGCTTCATGGAGGTCTTAAATGGTGAGCATTCTCTTACAGATCACCTTTTGAGCCTCTGATAATTTACATTGCACAAAACCCAAACATTGATTAAGAGCAGTTTGGCGAGCTGCGGAGGGTTGTTGACCTTAAAACATGAGATTGTAGTGGTGCAAAAAGGCTTGCAACATAAGTTGTGGGTCAATAATGTGAGCTCCACCATCCATGATAGTCCGGATTTGTTTGGAAGGATTTATAGCTCTGAGAGAAATAATTATTCTTTTGAAACCTAATCTCCAATTTTGAGACAATGCATCCAAGCCTAGATCTGTGTGCCATTAGCACTATAATTATCCACAATTTGGATTTAGTGCCAAAGTGTTCCAACTTTAAGTTGGGGAGTTTCAGAGAAGGGATTGCCTTTAAGCACCACCAGTTCCTGGTTGAGAGCCGAGGTGTTAGCAAAGTATGAACGGTGCCGAATTATTATCAGCTATCAGTTGTAGATTCTAAGAGATATTGTTGTCTGAGTCAGCACGTCCTCCCACCACTGAATCTAGTTTAATTACATAGGTGGATGATATCGTTAGAAATGACTGGGTTGTGGAATTAAATTCCAAACACACTTTATATGATTGACGGTGGGGCCATGATGCATCAAGGCAATATTAATAAAGAATTGGCCTTTATGAAAAAAGGGGTGCGCATCATCCCAATTGATACGAAATCATATTGGAGAATGATCTGTAAGGAAAAAGTCAGGCGTGACCTCCACTGGTATAGAATAAATGCTATTAAACTCAAAATAATCTTGAGCTGATACCATGGCCTTATCAAGTTGTTTGAGTACGTGATTTGTCCCTCCAGGTAGATTGGTCCATGTATACCAAGCTTCAGAGGTGGGAAAGTGAGATGCATTGAAATAAAAAAATCCAAATTTATTACGCATGAAATACCATGCTTCCCTTTCACTAGGTGTCAACCTCATAGCCAAGTGGCTATTATGCATCAAGGCAATATTAAGAAAGAATTGGCTTTTATGAAAAAAAGGGTGCGCATCATGCCAATTGATACAAAATCATATTGGAGAATGATCTATAAGGAAAAATCCAGGCGTGGCCTCCACTGGCATAGAATAAATGATATCAAACTCAAAATAATCTTGAGCTGATAGCATGGCCCTGTTAAGCCATTTGAGTATGTGATCTGTCCCTCCAGGTAGATTGGTCCACTTATACCAAGCTTCAAAGGTGGGAAAGCGAGATGCATTGAGATCAAAAAATCCAAATTTATTACGCATGAAATACCATGCTTCCCTTTCACCAGGTGTCAACCTCATAGGCAAGTGGCCACATTTATTATTAGGTGACTTAACCATATTAAAATCTCCACTTATTACCCAGTAAACATAGGGAATGGAGTTGGCGATCCACCGGCATAGATTGGCCCTTTCAGCTGCATATTTCAAGGCGTAAATATTAATGAGGCCAAAAGGGTGACCATCCACATTAAAACGAATCCATATGGCATAGTTGGTGGGGTCGATGTCGTGGTCAATATGTAAAGACCACCATTTGGGAGTAAACAACGAAATTAAACCCCCACGTCCTGCTTCATGATGGCTACAGAAAGCTAAGATGGTAGGCCAAATATATTTGCAAATCATCTGTAACTGAAAACTTGTAATTTTTACTTCCTGTAAAAACAAAACATCCAAATTTGCACATTCTTTCTGAGTTTCATGCATAACATATTTACGACAGGAGTCTATAAGACCCCGAACATTCCAAGATAGACAATTCATGGGAAATGATGGTCAAGAGCCATATCCCCATCCTCCAAGCCTTCAAGGGCATCATATTGATTTTGCAGGAAATGAGCAGTGTTGTGTTGTAAAAAATCCTGTAAATCAATTTTTTTCTAATTGGTGTACTCAATGTTGTACTCCGCTTTGTTGGAATCAATGTTGTGAGCTAGGCTATGGTCCTGAGAGATGTGAGAAGGGATTTGAGGCCTTTTGGAAGGCCCTTATGAGTTGCTTGGTAGGAGTAACAACATTGATTGTGGGATGGGAACATTATCAACAGAGTTTGACTCATCCATACGAACTGATGTCACGAGGGGTGTGGTGGAGTAATTTGGAAACGGGGTACCTGAGTTGGTAGCGACAGTTGGTTCTTTAACATCATTCGTTGGCTCTTTAGCATGCACGTTATGTGGTTGTTCCTTAACAGCTAATTCCTGGTGGCCATTAGAGCCAAAGGCCTTGCATTGTTGGGATTTTCTCTTATTGCACTAGCCTCCGGAAACTTTCCAACCTTCCTCCTATGGGGGTTTGACTGGTTTAGGAGCCACTTTGGCCATAGGGTAGTTTCGGGGCACTTAGAGAGTACAGTCTTTGATCTTGTAATCAAAATCCTGACAACGAAAGCATGTGTTAGGTAGATTGATATACATGACCCGCTAAGAGTAGTGTTTTTCCCCCATATGGATATCCAGAAATTCTTAAGGTCTTGAGAGAGATCAATATCAACATAGACTCACTTCTGCGAGTGAGCATGGTAAAACCTTTCGGCCTCGAGGCAAACGACTCGGCCAAGAGAAGTGAAATTTGTGACAAAAAAGGCACACACAACAAAGGAAGGCTGGTAAATTCAACCCAGACATGCACTTTAATGATGGTATATTTAGATACCATGAAGTCCTTGTGCCATGGGGTTAGTATAAACAACGAGTTGCGAACATACCAAATGACTTTCTTAGCCTGAATATTGGGTGCATTAGCAGGGTCGGAAAAGCAAAAGAGAAAGAAACCCTTGGTCATGTTTTGAACACTTTCCAGTCGGACTCCATGAGGAGTCCAGACAATGTTCACCCAAGATTTAAGCATGCTTTCAGAGGGGATGTGGCCCATGAAATACCCAATGAGACAAAACTACTCTGACCATTGACATGCAACATCAAATTCAGGAATGGGCAAAACCACATCAAGAGGAGAAATATTACCTCATTGAATAATTTCAGAATGAACTTCCTGGGTCGCTTCGTCGGCGGTGCCATTGCTTAAATCTCCACTATCTTCAGCCATGGTTGAAACAATCGGGATAGAAGATGGCAAGGACATTATATAGGGGATTCCTAGCAGGCAAGAAACCCTAGGAGAAACTATAACAATAAACTCCTGCAAAGCCTGAAAAGGCCGCAGTATGGCGGTGTAAATTGTAAAACCCTAGAAAATCTGACTCTAGTTTATCGCCAGAGTTGCAGAGTGGTTTTTTCTTCCCGGTGTCATCCAAAAGATAGAATAATCAAAAGTGATATTATTTCACCATATTAATTATTTAAAAAACTATTGATAAATGATTAACATTTAACATTTAGAATGTAAATTGGTAATAGGTCTTGAATGGCTTAAAACTATCTTTCGAGAGAAAATGAGTATTAAAAAAATTGAGTGAGAAACATGATATATTTTATGTTTAATATATTAGGGTAGAAATAAAAAGGGGTAAATAAAATTGTAATGGAAAAATGGGTAAGTAAGGCACATGAAAAAAATAGGGGGTATTTTCATTCTAATAATATAATGGGAGGGGGTATTATTAATTGAATAATTAGAGGTAAAAACTATAATTAGGGGTATTCTTTAATACCCTTCGAATGAACGTGTTATACCATACTTTTACTGAGTGAACCCCCTATGGGCCAAATTGTGCGAATGACAGAGTGGAGAAGAAAGCTGACAAATTTTAACTTACTGCAAACAAAAATACACATATGCTAAAAGTGAAGACAATTGTCCCTAACCAAATATCTTCGAGTGGGATCAATAAGGCCACGTATGTTCCAAAAGTAAAAACTCATTGGCCAGAATCGAGGTACATAGATCCCTCATCATCAAGATTGGAGAGGGAAAAAATTGATTATGAGACGAATTGATCAGGCAACGTCTTCCAGTGACCATGGTATGCATTTTTCTTGGAAAATTCTCCATCTTCAGTAGGGGTCAGGCTACGAGCTACAAGAGCGGCTAAGGCATGCTTTTGGGGCCATGAATGGGTGGTTTTCTTCCATGAAAGGCGCTTCAGGGAGCTGACGAGAGAAGGAAGCCAAGGGAGCGAGATATTTCACGGGTATCATGGATGAGGTAGCTAGCAAAGAGCGGGAGAGCATATGAGGGCGTCTAAGACATGACTTTTTTGATAGGAGCGACAAAGGATCTTGCGCCTTTATTATTGATTGGATGATAAGAAGTCAATGGTTTTGGAGGGCCACATGCAGAGCCTCTTTTATTGGTCACTATAGTCGAACCATCCCCAGAAGAGGGGGTTTTGGGTTTCGATTGCAGCTTTTCATACGTCCCAAAGCGAGATTCAACCATAAGAGGATATTCACAAATCATATGATCAGACGCTTGACAATGGAAATAGGTATTGGTTAAGTTGATGTATAGAACACTTTGAGAGAAATGTGTTTCCCCCACTTGTATTTCAATGGTGTCTTTTAGGTCTTTGGAAAGGTCAACTTCAACATAGACCCACTTTTGAGGGCGAGCATTGAAAAATTTGGGTTGTTCCAAATAAACAAGCCTTCACAAGGGTTTGATTAAATGCTCATTAAATCCACACAAGGGAAGAGGAAGCCCATGAAATTCAACCCAAACTGTAACTTTAAGTTTGGCTTGCTTTATGACTTGGAAATCCTTGGTCCAATGCAAAAATACCACCAGTGTGTTACGGATAAACCAGGGAACATGGTTGATAATGGCTTTGCAATGCTCAACATTATTAAACCCGAAAAGAAAGAAACCCTTTGTGAGGGTTTTCACTCCCTCAACTTTGACACCATGGTATTGTCAATGGTTGTGAACCCATTGTTTTAGTAAGCTTTCAGGGGGGCTCAGCCAACAAATTATCCCACAAGGGTAAAAGATTCAAGCTAGTTGCAAGCTTTATTAATTTTTGGTAAATTAAGAACAACATCAGGTAAAGGAGTCTCAGAGTCAAGGTGATTACCTCATCGAAGACTTTCAGGACAAAATTCCTCACTTTCTTGGGGGCCATGGGAGCCAAGCATTCCATCAACCGAACCTGCATCAATAGATGGAGGTGGCAAGAATGGAAGCCATAATTATAGGTGTTATGCTGCCCAAAGGATGAAGTAAATGGACTAAATCAATGAAATAATTGTGCGAGAATATCAAAAAGTCTACCAAAATCGTAGTATGACAACATGATAGTATGGGTAACAACAAACATGGACCTAAACCCTAGCCGATTCGTTGCATCAAACCCTAACAAATCTCTCACCTTCCCAACTATTTAAACTTGATTATATTCAATATGCATACAACTTATTCATCAATATATTCATTTGCATTTAGTCTTGTTTATTTTGAAATTCATAATATAATTATTACCAACCTATTCCTATTACTAGTTATAACCTCGTACCAATATCCCTAGATTGTTCTCACTTCGAGCTCCCAATCCCCTTCATCATTAAGAAATGTGTAAAAGAGGTCAATACCTTTGTTAAAATAGATTTCAAAATTTTCTATTATTCCTTTCTATTTTTCATTGGGTTTGAGACCCTTCCACCAAAAGGAGTCATTGTTTTCTAAATGTTAATCATGATGTTTCCAAATAATTTTTTAACTTCATTTTTCAAATTAAAACTTGACCAAACATGTATAAAATGACTAAACATGTATTTTTAAGAGCTTAAATATACGAAGACGCATAACATCTGTAATTTACCTGACTTTTAAAAGTTTTTGAAGTATTTTTAATGATTTATTTATTAATTAGGTTTTAAAATATTTTTGGTCACCATGTCTCACACTTATATGCTCTACCCTACAAACACTCATCAACCTCAGACATGAAGTGTATACATATAATAAGCATTTGAGTATAAGTTTACATTTACATGTGTAGGATGTTTGAGAGTGGTTTCAGATGTCCCAAAATTATATTGTAAATTATAGGTTTTGGTGGGTCCATTTAGATTTAAGACTTAGCCAATTTAAAGATTTCAAACTTAGTCAAATTTTAGAACTTCATAATTTCAGACAACCATATTTTAGAATTCCAAAATTAACCAATAGACTTACTGTCATGGTTACAATTTCCGTATGGGTCCCACAATTAACATTAATGTCCATCGTGACCACATGCTCATGACCACATGTCCAATAAACAATCAACAATAATTATTTGTGGCCACATAAGCCTACACCAAGAGATCCCATCAAGCAAAGATAATTGTAAAGTCCCATGTAGGTGAACGTATTACTATATCATTCATGAGGGGTATTTCAAATTAATAACTTGCTCAGGAAATGATCAAGTCCTTGATCCTAGCAAGCCATATTTCAAATTTCCAAGTTGCTTTTTGCAACTGCAAGTCAATGTTATATGAGGTCAAGAATATCTCAAGATTGTTATATACCCCAAAGGAAATCAAGACATTACATGTTATATTTGCTAGCTTGAAAATCAAGTAATATCATGACCAATCTTGATGACCCCACATGAGCAATACAATCCCTTCAAATGACCAATAATGTTATTATAGTGATAAGACCTTCTCTAGTGACAAGGTGACCCATTAATATTCAAATTACATGCAAACCTAAGGGAAACAGTAAGAATGACTCTTGCCAATGTTAAAAGTCCAAAGATATGACCCATATAACTAATTTGTTTCTCACACTATCAAATGCCTAACAAGTACTCATAAGTCGTTATTAATGCCACAAGGGATCTTTTACAATGGTTAACATAATCCTTTATCAAACAACACACAAGGTAAGCATGAAAGGAAAGGTATCACAAATAATAATATGTCAAGATTGAATACCAAATGATCTTTTCTCATGTTAACATGCCAAAAATTGTTTCTAAGAAATAGATGTCATATGCATGAGGTAAGGTCCATTAAGGAGTAATAACTCATGAAGACAAGTTCCCAAGGCTTACTAGTTTATACGTAAGCTTATTAGCTAATAAGATTATATTGATAATAGATTCAAACACAATATCATGGTGGAACATCATAATGCTATGCTAATTTGATTAAGGATATTGGTGCGAGCTAAGCCTCCCAAAAATAAGTACAACATCAATGCAAAGCTCACAAATTTAGTCTATGCCAAATAGATTAAAATTGCATTTATTAGTTAGTATGGCCTAATGAAGGCCTTACATAAGTCAAATTTAGGGATCCCAAAAGTGGGATGTGACATGTGTAGATAAAATATCAATGCATTTGAATGTCAAACCTTAACAAAGATATACAAATTATGTGAATGAAAAGTTTAGGGCATTCACGTAGAGGAAGAATACATGAAGGAAATGAAAACATTATACTACACAGTTCAATTTGACTTATGAGCACATTGAAAAAACTTACATAGAGGCCCTTAAATCAAATGGAGGGAAAATATTCTCATAGCTCAGCTAAGGACTAGCTCACATGGGCTTATATGTGATACATGTAGATGAAAAACACCTAAGGAAAAATTGGAGGAGAGGGTTTGTGTCTTTTACACCATTGGGATAGTTGAAACTGAGAAACATTTCATTGCTTGAATGTCCAAGGTACACAGACATCCAAGTCAAGTATAATGAAACATTAAGAGTTAGTTCCATGACAAAGCTATTTGAAGGGGCTAGAATAAAGGGGCTAGTAGAAATGTTAAACAAAATGAGTAAGCAAAGGCAACCTACCCCATGAATCTTTGAGTGGCAGTGACAACTAATGTAATCAATGGTCCCATAGATTGCTTGGTCTCATAGACATAATTAAATTCATCTATTTCATTTCAATTCATTATATTATATAAATTCATGACATTTTGATCAATTACCTACTTTTCAACTTATATTTGAAGTAATATTATAAATTACATGAATAAATAAAAAAATTATTTAACACCATATCGTTTAAGACTTCAAAATTGTAAATTTTATTTTTTTAAATAAATAAATCATTGTCAAAATATTAGAAAGTAAAAAAACACACACACTAAGTTCAAATAGCATCTCAATCTTTGACATGTCTCATTGTGGCTGTGGCCTCATTGTGAGAGTCTTTTCCAAAAAGTGTTAAGCCTTTCCAACAAAACTCTATTTGACATAATAACATTTATTTACTGGTAGCTACATCAAATGGTTGTTATTTCCTAGTAAAAATAAAAACATATAAAATATTTCTGTATTCATTGCAGTTGATTCATAGCTTAATCTTTGGTGCCAACTAACCTACCATCACTATCCTTACATTCAATTCCTCAAATACTACCATTTATTCTTGCCAGTGCCACCACCATCAAACTCTTCTAGCGTCACACAACCCCTACATAATAGAAACCAATAGTTTAAAAAATACCCGAGCCGAATTACAAAGAAAGCTTGGGTTTCCATGGTGTGGAGGAAAAATTGTTCAGATGGTCATCTTAGAATTTTATTAGAATGATATAACCTATCTTTTATGATTATCAACAACGCTTTGAAGGTGAGTGACCTAGCCAAGCTTCTTCCTAAATATTTGTGTTGCCTTCCTAGACGAGACTAGCATGCTTTTTTAACTAGGCATCGAAATATATAGATATGGCATAATGTTTCTTCCTCACACACAAGTAAAACTTCTTATGTTTAAGATTGCTGTAGAAAACGTCAGCCTATCATTTCCAACAAGCATTGATATTGATAACCTTGTTGAAATGTGCAATTGCATTTTTTTAATATTAAATGTGCAACTTGTAATGATTTGGGTAAACCTTGAATTTTGAAGCGTGTAAATTAGTTATATGAATAAGCGTTGATATGGATATGTACCCTCTAACTAGTCGTAGGTGGAATGAATGAATGAATGCTTTTAATGACGTCCACGAGACTAAAGAGTCTATGGGATCAAAATCTGAGACTTTAAGATATTTTAGACTCTTTTCGATATCAGATTTTCTACTGTGAATCTTGAGTACAAAACACACGATCTTTCAACTCTTGTTTCTTCGAATAACTCATTTAATTTTTCCACCTTCAAGTCATTTTCGTATAGGATACGAATATCATCATGAGTTGAACACTCCATGATGAAGGTTATTCCGTCTCTACCACCCCTTTGCTGCATAAAAGACAAGTTCTCCTTTTCTATAGTCCATCTACCGGTTTCACATCGAAGGTAATGTGATCCAGTCCTCAGTTGAGCCACTAAAATCCTTATTTTACCCTTAATAACTGCCCCTAGATAAGATTTTTCATCATGCTCCCAAGTGGGGTTAAATTTATTTGATGTAATAAGCTTTCTTTTGACCAATATGCTATGTCCACATGACAATCCTAAATTTTTCTATCACATAGTTTTTTATTTCCCTATTGTTGTTAGGACACTCTTGAAAGTTGATGCCCCATTTGTTCACCCATTCGTTGTTTTGCTTCATCCAAGTTTTCTTTCTACGCTCTAATTTTTCCTCCACAACCATTTTGGGCCAGCGATGATTATCCATGTTTTCAACCTTTTTCAGATAACTTAGCAATCGAGTTATTGTTGCTGCTTCCATCAGGAAAGTTCTTGTTTCAGCCAACATGATCTCATAAGGGATTTTTGATTTGACTTTAAGAGTGCTTGTGATTAGATGTTTTTGGATTCTTTCTAATTGTCTCCACCTATGATTTGACATACTACTTCCCCATACTTCGCAACCTCAAAGGGCAACTAAGGTGACCAACAATCCAAAAAGGGCTTTCTTAGTTTTCGAATCCCAAAATTCAACTGTCTTACACCTATTTTGAAGTAGGAATGCCACTCTATTTCCGTAAGCTACCAACTCTAATTCTCCTACAAAGTTTCCCTTTTTCTTCTATATACCATACGAAGATAATTGTTTGAAAATTATTGACATAATTAGTAGACGCAACACCGACTTTTATACCACCATTTAGCATAAATTTTACTACACATGTTTTATTTGCTTTGTAGGGGTATATATACTGCCTAAGACACACATGTTTTTTTCAATTTATTCTGGATTCTAATGATCATATAACTTGCATAACAATTATATGATTTTCTTTGCTCCCACCTAACATCCCTTTCTAATCTTTGCAATCTTCTAAATTGAGGAGCCTTCCTAAATTTTACATTGCACGTGTTTTTTTAAAAATTTATCAAAAATTTGGCCACTCAAACTTAAAAATTTTAGTAAGTTCAAAATATTTTGAAATAGTTATTCGATAAAAAACTTAACATGAAAAATAAATGCAAATATGTAATTGCACCTAAAAAAATCAATAGTGAATTATTATCCCTTAAAAATTGTTTGAGATCCATAGAAAAAGAAATGCAAGTATGTAATTGCACCTTACAAAAATCAGTAGTGAATTATTATCCCTTAAAAATTGTTTGAGATTCATAGTTTACAATCAATATATTTGGTTGTGTATTAATAATGTTATTTTGGCACAATTTGAAAATTGTTTGAAAGTCATAATTCGCACTCAATATACTTGGTTGCATTTTATTAATATTGTATACATACTATTGTTTTTATACAAGTTAATAATTGTAAAGTTATACATCACAATTAACATATTTAATTACATCTTATTAATATTGTATTAATAATGTTGTTTTGCACAATTTAAAAGGTAACATTAAAAAAATACAATCACCATACTTAAATATATAATATAAAGACACCTCTTTTATGATCAAAGCATGTCACAACATTTTAGGAAAGAGAGTCTAATAGCTCTTCAAAAATACACGAATACATCGAGCTTTCACTTCATTTACAGGAAAGAGAATCTAAAATTAGCTCTTCATCTTTCAAATACACGAATTACATCGATTCGCTCTAACCTTCCTTCGCAGGAAATTAAAATTAGATTAATCTTTTCATTCATTTTAAAACTAAGAAGTTTCACATCAATTCGTCTAAGTTTTCTTTGCAGGAACAAAGACCCCCGCACATGGACAGCAAAACCGCCTCCGCAGCGCGCTCGAGGGCAGATGGAGCGCGTCCGTACGCGCCATGCAACCGTCCCTCCTGCTGCCTAGGCTGCCCGCGTGCTGTGTACGTTTCGTGGCAATAAATACGCTGCTGCGCGCCAACAATTGGAGGGAACGCGGTTTGTTCAAAAAAAAAAAAAACGTTAAACAATTAAAATTTAATAAATACCCCCCAAATAACCGTGCCCAGAACAGAGCTGAACGATGGAGCAGTGAAAAACAATTTACAGGTGCTAAATACAGGATTTGCCACTGAAGAATAAGGTATGAAATCTCCAAAGTTTGCTCATATTCAGTGCATTTACTTAATAATTTAAGAGGTTTGTATGTATTTTTTCTGGAATCAAATTTCAAGTTCCTGATATACAATGATCAATAACAAGAAACATTACATTCTTATTGCAGGTAACAGGAGTGATCAATAGGCATGGATCCTAAATTTATCATTTTTTGGCAAGATTTGATTAGAGATGCATTGACACACTCTTCTTCCACAAGTATATCACACATGTTTTTCAATTATTTTATGCAAATGATGTTGATATATGAAGAAAGAGAAACATTGTCACTGGAATCATATAGAGAATGGTGGATGTTTCCAAGGCAGAGCACATTCTGGAATTTAATTCAACAAGAAATATGGGAGCAACAACCACATTATTGTGATGTTTTATACCGTCGCCATTATAGAATGTCTTTTCCTCTTTTCAATTCACTCTTGTCAGAATTACAACCACATATGCCAAGCTTCTACACAGTTCAATTTGTTAGAGATCCAATACCACCCAGAAAAGCATTATGTTTGGTTTTACACCGTCTTGCACAAGGGACACCTACATATACAATTGCAGAATTGTATTGTGTGGGCGAATCAACTGTGAGAAAATTCACTATGGTCATTGTTAATATTATCATCCAAAAGTTACAAAATCAATATTTAACTGTTCCATCAGGCAGCAGATTGCAGAAGATACTAAGTGATTTTCAGACTTTGACTCTACTTCCTACCATATGCGGTGCAGTTGATGGCACTCATATTAAGCTGTCATATTGTCCACAAAAACATTATACTCCTATGAACTATGTAAATAGACATCATTTCTACAGTGTTTTGCTACAAGGAATATGTGATGCTCAAAAAATATTTTGGGATGTCTGCGTCAATGCTCCTGGCGGTGCTCATGATGCTGATCACTGGAACTGTTCTGCAATTAAAAAAAGCATGCAAAAGAGAGAGGTATTAGCATCTCCAACATTTCAGATTGAAGGAAACATTATCTATCCACAACTAATTGGAGATTCTGCCTACCCAATATCACCATACCTGTTGAAGCCATTTAAAGGAAATATCTCTCCATCGCATACATTGTTTGACAAATACTTGTCTAGAGGTCGTGTAAAAATTGAGAATGCATTTGGCTTACTCAAAAAAAGATGGAGATTTCTTCGCGATGTGGGTGTGGAATTGGAAAAAGTGCCAAAAATTATTGTGGCATGTTGCATACTGCATAATTTCTTACAAATGAATAATGAAGATGAACCAGAGATCCAAGTAGATCCACATCCTAATTCTGAAGTTGAGATTCGTAATCAAGCTATCGAAAGAGATCAAGGTAAGGCACAAAGAGATATTATGCTCCGTGAATGGGATAGACAACATAGAGCTAGTGTGGGGAATTGATATGATTTTCAATCCATAAAATGACAAATATTTTGGTGTTAATGATATATGCACATGTACTTTTTCATACAAAGATAAATATGAAGTTTTACCTGAGAAAAAAGCTTTGCAATTTGGAGCTGCACATCTAATATTTTGTCCATCCGTTTGTTCTCTTGTTCCATTCTTGCAAGTTCAATTTCCTTCATTGTTTGAGTAAAATGCAACAAACTTTTTTCCATCTTCTCTCCAACGTCTTCATGAGAGGCTCTTTTTCTTTTTGCACGTTTGCCTTCAATTCCAATCTTGTTCAAATTGATTTCTTCGTTTGATCTTTTTTCTTCAACATTGTCAATATTTATGGATGGATTTTCTTCAAGTGATTTCTCTTTCATGTCATTTTTGGGTATAGTAGAAGTACTATTGACCCATTCACTTCCATTAAAACCATTCATAAGTCCAATTACTTTTGGAGTGTTCCCTATTATGCGATCCATGTCATCATATAAACTCCAAGAAGACGGTTTTGCTCCTGTGGTATTTTGCAATTGTTTCTCTTTCTTGAATGTCTTTTTCAATCTATTCCACTTATACTTACATTGAATGCCCATAAAATTTGTTCCACACTGTTTGTTTATATCTTCCGCTATTTTATCCCAATGTTTTTTACCAAGATTTCCTTGGTTTAAATCTGTATACACTTCTTCATATTTTAGAATCAAAGCTTGCACAGCAAATTTTGGCCAAAGCTCCTCCTTCTGCTGCTTGGTTGTATCTTGGTTGCAATTAATATCATTGTCAAATGTTTGAGTTGCAGGGACAATTTCCACAACTTCAAAATCTTCTTCCATAAAATTATTAGGCCCATGGTTTAAGTCAATATCATCAGTAAACACACTGTGATTGTCCTCCACATCATAAACATCACGAGGTGTTACATTTATGTTGACTTGCGACTCTGCAACAGATTTACCATATTGCATTGCATCTTTGTTTGTTTCTTGTGAGTGGGGAAAATAATTTCCATCTTGGTATGAAAACCCTGCAGAGTCTTGAAAGCTTCTTGAAGTAGATTGTAACCCTTGTGATTGACAGGGTGAAAATAAACTTGAACGTCTTCTTGAAAATGGATCCATCTACCAGCAAGCCTGGAATGAGGAAAAGAATGAACACAAACAAATTTCAAGTTTTTTTTAAATCTATGAAATTCACAAAATTGAAGAATGTTTTTAAAAATAAAATTGTATATAAATAATATTAAAAAAAAATCGTTTAAAATTGTCAATAAATCAAAGAGTAAGTCCTCAAGAAAACATTAATTTGAATTATAGTCATTCAACCTTCCATTTCAGCAGTAAAAATCACAGTTTTTCTATAAATTTACTAAGTAAGAAGTCAAAAAATTTCAGTATTTATGACATTATACAGATTAAAAACAATAAGAATGATGGATTATTTGGTTTCAAATGATTACAATATGAAAACTGGGATTAAAAACAAATATATAGATAATAAACAAATGATTTATTATTTGATAATTTTAATTTAAAATATTTTAAAATTACCTGTGTTCTCCTTCACAGCAAATACAGTTGCAGAGCAGTGCAGGGAAAATACAGATTTAACAAGTATTAAATATTGATTTCCAGCAGCTTTAGTTTGGCAGCCTTGTAAAATTGGCGCTAAAATGAACCCCATAAAATTGGCGCTAAAAACTGGTCCGAAGTCAATGTTTTTTTACCAAGAAAACAGCAAAGATTAATATTAGGTAAATATTAGGTAACATTCATGAGATTGCATGTGCGCATCCCCGGAGGCAGTGTCCATATGACGTCAGCTTGGGGTGGGCTAGGAAGGCCGTTTTTATAACACATGTGCGGGGTCGTTCCTGTCAACTGGACTGTGTGGTGGCTGGCGTGAACAATATTAAAAACTTCCACTTCCGTGGCGTGCACTTAACAATATTAAAACTTCCACTTCCTCTGATTCGACTGTCGAAATTCCACGTGGGATGTCCGCAAGGCGGTTGGAAAATGTGATCAATTTCAGCAAGGCCAATGGCCGTTCGCCATCACTGCCTTAAATGTTTTCTGTCAGTCTTTTAACGACAACAAGCTGCACAATACTGTTAGTAATGACGTAAGATACGGTCAAGATACGGTATCCACCATGGAAGCAGGTGGAATAGTGGGGTAAGGGATCTACTTTACTTCTGTATGTATAAATTTACAGTACCTTTGGATTAGTCAGTCAATAAATAATTCATTCAAAATAACTTTCCCATCATGAATAAACCTAACTTTACAGATGCAGAAAGCATTGGATATAAAAATGTATGTTGTCTACTCGTTTCTTCGAATGAAAGATCCATAGGTAGTGTTGGAATACTGTTTTTCTTTTTCTTCGGAGGTGCTCAGGAATGTGGAATATTTTTATAATTTTGCCCGCACAGTGACCAGGCGGCGGCCTATTGGCGAGCATGTTACTTTCCTAACATAAAAGAGCATGTTCATTGTGTTGTGAGAAATGCCAGCTGCATAATTCCCTTTAATATTTTTCTTCCCGCCTTCAAGCGTTTGCAAATTCATTCTGTCGTCTGCAAACCTAGCTCAGCCTTGATGAATTTTGCACAGTTTTATTCATACTTAGAAGAGCATCAGGGTGGTCGGCAAAAATCTGGGCGGCGGCGATAAGAGAGAGCGGTCGCGGTTTCGAATCCCGGGAAATGGAGCAGCAGGCGCGGGTTTCCACGAGGAAGTTTGTAAAGCAGGTCACATGGCGGCACAACGACACGGAGCTGCATGCGGCCGCCAGGGAAGGGAATTTGGAACAAGTAAAGCGAATTTTAAGCGGAGAATCTTTGGATTCGCAGGAGGAATGTGAGGTTGAGGGTGAGGTGATCGTTGAGATTGCGGATACTAAGGTTCAGCGTGATTTGATCGCCGCGCAGAATGACTTGGGAGAGACGGTGCTTTACGTGGCGGCGGGGTGCGGTCACTTGGAGGTCGTGAGGGAGCTTGTGAAGTTTATTGATTTGGAAGCCGCCAGTTTGAAGACGCGCAGCGGCTTTGATGCCCTGCATATAGCGGCCAAGCATGGTCATCTGGGTAAATCCCACAAGATTTCCCGCTTATTTTTTGTTTTGTTTTATGCAATGTTTTTTTGCATTGTGTCGAGTCACGGAATTTGGGGAAATTTCAGTGTCGTTTTTTCCCGTTTTGGCCTTTTCTTGCTGCTTCTTCTGCACTTTTCTTTTTTATCGTCCAGTCTTCTATGCGCGAGCAGAGTTTTACAGGGAGAATACTTTTAGAGGATGGTTCCATGGAGGGGTTTCAGCTCCTATTTTCTTGCAGTAGAAGGTCCCATGTTTTTTTTGTAAAGCCAGCTAAGGGAAATAATAGAAGCTAGGCCTTGGTGATTTTAGAGGGATATGTGATGTTTATTTACTTGCAAATACCCATAAAAATCCAATGGGATCCTATAATATCTCAGCCGGTATTGCTGAGGAAATTAATAAAAAAACAAGGGACCTTTAAACTGCTAAAATACTCCTAAAGTTTCTCAGCAGCACCCGCTGAGATATTTATGGAGCCCCCCTCCATGGGACCATGGCCTTATTCTGTGTATAATCTTTGGTGTGTTACCTTTCTCCCAAAATGTGATATAGTTTGGAAGCATTTCAGAGATACCTATTCATTTATTTATTGAAATGACATACTTTTAATTACGTCCATGAGACCCAACAGTCTATGGGACCACCGATTACGCTATTTGCTTCCACCGCTCAAAGATTCCTAAGGCCCATGATATCCTCTATAAGGCTGCTCCTTTTACTGATTTGAGTTAGTGTCGCCCCAAACCCATTTATTCTTTTTTCCTCAAATAGCTCTACCATGGAGCCCACTCTTAAAGTTTCCACATACTTGGCCCGTATGTTCATGTATTGAGGACATTTGAGGATGAAGTGCTCTTCCGTTTAGACCGCCCCTATGGTGCAAAAGACACAAACCCTCTCTTCCCAAGACTCCTTAGGAGTCGTCCATCTCCATGTCTCACATCTAAGCCTATGAGAACTACTCCTAAATTAAGCAATTAGGATTTTTTCTCTCCATTTAATTTCAGCCCCTAAATGCACTTTTTCACTATGCTCATATCATGTTGAAAACCAAAATATAGTGTTGTCTTTTCTTGCTTGTTTCTTTCCTCTACATTGCTGTTTAAACCTTTCATTCACATAGTTTTTAATGTCTTCGTTACAATTTGGGCATTCAGCTAAACTGATATCCATCTCCTCATTCACTTGTGGTTCAGCTTCATCCAAGTATTTTTCCTTCAGTGCAACTCTTCGTCTTTTGCGGCGATAGGCCATCTATTAGTCATATTTTCTGTTTTTTTTTCAAATAACATAATAGCCTGGTCATAGCAGTTGCCTATTAAGGAAAAGTACTTGTTTAAGCAAGGATGATTTCATATGGAACTAAATCCTTAATTCTGAAATTGTTTTTGATTAGATGTTTTTGGATATTTTCTATTCGCTTCCATTTGAAACTCGTTGTACCACTAGACCACACTTCGCAGCCATCTAATACCACCGGAGCATCAAGTAACCCAAGAAAGACCCCAGTGGTCTTCCAATCCCATAACTCGGCATTCCTACATCTAGTTTGAAGTGCATAAAAAGTTCTCCAACCACCCTGTATTCTTTTCAGTCTACACGTATCCTAGCTAAGCTTTCTACAAAAGTCAACACCCAAATACTTGTATTTTGATACCACTTCAAGAGACCCTCCTACAAACTGAAAATCGGTATTTTGAACCTCCCTTTTTCTTGAAAAAAAGCATGATTTTGGTTTTGTCAGTATTCACCTGCATCCCTGCTTCTTTACAAAAGAGCTCCAGAGCCTGAAAATGGTCTCTCAAATCTTGTATTATTTCTGCTATTTGAATTCAGTTTTTGGCATACAACAAAAGCTTCACCACATACTTGGCCAAGTGCACCCCCTCTTCCCCAAAATATGTTTATCCAATCTTCTTACTTATCAATGTATAGTTGAAATAAAGTTGGGGATAGAGGGCAGCCTTGTTTGACACTTATATCACCTCCGAAACACTCGGACCTGTGTTTTGATTTTAGCCTTGACTTGGTCATACAATCTATGAACTACTACCCTATAGTGCATTGGGACCCCTAGTTCCTCCATTCTGCTCCATAATTGGCTCCTTGGAACTGTGTTGAATGCCATTTTGAAGTCTACAAAGCAACAATATGCATCCCCTTTTGTATCCCAAACCCTTTCAACTAGGTGTCTATGTGAGACATGGTGAACAATAGTGAAGTGCTTGGGTCTAAAACATGTTTGACCTTTTTCCCTCTATCCATCTTCTTCTTCCCAACTGCTAATTTTGCACTCTATCATACTCCCAAACAACCTTGCAAAAAGAGGGTTGACCATGATAGTTCGGTAATTTGAGGGGTTATCTATATCTCCGGTTTTAAACTGAGGCATGGTTAGGTTGGTTGTCTGCTCTATCGAGAAGCCATTTTAGATGACCTCGTAGAAGATTTTATTTGTTTGAAGTGTTAGGATATTTTCTCCCCATCTTAAATGCTCTTCTTGAAGATTGTCTATCTCGATCTTTACCTATTGCTCGCTTTTTAATCCCTTGCATGATGTCTTATCATTTATGTCGTGAAAAGCTCTTCATTAACACTAATTGTTGGTGGTGTTTCTTACTCACTTTCCTGCCCATACAACTGTTTTGAGTACTCCAACCACTTTCCTATTGTTTTCCGTCTCAATTTTTCTTGCAAACTTCTCCAAAATCTTTTGGGTTTTTTCTTGCAAAGCTCTTTCCCTCTCGTGTAATCTTTTGGGTTCTTATATTTTTTCCTGTTTTCCTGTTCTACCTATTGGTTAATCAGCTCTTTGTTTCCTAGTTCTTCATGTAATCTTCCTAAATTTTTTCGGCCCAATCAAGCGCATTTGCTCATATTTTTTCTAGTTGTTTTCCTTTGTTCTACGGTTATTGGTTCTTTTAGTTAATCTCAACCATGTGTTCACAGGAAGGCCTTGCCCTACACAACATTCTTCGGCTCATACTATGCATTTGTCCATTGGAAGCTATTTCTTTCCATTCTTTTTGGTTTTAGCTCTCTTGCAAGATTTTAGTGCCTCTTGAATGTTGTGCATTAACCTCTCACTTTTTGTGTAATCCTAGCGACAATTCCATTGATATGCATCGCGCTCTTACAGTTTCTCTTTCTGGTGAAAGTTATTATCCAATGCTGCCCTACAAGGCTTGTCTGATTTTCCTCTCATCAAGAAGGATGTTTCCTTTCGAGTGTCATACTTTGCTTTGGTTGACCCTATATGCGCTCATCTTTTTGTTGTTTCTTTGCAATTGGAGTTTTAGTGCCTCTTGAATGTTGTGCATCTAACCGAACTTCCACTTTTAGTGTAGATTTGTTCCATTTTTATGCACTCTTACTTCGCTTTCCTTGAACTCTAGATATCCAATTTTGCTGAGCCTATAAGGCTTGTCCGGATTTCACTCTATCAATAGGATGTTTCCTTTAAGTGTCAATTTACTTTGGTTGACCCCATTTGCGCTCATCATGTTGCTTGTAATCAAGCAATATGGAGTTTTATAAACGATAGCAGGTCTGTCTCCAAAATGTAAGTGATAGCCACCAAAGCCTATCATTCTGATGTCCCGTTGCACTTGCTGATTCTTGCTATAGAATTTGCCATCGAGAAGAGGGTTCATAAGTAGATCCATATTACGCTCTACCCTTTGTAATATCTTGCATATGTAATTGTCTTGATTATTCCATGTCACTCGTGCCATTACAAATAATCAAGCTATGTATGTTGCATAAACCTAGCAGAGCTTCCACCAAAGTGTGTGATAGCCCCTAAGATATAGTTTGAGGTACCGGTTACCATTGCTGATTTTCTTATTCTGCTGGTCCAAAGAGGGTATCTAGATCCTGCATTAGCGCGCCATGAACTGTGCCAGCTCGCTGGGTCATGTAACTCCTGTAGTATTAAAAAAAAAGTCCCTTGTTAACAAAATCTCTCCAATCTTACAATAGGCCGAAATGTCCCTCCATAAGAACAAGTATGGGTCTTCATGGTCTAGAGTGCACTTCTTATAGAATTTGGAATTCTTAGGGAAAAATAGTATGCAACTATGTTAATGTTTGTGTCATTGTCTGTGATTCTTATCCAGATGTATTGTTTATTTTCATCTTACTTTTCTATTCTGATATTTCTACCCCACGTTTCTTTTATTAACACCATTGAATGAATTGAAAGTGTTTGTCCTAACGGAACCTGGGTGCTATGCGCTAAGTTCAGGTATTTGGCCTTTTAGTTTTTCCACGGGTTAAAAGACACTGTCCATATTCTGCCCGATTGTTTTTTCAGATTGACTGCACATGTGGAATCTAGAATCACACTCAGATCATTGTCATCTTGTATTGGTGGTTCGAGACTGATCACCTGCTACTTCAAGATTGAGTGGCCCAAGCTGCAAGAGCTAATGTAACCAAACCACAAAAATCATTATAAGTTTGTCTCAACAACCCCCGACAAATATCAATATGAACCCCATCTCCAACTTCGTCTGGACATAGAATAGCAAGACAGTAGCTGCTTGACTTAGCTTTTACTTCAGGGTTTCAGGCATTGCAGCTTTGACATAAAGTAAATTAAGTTAAATATAAAGCAACTGTAGTGCTATCCGGCAATTCTTTTTTCCCATTGAATCCCAATTAGCAGGTTACAATAAAAAGAAATCCAAGGACGGGGATGGATCTTTTCCCTACTGCTTTTTAATATTTATTGGTTAGTACTTTATTGTGCAACTATGTCATTTTTGTTCATATATGCAGGGATGGACAATTAGACAAGCATGGGTGATTGTACAGTGAATCATGCACATTATTGATCCTGTGTGAAAACATTATGGGAAAGGCTAGATTTTATGTCTTAGACGCATATATCGCCATAACAAGTAGCTTCTGTATTTTGCAAGCCGAGTGCTAGAATATTCTTAAATTACATTTAACTAAAATTGATATTATTTAACAAGATTATTCAACCGTGAATCTTTCTATTCACAGCAAGTGTTTTGGCATTTGATTGAATAAACCTCCATTGCTACTTTTCTGCTCCATGTTCAGCAGTGCTATTCTGCCTATTTGCTTTTATTCTTCCAACTAGTTTTTGAGGGGATTGTTTAGGACGTCTGCAAGTATAGAGCGCCGAGACTACAGTCAAGCAGGTTAGGTATGAAGAACTACACATTTTTCATGAACATGCCAAATACATTGTCCTAATGCCAGTATGCTAAACAGTTACTTGTTCACTTTGCATTTGAACATATTAGGATGGATGTAAAATAGGAAGAGACTGTAAGCAGGGGGGAAATAATCTGCAGAAAAACTCAGAATCTTCTCTAGATGCACATTTTCCAATCTGTTTCTACAGAGGATGTTTTTGGCATGATAAGATGATGAGAGTTAAGTAAAGATATATTTTTGTTGTTGTAGCTATAAAGTGCATCCACTCCTATCATATGATACCCAATGGGAAGGCTTAACACACTCCCCTTTAATAGTTTGCATGTTAGGTTTTCACTAAATGGGTAGTGATGGAGAGAACGAATGGAATGCTTCTTCTTCTTGTTAACTAATAATGAAAGAAACAATGGATAGAGCAAAAAAGAGGACGTGCTTGCCTTACCCAAAAACAAAATTTAGCTTACCTAGAGCCCAGAAGATCATAGACGGAGAACCTACACAATGTATAGTTAGGGTAAAACCTGTATAATTGAATAATAGATGGTAGCATGATGAATGGATGCTTAAGAGATGGATAGTGTTTAGATATACCCAAAAGCAGGGTTGCTTAAGCCAAAAGGCAATGATGACGCATGTATTGCACCAAGTTTCAGAAATGGCATCTGAATAACATTGAAAACAGGTGTTTGCAGAACAATTGGTGTCCTAGTTTGATCAGAAACTGAGGTGTATTTCTAGTTATACAGGGAGCATAAGAAATGAGAAAACAACAAACGAAATGTCAATACTACTTTCAAGAAAAAACCAAATTATTCACACTTAAGTAAAAAAATAATATTAGATTAATAGTTCTCAACCTTGACCTTTCCATTGGCAAATTTCAAATAAAGCAGAATTCTGACCTGGAAAACCATAATTCTTGTGGGAAACGCTTTTAGTTGGAAAGATGTAAAGCGTCCTTTCAAGCAAACACTCCCCACTACTGCTAGTAGAGTTCTTAAGGATAGAATTCACCGAGTATATTCTTTACAATTAGATGCAAATGTAGATATGCTCACTCTCCAACGTTTGTTAGCAAAGGAGGCCTACCGTAACTGATCCCTATGCAACTTTTATATCTTATATGAAGTAATATCGATGGTTAAAGCACGCACACATTGAATACCTTGGACATTATGAAAATGCAATTAACTACATGGATATCTTCCATTCATACATGTTATACATGTACCTTGATTCATAAATTGTAATCATCAGAACATAAAAATACTTAATGCCGTAGGTTTAAATTGGCACTCTAAAAAATGGCAATACAAAAATGAAGGAAGCAAACTCTAACTGCTCCTCCTCTTCTAAGTCACTGCTTTCAACTGCATAGTGGCAAGTACCTTTATTTCCTTGTCATAAAGTCTCTCGTTTCGTACTTCTCTTGCTTCTTTCCTTGCTGGTATTTACTGCCCTTTATTGCCGTTCCTGTTTCATTTGTTTGTTTGTTTTGTCATAGTGGTAGGAAATGTTTCTAGCTGGGCGAGACATATCCAAAGTTTTTAAATCTTGGAAAGGAGTTTCCATGGCTGTTTCCTTTACTTGTTCTCCTTCTGGATGGGAAATAATGAAAGAGTACTCTGGAATTCGTAGGCTGACTTAAAAAGGTTGCCACTTTGCCTCTTAATTAGTGCTCTAGTTACTGTTTAACTAATGCCCCCTTTTTTTTGTTTGGTAAATGCTTTTGACAGAAGCCATGAACCAAATTTATTAACACAAAAAATTATCATTACATGGGCAGAGTTACTGCAAGGGCATCAATCATACAAAATCCCAAGGGTTTTAAAAGCTTACAAAAGATATTCCAAAATTCAGGACTTCATAGCGGTCTATTTCAAAAGCAACAATAAAATAAAATTGTGAAACATTTAAATGATCCACATCAACAGTTCCCAAATAGAACTGCCAGATACAACTATACTGACTACCTCATTGAAAAACTTAAACTTCTGCAACATCTTAGAAAAGAAAAAAAGAGCTTGTAATCACAAACAAGCTTCAAAAGAGCATTGCCTGGGCTTTCCTACTGTCTAGTAAATGTCTTTTCCAGGGTTGCTTGAAAGCCACGACCAATAGTCTTCAAAGCTTCCATCTGTAATCTCTCCAACATGGAACTCCTTCCACGCCTCTTCAAAACTTGAGAAGAAGAAAGATCCAAAGAAGTTTGAGGAATCCTTGTTGAGCTAAAATTAGCAGGAGTATCCTTGCACAAAGCTATAGAGATGGGGTCACAATCCACCTCCTTCTGAGATACCAATGGCACCTCCACATCCTCCTTATTCAAGGAAAGGAGGAGGAAAATCCGAAAATCCAAAGAAGAAAGGTCCATAGCTGTGGAAACAGATGCCATTGCTATAGAGGCTGTCACCTTTTCTGCAGAAGCAGAATCTTTTGCTGTAGAATTTGGAGCTGCGACACCTGAAGCTTTTACTGCAAGATTTGAAACCGTAGCTGCAGAGCTTGAAGCCTCCAAATTGACTTTATCCCCCACTTTGTCCTTCTGTATTTGTTCAAAAAACCTTGTATGGTTTCTCCATAAGAACTTGTTAGAAGGCATGCTGTTTTTTTCTTCCATATTTGGGAATCAACTCGCTGGCTTCTAATCTGCTGCATGGTACATTGGATGACCTTGTGTCCAATTTTCTGAGATCTGAAGCGTCTTAAGGGCAGCCTTTCATACTCGGTGTTTTGCAACTAAGATCCAGTAGAAGAGACAAATCGGATGACATAGATGAGAGGTTTTCTTTGATCGATTTTCACACACATTCTCGCAAATGGTCTATATCCAATCCTTCCTGTGGATCTGTCTTAATGAATTCTCCCACAGATCCAGCAATCAACTTCTGCACTTACTCATTGTTCAACTCGATTGGCAGCCTGTATAACTGCATCCAAATAGGGATTTCCGAGATCTTATCTACTTTAGGAGCATAATGGGGGTCCAAGGAAACACACACAACCCCTTGAAGCTGCAAAACCAGGGACCCTGATTCAGAACAAAATTTATTAATTTCTATCATCCTTCTTCAAAAACAATACCTGGAAGAAACCATTACGAAAGAAATGGATGGAATGCGGGCACATTCAGTCCAGGTAATAGACATCCATTGCACCAAATGTTCCATGTTAGGTCTTCTTCTGAAGATTCTACAACACAAAGCTCTTGAAGTGAAATCCTCAATGATCTGATTAAGGGTAGAGTTGAAGATCTTTAGGTCAGGGATATCCACTGAAAAACTGATTGGAATATCACCAACCTCCAAACTATCCAAATCATTGGGATCCTCCACTTCTATCCCCTTGTTTCCACATGCAACCCTAACATCAACAGACCTTTGTCCCAACTCCTTGCTACAGACAATTTTCAATGGATTGCAAAATAGGATTAGGGGAAGAAAAGCTTGGAGTAATCTTACCACAACAATACTCACTGCAAAAATGGAAAAGATTGGAAGCATTTTTGCACCCAGCTGTAGCAGATCTTGGCCTGAGAGCATCCCCATTCACTGACAATTTGATCTCTACCTTGCAATCGCCAGCCGTCTTCACCCGATCACCCTTAACACCACAACTCCCTACTTATTTGTGTTTTCCCTTGATAGACCAATTAGGGAAATGTAGATCTGAGACCCGCCTCTTGACTACCTGCTACTCAACTGTTTTGAATCCTCATGCTCCGAAGATTTCTTCGCTCTCATCATTCTTAGAAGCCATTTTCCTTTTATGATTCCGCCGCATGTTCTGCCCTAGATTGCCTCCCGTCACTTTCACCATCTCTGTTGCACATCAACACCATCGTTGTTTTCGTTATGGGTTGGGATCTAGGAGAAAGAGAGGGCCTAATGATGACACCAGATCAAATTCATCAAGGGTTTGATCCTCTTCTTCTTTATTTGCTGTCAATTTCCTTGGCGGAGGCATAAAGTCACTATCTCCTGCACCATCTCCAGCTCCGTCTTCTTCCTCGCTGTCCTCCATCCTCGCATTACTTCCTAAAAAATCCCAATTGGGAGGTGGATTGACTCTGCCCAACACTCCCCGAATCATCTCTCTCCCCCGCTGATCTGGATCGCAGTGCGTTTGGGGGGCAACGCTCTAGATGACGACATAGATGTGTTGTAAGCATGTGCGGCAACATTTTTATCGAGTGAAACAGAGGAGAGAGATATAGAACTGGAAGAATAAATGTATTTATTTATCTATATGTTCTGTACATGTCATACTCTTGAGAAAGATGTATGGCTGGTTATTTTCTACCTACCTGCTTGGTATCTCAGGCTAAAGATGTGTAAATAAATATTACAAAGCCGTGAAGGAAAAATAATTGTTATGGAAGTTGAACCACTCAAAATTCCATTTGTGATTCTTAACCTTCCAACAGTTATGCGACTTGGCCACCAGGTGTGTGCAAGAAGCTGTCAGGTGTACTGGCATAACGCTTGCCCTGGAGATGCCACTTGGCATGATGTGGAGTCCACGTGGCCGATGTATAACCCAAAGGTCTTGCGCAGAGACTAAACTGCGTGGTGTGTCTGATGAAACATTGAGGAGGGTCGAGTGCAGTTCTGCTGCATGTGTAGCATGGGGTTGCAAGCAACATACAATGTTGCAAGCATAGTGGTGTTGCATGCATAGCGGACTGCTGCTACGTGCGGAGTGCTAGAGCAATGCTGTGAGCACAACGCAGAAGCAATGCTATTAGCATCTGTTGTCTCTGAGTTATGCAACATGTTCCTTGGTGTTGAGGAAGCACATGATGCAAAAGGCTATGTGTAGTAGCTTGAAGCGCAGAGTTGCACATGGTTGCACAAGTGGAAAAGACACTTGAGTCAAGAGTGCGCGGGTGTGCAGCTGTGCACAAATCATTCGCCCTTCCTTGAAAAGCAATTGACCCGATTGCGCTAAGTCTTGGATGAGGTGGGGGTTCAATCTTCTCCAGATTTTGCGCAGCAAGGTTTGACCTTGGAATCACTTCAGGAATTAGGTACCTCTTGTTGCTGACTGAGATGATGATGCTCTGAGGATTGGCTATGTACACATGATGGTGAATGTTATTGCAGGCATCACTTTGTGCTGGATCACAAAGTAGCTCCTCTCTAAAGGAAGGATAGCATATGTGAAGTGGGATTATTACGCCATGTGTATTGCCTTGGTATCGCAAGAACTAATCCATCCTAAACGGTATGGATGTAGATGAGTCATGTTTGGAAGGTTCAGTTGCTTGATGGTTGCTTTGGAGATGAGATTGCTCATGCTTGGTTGCGGCTTTTGTGTTTTTCGCACCATTTGCATGTCTTGGATGATTGGTTCTTGTCTGAAGTAGGTATCTTCCTTGACACCAAAAGATGTGTCCCAATTTCCATTCCTCTTTGACTCTTCCGCAATGATCACCACAAAGTGATAGGATTTGCCCAACATCTTGACCCGGGCCGATTTCACTTTGGATTGAAGGAATGGTTGTAGGCCACTGCAGTACTTGAGAACTCTATGCTCCTCAGACTCAAATGAACTCAACTTCACATAGAGGTCAAGGAAGGCATTGGTGTAGGCTTGGACGGATTGGTCATGTTCTTTCCAGAGTTGTTGCCACTAGAGTAGCGGTCTTCATAAGCTTCTTTATGATAGTTTTGATCCTTGAAGGCTTCCAGGAATGCAATCCAGGTTGGATCTGATCTTTTTGCTGTCAAGTCTCCTTCCCTAAGGTGTATGCTTACCACCACTTCTTGAAGAGTGAAGAAACTTTCAGCAGTGTGATGTTGATCAGAAAATTCATTCATAGAAAAATAGGAATCCACTTGATCTAACAAGTTGTCTACTGCATCTCCATCTATCTTTCCTTTGAACACAAGGATTTTTAAATTTATTTGAACCCTTTGTTGTTCTATGAGTGCTGCTGCAATTTTCTTCTTGATCATTGCGTGAATTGAATCTTGCATAGGCATGTCCTTGGCCATTGGAACTTTGCTGAAACAACACTTGTGGTAGTCTGATGGTTCTTGTGGTTTGATGCTGAGGCTCAGATACAAATGAGGATCTAGATGTGTTGTAAGTGCATGTGGAAGCTTTAGTATTGAGTGAAGCAAAGGGGAGAGATATAGAACTGAAACAATAAATGTATTTATTTATTTTTGTGCTCTATACATGGGATGCACTTGAGACAAATGTATGATTGCTTATCTTCTACCTATCTGCTTGCTATCTAAGGCTACAAATGTGTACATGAAAGTTAAAAGCTGTGAAGGCAAAAGAACCATTATGGAAGTTGAACCACTCAAGATTCCATTTGACTCTTCACCTTCCAACGGTTACGTGACTTGGTTGCTAGGTGTGTACAAAAAATTGTGAAGTGTGTTGGCATAATGCTCGACCTAGAGGTGCCACTAGGCATGGCATAGAGTTTTGTAATGTCCCCTTTTCCTGCGCCAAAGGCCTAAGGGCCAGGTCGAGTCCAAGCCGTGGTCAGACCCAAGGGGTTATGGACGCTGGGAGCTATTGGGAAGGGGCCACATGGTTCTAATATTCTAATTTTGCGTTGAGGGTCACTTTTGGACCATGGCGACTTAAAGGGGAAAGTTACTTTTATTTTTATTGGCCCCTCCATGGAATGAAATGCATCTAGGGTCTGTTGGGGCTTTTTTGCCTTGGAGAAGTATATAAGGAGATGGGGGAGAAAGGAAAGGAACTTTTTTGGCGTACATTTTATTGACCCTTTACGTATAACTGTTGTTTGTGCATCTGCAACTTGTGGAGTCAAATCCCTCAGGGACCCTAGCTTCGGTGGTGAGAGACCCGTCCCTAGCTAACATTACATTCTTCGGTAGTGAGAGATCTCCCTAGTCTGTCATTTTTGGAGCCGCTTTCAGGGCTGTGTTACCGAGATATTATTAGAGGGTTTAGAGGATTTTTGGGGGCATTTGGGGAGGATAATCAGAGGGCTTCCAGATCAAACTTACGGCAGCCATTTGGGCTGGGCTTAGCATCACTTTGAAGGCGCCTCCATTAGTGTCCAACCCCTTTCCAAGCGAGGCGACTTCTAGCCTTATTTGGAGGGTTTTCCAGTTGGTCCCCTTCAGATTTGAAGGTTGAAATGTCATTTCCTATACCTGTTAATGTTATTTCCAAATACAATTTTTTCTCTTGTATTTGGAGAGTTACGAACCTCTGAAGTTTTCCAGCTGTCTAGGGCACGCTGTGCTTTTTTGGCAGCATTTTAATTTGTGTAAAATTCTGAAAAAATAGTTTTATTATGTCCTTCATAATATTAGCAAGCTCTCTTTAAATTTTAAAGTAATTTGAGTGGATATTTTTAGGAGATTTTAATTTAATCTTTAGTCTGTTGTCCTTATTGTAAAAATCTGCAAAAATCTGCAAAAATCAGTATTTTATTTGGTTGCAAATTTTCAATATTTTGTGCATTTTTTAGTGGTATCCCACAAGGGATATTTCAGTGGTATTAGAGCTGTTGTTCCTCTAGCTTGTGTGGGTTAAATATGGTAGTTTGGAAAGATCTCAATGTGGGTTTTATGAAGGAAACGTTCACTAACATAGTGAAACAACAAGAAACCATTAACCTTTATTTGAGTCAGCACACTCAAAATTTGAGTCAAAGCAAATCTTGGGACAATAAGGAAAAATGTGAGAACAATAATAAAGGGCACCCAATAGAGGTGATTGATGAGGATTCTTGTTGGAGGAAATACCAATCTTTGAGTAAGGGTTTCAGAGATAATGTCATTTCCAGATTATTGCATGATGAGGGTAGCAAGCCCAAGCGAGATCATCATATGCCGGTACCTGAATTACAAAATAACTCATTTGAAGAAGAAGAAGCTTCTAGAGAAAAATGTATGATTTCCATTGAGAAAAATAATTGCATAAGTGAAACTTTGCTTGTTAGAGAAATTATTCCAGCTCAAGAGAAGAAATTTGTATATGCAAGCAAAGAGGATGTAATGGAAACTCTAAAATGGTGTGAAGAATGGAATAGTAGAGCTAGAGTTGCTAGATTGATAGCCGTCCAAGCAAGACAACACCTACAAGAGTTCAAGGAAAATATTAGGGAAAATGAAGTAAGGAAGTCTACACCTGTGAAAAAAGTCTTTATAGAGAAACTTGCACATGAGGAGGAGCCTCACATGGACACTTGTGTAAAATTGCAGCCTGCTGTAATTTCCAAACCAGCAACTTTTGATCAGCTTTCAGATACTTTCAACGGGCACTCAGGCAACAATGTTGGGGGCAACTCAACATATGTCTATCTTGAACACACGGAGGACATTGATGGCATTGAAAGGTATGAACAAACATGGCTGGTTGGTGGCAAAATTGAAAAAGATATTTCAATCCAAAAGGTACCTATCAATCCTCCAAAGAATAAGTCATTATCATATGGTATGGATTTACCAAGCAATAATGAGCATAAATTTGTGAAAGGTGTTGATTCTTGTTCCACTTATTCTCCATCTAAAATCATGAATCACAATAGGGATGGTGTTGTTTTGGAGGTTTCTAAATCAGCAATAGAACGTGAACCTTTTGATTGTATTCTTTATAAGGAGGTCAGTAGTAGCATGGATTTATTTTATCATCTTCATCCTATATCATTACAACAATTTTATTATGATGGTATTCAGCCTATTGTCGATAAGAATGCTAAGAATTTGGTGCATCAAAGTCAAGTCATCATGAAGACAAAGAGTGATAATCTTCTTTATGAGGAAATACAAGAGAAGCAAAGATGACAGACCTTACGTGATACAAGGGTTCATGGGCATATAAGGTATGGGATCCTGGTAATATGTTGCAATTATCCAAAACTATCAATTCTGATTTTGAAAATTTTGTGACTGATTTCACAAGCGAAAGAAGGAATTCAAATGTGTCTTTTGGGATTACAAGTGTTGACAGGAATGATTTCTTCATTGGAGACTCCGGTGCAAGAAGGGAGAGTAACTCTCAAGCAGTCATAAAGAGAGGAGAAAATGCTTTATTAATAGAGCCCATGACTGATTTTTATACCAGCTACATGGTGGAACCCTTGGAAGGGTTAGTGGGGGCATTTGGTCCTCAAAGTGCTCAAAGAATCAAGGTGCAATTTGATGTTAAAAAAGAAGAGTTGAATTCAAGGTGCATTCATGACTTTAGCATCCTAAGGTATGAGAATGGTTATCATTTTCCTAGCTTGTTGAGTTCTCCTATGTTGTTGCCATGTTTCTATTATTTGGGACAACATTTATATGCTTTGATGATTGAGAAAGACTATTTCATAATCACGTCTCAAGGTATGCTAGATGGGATAAACACATCCTCCATTCACATTGCTCTTGATTCAGTTAATAAGCATATGTTGGCAAAGAAAATAATGCAGGAGGCCATGACATTGAAAGGACATGATATATGTGGTATATTTACTATAGTTGAATTTGCTAGAGGTAAGACTATTTTTGGGATGCAATGGTTGCATGATGTTAAGGAAGACGAAGATGCTGATCCTATATCAGAAATTCTGAGTTGCAAAGGTATGATGAGCAGCCCCAATTATGCTATTTTGGATGTGTTGTCTTCTCTCATGATGAGAATCAATGGGTACAATAAGAGGTATGAAGTTCCTTATGATAAAGTTTATGGATGCATGAGTTCTAATGTTGATTTCTCTTTCTCTTGCATTTACGATGAAATGAAAATATGGGGAAAGAGAATAAAGTATGATGAGGGAGCAGCCATGTGTATTCCCAACATAGAAGGAATTGATGAGTTATGTCCATGGAAAGACATGTCTTGCACAAAGAAGGTAACTCATTTCTTTATTGTCATTAAGAGATGTGAAGTACTTGAATGTGTTTGTACATTTGGGTTAGTTGAAGTTGGAATCATTCATTGGACATATTGGCTTCCATCTTTTGGGAAATTTGCATTCATCCCTCATATGGATAAACTGAAAATTTTCAAGGAAAACAAAGAAATCAAATTTCATGGTATACAAGGGCAGATTGCAAAAGATGTGATTGGTGAAGAAAGAAGCATGTCGTTGCAGCGGTTGAATTGTGAAGGAACTCAGCGTCTTGTGGGTCATGGTGACATCACAAGGTATGAGACAAGTGGGATATTTGATGACCCCTATTCTGACGGATTGTTTGTTGCAGACACAGAGCACACCATGATGACTTATGTGGAGAGTGAGTTGGATGATGTTGAATTGGGGAGTGAGTTAGATATGATGGAGACTTTGACTCTAGATGGGGTGAGTGGAGTCATGGATGTGGGTGTAACCAATAGTGTTGCACATGAGACAGTTACAGAGATTGGGATTACAGGCTCAGACCATCCGAGTTTATCATTATGTTGGTTATCTGAGGTTTCGGAAGACTGGAGATCTCATTTGCTTGTTGAGTACTCCAAGAACTGACACACTTGTGAGATTCTGGATGGTCACATATAGGATGACAGCTGCAGATTGGAGGATGAGATGATCTTCTATCAGAGCAGATTGTACCTTATGTCAGATTCATGGTTGAGGATGGAGATATTGCGACATGTGCATTATTCTTTCGTGACTAGGCACTTGAGCTTCGATGAGATCTACAGGTTCATGTCAGAGAGGTTCATATGGCATAGGTTGAGTGAGGATATCCTCAACTGTATACATACATGTACGGTTTGTCACTATGACAAGTCAAAGCTTACGGGTTCATCTTTTTTTGAGTCGACATGGGACAACACACCTATGTATTTTACTGCTTCTATGCCCGGCGAGCACTTCGCCCATGTGCTAGTCAGTGGAGAGACAAAATTGACTCATGGTTATTCGGTAGGTTCACATTCAGTGCAGGAGGTGGACTATGTGGAGCTGATATTGCCAGTTGACTATCTACTGGAGTTGTGGGACTTTTCCCCCACGGGACACCTTGAGATACATTATGAGGAGCCTTCCTCTCGCACGAGTACAGGTCATGTGGGAGAGTTAGCACCATTTGTGTGTATACAAGTTGTTTCACAAGTTGATCCAGGGGATTCTACAGGATTCAGAGTGGAGTTTCATACCCAGGAGTTCATTGGAAAGGCAGGTGAGTGATCACATGATGACAACCTTGCATTGGCAGGAATTGGATAGATTGGCAATTTCGGTGCGGGTACCAGTGGAGAGTCGGTTTGGGTATCATTCTACTTCACGGACAACATTGTTCTCGATACCATATGGAGGTCATGATGATTGCATGGGGTTTCTTGGTTACTTCGGATTACACCGATCCTTGGTTGACGACAGGGTGAGGTGGAGAAACTTACGGCGCGGTATTCAGTTTCTGCAGTAGGACAGGATAATGCTTGGGGTCAAGCATTTCTCGGGAAGGGAGGACTGTAATGTCCCCTTTTCCTGCGCCAAAGGCCTAAGGGCCAGGTCCAGTCCAAGCCGTGGTCAAACCCAAGGGGCTGTGGACGGCTGGGAGCTATTGGGAAGGGGCCACGTGGTTCTAATATTCTAATTTTGTGTTGAGGGTCACTTTTGGACCATGGCGACTTAAAGAGGAAAAGTGACTTAAGTTATTTTAATTTTTATTGGCCCTTGTATTGAATGAAATGTGTCTAGGGTCTGTTGGGGCTCTTTTTGCCTTGGAGAAGTATATAAGGAGCTGGGGGAGAAAGGAAAGGAACTTTTTTTGGCATACATTTTATTGACCCTTTACGTGCAACTGCTGTTTGCGCATCTGTAGCTTGTGGAGTGAAATCCCATAGGGACCCTAGCTTCGAAAGTGAGAGACCTGTCCCTAGCTAGCAAGGCATTCTTCGGAGTGAGAGATCTACCCTAGTTTGTCATTTTTGGAACCGCTTTCAGAGCTGTGTTATCGAGATATTATCGGAGGGTTCAGAGGAAGGGTTTTGAGGATTTTTGGGGGCATTTGGGAAGGATAATCAGAGGGCTTCCAGATCAGACTTACGGTAGCCATTTGGGTTGGGCTTAGCATCACTTTGAAGGCGCCTCCATCAGTTTCCAACCCCTTTCCAAGCGAGGCAACTTGCAGCCTTATTTGGAGGGTTTTCCAGTTGGTCCCCTTCAGATCTGAAGGTTGAAATGTCATTTCCTATACCTGTTAATGTTATTCCCAAAGACCCTTAATTTTTTCTCTTGTATTTGGAGAGTTACAAACCTCTGAAGTTTTCCAGCTGTCTAGGGCACGCTGTGCTTTTTCTGGCAGCATTTTAATTTGTGTAAAATTCTGAAAAACAATTTTATTATGTCCATAATATTAGCAAGCCCTCTTTAAATTTTAAAGTAATTCAAGTGGATATTTTGGGAGATTTTAATTTTCTTTAGTCCGCTGTCCTTATTGTAAAAATCTGCAAAAATCAGTATTTTATTTGGCTGCAAATTTTCAATACTTTGTGCATTTTTAAGTGGTATCCCACAAGGGATATTTCAAGTTTCCACCTGGCTGATGTATAACTCGGAGGTCTTGCGCAGAGGCTAAGTTGTGTGGTGTGTCTGAAGATGCTGCATAGATGCTGAGTGTCGTGCTGCTGCGTGCACAGTGCTTTTGCATGTGTAGCATGGGGCTGCGAATGATATGCAATGCTGTGAGTGCAGTGGTGGTATGTGCACAGCGCAAGAGCAATGCTGCAAGAACAGTGCTACTGCAGGAGTAATGCGACAATTATGTGTTGTCTTCTGAGTTATGTGGCATGTTTCTTGGCACTACACAGGAAGCACATGATTCAATTGGTTTGCATGCAGGAACTCGAAGCACAGGCTTGCTCATGGTTGCACGAGTTGAAAAGGCATTCAAGGCAAGAGTGAGTGGGTGCGCAACGGCATACAGAATACCCACTCTGGATGCAAACAAAAAATTGCATTGGATGCAGGGGCCTTGATTTATCGCAGGTCACGAAGGGATTGAATTTATGTATAGCAAACTCTTACAATTCTAATGTTGGGAATTGGATTAACATGCTTTTGACAATAGCGTTTTGGCATATGCATTGTTGACATCAGCTTTTGGCCCTATGGCTCTAGCATATGTTCTTTGATTGCACCTCTGACATGTATCCTTGGAAGCAGCCTTCTCCACTTCTCTTACTTGGGGCTTGTGTACTTACTGCAACCGGTATCTTTAGGTTTCTTTTTTGCTATCCATTTTGAGTAATAATAGTCCTTTAGTTACTAAGAGTAAGGTCCCTTTTAGCTAGGTCTATTTAAAGGGGAAGTGCCTAAAGATCACGTTTGTTTGCACAAACTAGAACTAAAGTCAGCAAAACTTGAACCCTTGACCTGTGGGTTGCAAATCCCGCAGCTTACCACTGCGCCGCAATCATTTAAAAAATATTGTGGAAAATTTGAGTTTTATAGTCTAAATTTCCACAGTGATTTAAAGGTATTTGGGCCGTAATGGAGTTATATACAAGAAAAAGACATTTATATAAAGGGTCAAAGGATCATTTGGGCCTAATTAAGGTTCTAGGGACATTCTTAGAGCCTTTTTACTTATAAAACTGTTTTTCATACATTTAGTTGACTTTCAAAAATCCTTTTATATAATAATCGATTTTGATACAACCTTATTAATCCTATTACAATTGATGTCCTGAACTTATGACCCTACAATTGACTGAATCAGATACCGGAGACGTGCTGCATATGTTGATGTATATCACAGAGAGGGTTAAGTAGTAATATCCAAGCCCATTAGTAAGGGCTTCTGCCGAAGGTTCCCATCTTTTTGTTGTAATTCAATGGAGTCCAAGATCACTGTTCCTTAAATTTTTTATCGACAAGACAAACATGGAGAATATGGTAAATATATTGTTATCATTTTCAGAAATCACTACCTTTCATTTGCGCACTTAATAGCTTCTTGATGCAGTTCTTATTTCCTTACGTTATGAACTATTTTAAATTGATAAAATCAAAGATGAATAGACTAGGCTACATTGTGAATTGTTTACAACTTGCTTATGTGCAGATATTGTTATGGAGCTTTTGGGCTTCTGCTCTGCACTTAGCATGACAACTGATTTGTCAAATTCAACCGCTCTCTATTCAGCTGCCATTCAAGGGCATCTGAATGTTGTTAATGCGCTTTTGGAGGTTGAGGAGAAATTGATAAAAATTGCAAGAAGCAATGGCAAGACTGCCCTGCATTCTGTTGCTAGGCTCGGCCATCTGGAAATCATTAGATTGCTCTTGGAAAAGGATCAAGAGCTTACTGCTAGAAAAGATAATAAAGGGCAGACTGCCTTGCATATGGCTGTTAAGGGAAAGAGTATTGATGTGGTTGAAGAACTAGTGAGAGCTGATCCTTCTGTTATTAATTTACAGGACAAGAAGGGGAATACAGCTTTGCACATAGCCACTAGAAAGTCGCGTGATCAGGTATATGTTGTATATAGTTTTATGAGTTATTTGTTTCTTTTAAACACAGGCTTCTTTGTTTATTTGAGCTCTTGCAATGACCAAAAAGTTCCTTATTTCCCATTTGACACTTTTATCCTTTCAAAATCATGGCAATTATGAACTAAAACAGTCTAAAAGTTAAAACCCTCTATATGGCTTAGTATTCTAATACAGGTTCTAAAGCTATGAGATTTTTCTGGGTTGATACTCGTACCTTTTCCACACCGGTTTTCCAATTCCTTGGTTGAATGTGCACTTTGATCTTTTTTTGTTGTCGGTTTTTTTTTCAACTTTCACCAAGTTCTGTGGATAGTTATAATGCTGTGGGGGATATGTAACATGTTTTTTCTCCTTTATATTTGGAAAATTTTCCCTCTTTTACCATGACAGTCGTGGAGCTTACCTTTGTCTAAGATGTTGTAAGATGCTTTTTTTATAAATAACAACAAAGTATATGAGTACCAATGGGTGATAAAAAACTGTTGACAGAACTTCTGAAAATCAAAATCTTAAATTATATCGAGCAAAGTGCCCAGAACATCTTTGTTTCCGTGGATGATTTGCCTCTCCTTAAACTCAAAGCAGATGTGATGATAGTAACCATGATTGGGTACACGAGGAGCCTTTTGTGATGTACCCTGTGTAGTCACTTGTTCTCTGTAGTATGCTATACTGTATGCATCTTCTTTCTGAAGATAAGATTGCAGTAAGAGCTGGTTAGTGGTCAAAGAAGCTGGGGTAAAATCTATACATGTTGAGCCCAAAGAGAACTGGTAGATTACAAGGGCATTTTTGCTTATAACAGTGGATCTGTCCCACTCACCCCTTGCAGATGTGGTTTGTCTAGTTTGCAGGGTTTCAAGAATTTGCTTTGGATCTGTTTAAGAAACCATTCCCTGACAACAACTAGGATATGCTTGTGGAAAACACATCCACAACCACCCCTCATGATATTCAACGTAAAAGAAAGGAAGAAATAAATTAAGTATACATAAGAGGGCGCACACACATTATATTATTGGAGTATGTGGCATTTGCTGTAATTAAAATTAGTACACCTTCTTGCCCAAGCAAACACACGCACGTATGTTATGCACCATCAGTTCCTTTATTTTAAAGATCTTCTGCCAATCTGCACATGTCACCTGCCGAGTTGGTGCCAAAACACACTACCGGAAACACTCCGTACAAGGTACTCTGTTTACAGATGACTACTCCAAAATTGATACTAGACCTGCAGCAGAGGAAAATACAATAAAAACAGGGTGGTTCATTCATAGGAAGACAAATTATTATCAGTTGAGACAAGTTAACGAAGGTAAGCAGGATAACCACAGCCATGACAAGTACAGTACTGAAAGAGCTAAGGACAAACATCTTCACATGGACAAAGGCAGCTAAAAGGTTTTGAACAACTTGAAAGAAAGTAACTGAAGCTCCAATTTTAGCTTTACCAGACTTTGAGAAGGTTATTACAAGCAAGGAAAAAAACCAGGATGGTTCATTCCCAGGAAAAAAATTATATATCACCTGAGCCAAGTTAATAGCAGATAAGCAGAGGATCTAAAGATAACCACAATAAGAAAAGAGTGGGCAAAGATACTTGTCTTTCGCCCTTGCTCCAAATTTTGTGAGAACTGGTCTAGTTTTATTGTTTCAGCATGTTGAAAATGGAACTCTTTGTTGAATTCATATTGCATTATCTGAACTTAAAATTGAATGTTGTTACCTCTAAATCTGATGCAGGCTGTGTACATTGTTGATTTTGGTTAGATAGAGGTCGATGATGTATCAACTGAATCTTTTTTGATGTGGGGGTAAAAGATATACCATCTGATGTGGATAATGTTGGATTCTAACTAAATAAGCAGCAGAGGAGGTAGGCTAGGCAAATTAGCATGATATTATTCTTTATGAAATGTTTAAGCAAAGAAATTTGTCTACCCGGGATCTTTTCCAACTAGAATACTTCTCTTCCCTTAACTAAAATTGCTCTCTTAATTTTTACTTTTCTTACATTAGCCTACATTGTATCCTGTGTTCATAGTGCATGCATGAATATATAAGTGCATACTGAGAAAATCCCATTTCTTTGGTGCAGATAGTGAAAGAGCTACTGTCATACTCCGGGATCAACGTTAATGCTCTCAACAAGTCAAAACAAACAGTGCTTGACATTGCAGAAAAACTGACTTCTACTGAAAATGCATCACAAATCAAAGATGCATTGAGAGAGGCTGGAGCTGAGAGTGCCAGAAATATTGACCAACCCAAAGATGCAAGAGAGCTAAAGAAAAGCGTTAGTGAAATAAAGCATGACGTACATACCCAACTTATGCAGACTGCGAAAACAGATAAACGAGTAACTGGCATTGCAAAGGAATTGAAGAAATTGCATAGAGAAGGGATAAATAATGCCACTAACTCTGTCACAGTTGTTGCTGTTCTTATCGCTGCAATTGCTTTTACAGCTATATTTACCGTGCCTGGTCAGTATATGGGGGGTTCAGGCCCAGATGTTGGAGAAGCAATGGTAGTCCGCAAGATAGCATTCCAAGTATTTGTTATATTTGACTCACTGGCATTATTCATATCCTTGGCTGTTGTGGTAGTTCAGATAACACTAGTTGCATGGGAAACCAAGGCTCAAAGGCAGGTGGTTTTTGTAATGAACAAACTCATGTGGCTGGCTTGCGTGTGCATTTCTGTGTCTTTTATTGCATTAGCACATATTGTTGTTGGTCACCATGCCAAGTGGGCAGCAATTGCTGTAACGGTAATAGGTGCAACAATTATGACAGCAACATTGACCACCATGTGCTACTTTGTGGTTAGGCATCAGATTGGAAAGTACAAAGATCGTTCCGAGAGGAAGATCAGGAGGTCTACTCAAAGTAGGTCATACTCATGGTCAATTTATTCATTGTCAGACTCTGATATGTGTAAGTCTGAACATGAAAGGATATATGCGTTGTAGAAATCTTCTCAGCAGTTCCATCATACTATATGTAGTGTACACAATGATGCCAGACTAAAGTATTATAATGTCTAGGCATGTGCATTGGGAGGGTTAGGTAGCACTGTAAAAGGGGCTTTAATTCAAAAGAGATATATATTTATTCTAAGCTAAAATATCAGTGTCAATGCTCAGTAAAGACTTCATGTTCAACTGGTTTTGGTTAAGACAATTTATATAGCTGCATATGCTGTTCACTACTGCAAGGTAAAGTAGTTACAAAGAGTTGTTAGCTAACGGCCTTACACACAGGTTCATAATCTGTTGGAGGTTTGGGTCATACTGTAAAGCTTCAGATTGTTTATTTATTTTTAAACTCATATCTAATCTTATGTCATATTGCATTATCTTATGTCCAGGGAATAATATGTTTTTAATGCATTTTCCAAACATGTCTTTTCACCTTTCCATATTGATTTTTTTTTGGGATTTGTATCTCAATGTGGTGGACTAACCCTCTGGATAATATAATAGATTAAAAGAACATTTTCACCTTCCCATTGTTTGTAGATGCACCTTTAACAAACTAGAAAGATACATTGGACAATGCCTCGATGTCGGTTCCTTTTAAATTCCAATGGAACCTTATCTAGGAAACAATCTAAAGAGGATAGGAGCTTTATATTCTTGGGAAACAATTCCAAGGCATTGTAGACACCTAAATGACCCTTATGCATCTATTGTGGCTAAATTGCATGTTTTTAGAGTGTTCTTATGTGTTGATTCTTAGTTCAAATTTTGGTTTTATTGGCATGGTTTCTTGATTTGCACTGGTCTACATTCACCTCTCGGTACAATTTTGCTGTCACCACATGCCATCTCTTCATTTTTTCTTGATTCTAGTCCCTCTTGTCCAAAACGTGGACTCATGCTAAGAACGTGCAGTGCGATTTGGCAAGTTGCTACGAGGTCCTTCCCTTTGTTTGCATGTGTGATCCTTATCCCATCTTTAATGCTATTTTGATTGTTGGAAGTTGGCTTGTATGCCAGTAGGGTTCTAATTTGAATTTCCATGGACCATAAATACACAAGCACCCTAACTCATTTAGGCATCTACCATCTATCTAGCGAAGCATCTATTATCATGAATGCATTCAAGAAGTTCTTAAGTGAAAGTTAGAGAAGACAATTATTGACTCTTTAAAATTGTACAATGTTGAGGAATTTGATAAATATCATGATAGTTCAATGAAATATCTCTTATGGGATACTACTTAAAAATGCACAAAATATATGAAAATTGTAGCAAAGTAAAATTTCTGATTTTTACAGAAAATGACTAGTTAGGACAACGAATGAAATTAATTTGATATCTCACAAAATATTTGTCCAAAGTGCATGAAATTTTGAGGGAAGCTTGCAATAATAATAATAAACACTAGAAAAATATTTTTTGGAATAATATATTGCTGCCAAAACATTACAGAATGCCCAAGGCGGCTGAAAAACTTCAGAGGTTCGTAACTCTCTAAATACAAGAGCAAAAATAAGGTTCTTTGGAAATAATATTAGTAGATATAGGAAATAATATTTCCACCTTCAGATCTGAAAATGGTTGACTGTAAAACCCCCAAATAAAGGCTGCAAGTCGCCTCACTTGGAAAGGTGTTGGAAAATGATGGAGGCACCTTCAAAGTGATGCTAAGCCCAACGCAAATCGCTGTTGTAATCCTGATATGGAACCCCTCTGATTATCTTCCCCCAAATGCCCCCAAAATTCCTCAAACCCTTCCTCTGAACCCTCTCGTAATATCTCTGTAGCACAACCTTGAAAGTGACTCCAAAATGACAGACTATGGTAGATCTCTTACTACCGAAGAATGCCTTGCTCGCTAGGGACGGGTCTCTCACCTTTGAAGCTAGGGTCCCTGTGGGATTTTACTCCACAAGCTGCAGATGCACAAACAACAGTTGCACGAGAAGAGTCAATAAAATGTATGCCAAAAAGTTGCTCTCATTTCTTTCCCAGCTCTTTATATACTTTTCAAGGCAAAAGAGCCCCAATAGACCTAGACGCATTTCATTCCACGGAGGGGTCAATAAAATAAAAATAGCTTAAGTTACTTTTCCCCTTTAAGTCGCCATGTTCTAAATGTGACCCTCAACGCAAAATTAGAATATTAGAATCACGCAGCCCTTTCCTAATAGCTCACAGCGTCCAACACCCCTTGGGTCTGACCACGGCTTGGACTCGACTTGGCCCTTAGGCCTTTGGCACAGGAAAAGGGGACATTACATTCAACTATTTGTTGGTGTAATGCAAATCCCAAAACATATTTTTTTCCTTACACTTTTAAATTTGGCTGTCCAATTAAGGTTAGAAGGAAGAAATTTTTTTTCATAGTAATTTGAGCGAATACATCGAATTTTGAGCAAGGTATATGAATATTGACGCAAGGGGACACGATCATTAAGGAAAATTCTAGTTTTGAGCACTTTTACTAGGGACACCAAGTGCATGGTTTGAATATGCTAGGAACACCAAGTGTACAATTTAGACAATTTGACATTAGTTGTTGCAAGTTTTTTGGGTTCCCTCTTGCCGAAAAAACCATGATATATGTTGCTTGACTTTGACAACCATCTCTTCATTGCCAAATAAGTCTTTCTTTCCCCTCTTATCTTACTATGGTTTTCTATAAGTAATTAGGTCTAATTTATTCATTAATATATGTTTTAGCCTAGATTTAGTCCATATACATGTGTTATGGGTGTTTATTTACCTATTTAGTGTAAAATCTATATAGTCATGACACATGTTGGAGAATCAATGCTCTCCTACACCCTTTTAGGGTTAGATCATGCTTCTTAGGATTATTTTTCTAAAATTGTAAGGGTTTATTCCATTGTTTTCACCCATATCACATTGCCCTATATTTCTTGGGTGACATTTCAAACCCTATGGTATTTGCATGGGGTGTGTATTCAGTGTTTGATCTTTATCTTATGTCGCCAAGATTGACTAGATCTAAGGATCCAATTGGAAAAAAGTGTTAGAATTAATTATGAAGCTAATGAGTTTGTTGGATTTTCTTAAATTAATTCTAAACTTTATTTGAAAAAGAAAATAGAATTTGAAATGGCTAATGTTGCTTCAAAAGTTGTGGCTTCAATTGCAAATGAAAATGTTGAATGTGATGAATGGTTCAAAAATTGATAACATGTGAGGTAGGTCATAGTAAACAAACTTGCTCAGATAAGCAAGATGGGTCTTCACATTTTAGAAACATTTAATAGAAAATCCTAATGAGATAACCAAATTGATGAATTGATGCAGGAACATCACTCTTAATTTCAAATTTTGAAGTATCATGACAATTTTGGTTTGTCAGGTGATTTAGGAGTCCTTAGAATTTATTTTCTTGTTGTTTAGTTGTGTTCAAGTGGTCAAAAATTCAAATTTTGGTCCAGTTCTCCTTTTCCCTCAAAAATGCAAATTTGAATTCTTGAGGGATATTTTGGCTTGTTTAAGGTATTTTTGTGTGTTTATTGGAGTAGATGAGTCTTGTCAAGGATGAAATAAGTCATTAAGAAGGGGTAGGAGTCATGATATGTGTTTAAGCTCCCAGTCTTAAGAGCAATACATTCATAAGACCTCTTAATGATATAATCATACATGTAACCATGTGTTGTAAGCGACGTGAAGAATCTAAAACTCGGTTAAGGGGAGTGAAGAGCATATTTAAGTCTTGATTTGTAACTAACTTCATTCATTCATTTGAATGATGAAGGGAGGAGCTCTACGAATTGAAGAAAGATGAACTTTGTTTGCAAAAACAATTAGTTGATAGGTTTCAAATTTGAATGTGCACATTTTGGAAGATTAAAAGGGTAAGTGCACCAAGTTGGGGGGCCAAAAGGGGGTCTTAAATGGACGCATTTTTTTGAAAAAAAAACTTCAACTTGTACGAGTTTTTTGAAATAGTTACACTCAAAATTGGAAGATGTTGTAGAAATATGAATCGTAGAATTTTGAGTCTAGTTTCTAAGCTACTAAATTTTATTGAAAATGGATAAGTTTAAGTGGGTCAAACAACTAAAATACCAACATATGCTCTTGTTTTTGTTAAAAAACATAATAGAGTGACTTTCGTGCCCCCCACCATTTTTTGAGCACCATTTAGTATTTTTGAAAACCCTTTGGTAGAAAGATAGCTAGGAGCATCTAGTTTGGGCTCCATTTTTTTTAGATTTTTTTAGAGAATATTTTTTTATTTATGATTTTTCTAGTACAGAAATTTTATGTTTTGAAAAATAATGGAGCTCCGACCGTCCCCCCCCCCCCTAACTACCTCAAAAAATATCGAAAATTAGATTTTTTTTTGAATATGTATAGAATTATGCCTAGTTTGGGCTAGTATATATTTTTTTAATTTCGATCACCCAAAAAAAGATACACCATGAAAGATAGACATATTTACACTTCAAAAAATAGCTATAAAAAGGCATAGTTAGAAAATAAATAATATGGAAACCTTATATTAGTCAGAAAATTTGAAAAATTATATTTTTAGAAAGAAGAGACTCTGCTCTACGTCGTGGTATAATTTTTTAAAAATGGATCGATTGTTTTATTTTGATTTATCATAGAGGAAGTGTCATTTTTACATTTTCTTGTAAAAACTCGTTGTTTGCTGTGTTTGTGCAGGTCCATGCCTCAGGCTTGGGGATCCAAATCGGATCCCAAGCCTTGAGGCATGGCTTGGGAAAAGAGAAAACACAAAACGCATACGTTACATAACGCGTACACATTTTTCTTTGTTTTATATATTGTGGCCCCCCAACGTCCCTTTCATCTCTTTCACGGGAATTCTGCAAACATTCTGTTTTGTCTGCAATTTTCTCTACATTCTTGCACGATTTTTTAGTATTTCATTTTGTCCCCTACCCCACTAGTTGATTTTTTCTAATCATGGGCGATAAACGTCGAGCTAAGGACAAGAGGAAAGTCAAGAATAAGACACCGAAGCAATTGGAAGAGAAGAGAATAAAGAAATTGAAGAGAATGTAAAAACTTCGAGCAGGGCAAGGTACATCCGCTATATCAAATGTAGCTAATGTATTAGAAAATTGGGATGAAATACATAATGAAAATGTAGAGAATAATGATTTTGCAATGAATAATGATATTGAATTGAATGATAATGTTGGTATGGATGAAGAAATTGATATGAATCCAATTGTTGAACCCTTACTTGAGAATCCAAATGTTAACCCCAAAATTTGTATGAAAACACTGAATGAAGAAAGTAACCTTGTAAACGAATCTTCACCTCTAAGAACACCTCCTTCCATTTCATGAAGAAAACCAATTCACTTAATTGAAATTGATGAAAACATTATAAAACCAATGCCTAACAAAATGTTTGAAAGAAATGCGAGAAGAAAAGCTAGTGGAATTTGGGATAATTACTTTGAGAATTTAAATGACACACAAAGATGTCAATTATTTGTTTCATTGATGAAATTAATTAAGATGAGACCTATAATGAAGACCCTGGGGTTAAGAACATCTAATGTTGTTGATCAAAATGCGTCAATTGTTGAAAACATACATAAAGCATACCAAACTATAGGTGGCAAAAGACGCACCAAAGATAGTAATGCTACACGACGTGCACTAACTAATTGTATAGTAAGTGATAAAACAGTTAATAAACGTTTGATTAGAAAAACAAGCAGTGCTTTGAAGCTAAACAGAAAAACACTAATGAAAGCAATAGAGAGACGTAAACGTCTTGAGTTAGTCAATAACACTGACTATTGGGCTTTCTCTAACAGACTTCCACGAAAAGACAAGAATACATCTGATATTCTAAAAGAATTAATTGTAAAATTTTGGAATGAGAACACAAGGGTGTCACCGAATAGAAGAGATACAGTAAAAAAGAAGAATAGGTTCTCATAATCGTGAATCATGTGCAAAACATTTCTTAGATATGACTCAAACAGAATTGTTCTCTAAGTTTAAAAATGAAAATCCACAAATTAACATTAGCCAAAGATTCTTTGAAATGAGCAAACCCTTTTATGTGAAAATCAATCACTCATGTACCACTTGTTGTTGCAGGCATCATGTTGAATTTTCAATGCATTATGATGTTTTTTGTCAAATACGTAGTGTTTTGCATACTGACATCATGTTGTAGGAGTGTGGAATAAATGTCCCACAAAAATCTTCAAGGGAATTTATTCCGACAATATTTTGTGAAAAATCAACAAGACAATTTTTTTATAACAAAGCATGTTTGGATGGAACATGCAATGTATGTGGTGGCTTGCCAAATCTGAAAAGTTGTATCCACGAGGAGAGTACATATTCAATAGGAAAAGAATTGGTTGATTTCACCAAATATAAATCGGTGGCATATCAATTAAAAGATGGAAAAGAATCTAAGAGGTGTGAGCTTGTTAGAAAATAATTACCTGTATCAGAATATATGGTCAAATTCAGAGAGGAAATTTTTTATGAGTATGCAAGGCACACACATAGAGCTCGATGGTTGGATGAACAATTCAAGTTAAGAAAGGACACATTCCCACTTGGTACTATTGTTTCAGTAGTTGACTTCACAGAGAATTACACATTGCAGCCACAAATGGAGGTTCAGTCTCAATATTATAACTCAGTGCAAGTTTCTATTTTCGTGCATATAACATTCATGCACTCTCCTGAAAGCACTGAGCAAGATCGAAAAATATTAAGAGAGTATCATTTCTACATCAGTGATGATCAGACACATTCTACAGAATATGTACAAGGGTGTTTCCAGGTGTTTTATGCGAACTTGAATGAGAGGAACATTAGTTTCGATCAACATTACATTTGGTCAGACAACTGCACATCACAATTCAAGAATGCACAGATGTTTTATTGGCTAAGCAAGATGCACAAAGAAACAAATGTACAACATATCTAGAGTTTTACTGAGGTAGGGCATGGAAAAGGAGAGCATGATGGTGTAAGAGCATGTGTGAAAAGAGCACTTGCAAGAGAAGAGTTAAAGTTCAAGGATGGTGCTAAATTTACAGATGCAAAAAACATTGTTGATTAGTGTGTCAAGAATATGGGCCATGAATCTCAAGAGAGATCAATGGTTCATAGATATTTTTGGTTGATAGAGAAACAACATCTGGCAAACTTTGAAGATTGTATGACAGTTGCAGGATCAAGTGATATGCACTCATTCCGTAGTTCAGATGCAAATGCTTGGACTATTTATACTAGGTGCATGACATGTTTTTGTATATCATGCATTGATTTTGCGTGGAATGAATGTGAGTCACAGCAGTGGGTGGATGAATGGACTTGTAGACCTCTAATTCCACTTGACACACATCAAGTTCCACGAGCATTACAACTTGTAGGGTCTTCAGATCAAATGACAACATCACCTGACTTTGACCAAGTCTCTGATTTAGTGCAACAAGGTACATACATATATGTACATGCCATGTTTTAGATTTATAAATTATTAAATGGTCAACTCTTAATGTATTTATAAATTGACTGAACAATTTTACTTTGTGATACATAGGGCACGTTTTTGCAGTTATTGCGACGGAATTTAACGAAGAGGGAACAAACTACTTCTTATCTCATTGTGTAGAGGGGAAAAAAATTGACTTCCACAGTCATTGATGGTGAAGACCTTGAGTATCCCACTGGATCAGTGGTAGTCACTGGAACTTGGCTTCGACGATATCCTATCAAAAAATCAAACATTTGGTTGTTTGAAGACTATGAAGTACATTGGAAGATACTTCACTATTCACATTTGGTCCTTGCAACAAATATTAAATTGATCAAATATCGAGGTTGGCCATCAAACAAAAATCTGTGGAAGGTTCGTGAATCAGATCATGAAGCAATTCTTGCTACTGTCAAGAATAGAGTTGATCCTTGCGGTTCATTGGATTGAATTTGCAAAGGTATGTTCTTCATGAATTTAATTTGAATATTTACTTAAATGATTTTGTTTAAATTTTGTATGATTTAAAATTCTATTTAATTGCTTACTAACATGTTTATGTAGGTTAGTGGTGCCAAAAAAGCTTCCACCTTCACGTGGTTGGCACTGTCAGTAGAGAATTTATTATTCTCGAAGCCAAGTGAAGCTAAGAGAAATTAAATATTAGAAAGGAACAACAAACAAAAATTCTCATTTCACCACCTATATTGTAAAAATATCTTATTAAAATTCTCATTTCACCACCTATATTGTATGAACCACCTATATTATTCAGGTGATTGGCAATGGACAACCTTACACTGACTCAGTCTGAATGGAGATGGAGAAAACCATGAGAGGCTTTCGTAGAGGGCCCCGACATGGAGGTCTCAGATCTGACGAGACATCTCTAGGTGCCACGGAGTCCGAGAAATCACCCGTTGAAGATATGGCATGTTTGGGCCTCAGGGCTCTTAAGGGACTATGCCCGGATGAGGTAGCCGAAAATCACGAGGAGTGTAGGGAACCAAAATGAATGCCTCCACTAGTGTTCACCAAGCCACCCCGACGTGTTGGAAATAGTTGGTTCGGTCCCACGAGCTTCCGTTTGCAAACTACAACCTCTGGCAGCCCTACACTGACTCAGACTGCACTATTTCACGTATGTTTGCAAACAATAGACATACATTGAGAGAACTATAATGGAGATGGAAAAAACCACGAGAGGATTTTGTAGAGGGCCCCGATGTGGAGGTCTCAGATCTAACGAGACATCTCTAGGTGCCACGGAGTCCGAGAAATCACCCGTCGAAGATATGGCGTGTTTTGGCCTTAGGGATCTTAAGCAACTACGCCCAAATGGGGTAGCCCGAAAGCACAGGGAGCGTAGGGAACCAAAACGAATGCCTCCACTAGCGTTAACCAGGCCACCCCAACATGTTGGCATAGTTGGTTCGGTCCCACGAGATTTCCTTTGCAAACTATAGCCTCTGGAAGCCCTACACTGACTCAGACTGCACTATTTTGTGCATTTGCAAACAATAACACAACGAGAGAACCAGATGGAGATGGAGAAAACTGTGATACAGAACTTTCATAGAGGGCCCCGACATGGAGGTCTTGGAAAAAGATCTAATTGAGACATCTCTAGGTGCCACGGAGTCTGAGAAATCACCCATCAAAGATATGGCGTGTTTTGGCCTCAGGATCTTAAGGGACTACGCCCGGACGAGGTAGCCTGAAAGCACAGGGAGCTTAGGGAACCAAAATGAACCTCCACTAGCATTCACCAAACAACCCACGATGTGTTGGCCCAGTTGGTTTGGTCCCACGAGCTATCGTTTGCAAACATATAGCATCTGCAGCCTTACACTGACTCAGACTGCACTATTTCGTGTGTTTGCAAACAATAGGACAACGAGAGAACCAGATGGATATGGATAAAACCTAGTGAGAGGCTTTCGTAGGTCCCTCGAAATTTTTCCATGTTAGTACTGAAGAGCTTCAAACTTTCATTGAACGACTACAAAAATCTAACCTAAATAGTCAGAGTAATAGACTAAATCAACATTCTATTTCTCACATATAAAATGAATTTCTTCCTTCAAAAAAGAAACTATGGGTGAATGCTCAATCAAAAAATAAATTACAATTCTAAATGAGTTTCAGGCTCAATTATCAATACTTCATTGTAGTTTTTCTTGCCAGTATGCTGCTTTTGGAACTACCTGGTTTGATTTGTGAAGTTGAAGCAGCTGGGATTAATAAAAATAATCAACTTGGCATGTTGTCCTTAAGATTATCCATGATTCTATCGAAAACATCACATAGATCTTCCATTCCAGTTAAGTTGTGATCCTTCCACGCTTCCCATTTTTCCTTTTCTTCTGCTCGTATCTTCTCTTTAAGTTCTTCCAGATGTTTTTGGGTAATCAAATTGACTCTTTATGACTTTCAGGAGGCATTTCTTCTTGAATCATAGTGACATCTTCACCTAATTATTTTTCTTCACGATGTTCATTGTCATCTAAAGTTGAAGAACTGAATATTTATATGGCCTTCGGCTTCTTTTTGGGCACAAACAACCTTTTGTAATGTCCAAAAAAATTCAGGCTCTTCATTCTCTGTTTGATTGAAGATATTCATTCTTTCAAAATGAACAGTTGGAACATTGGTGGTCTCCCCAACAAAAATAAGTTCATAGTCTACATAGTTGCATCCTGTGGAAAAATCATTGAACATTGGTGGTTTCCTCCACCCGTGCTTTCGGGCTACCTCGTCTGGGCGTAGTCCCTTAAGAGCCCTGAGGCCCAAACATGTCATATCTTCGACGGGTGATTTCTCAGACTCTGTGGCACCTAGAGATGTCTCGTTAGATCTGAGACCTCCATGTTGGGGACCTCTACAAAATCCTCTCGCGGTTTTCTCCATCTCCATCCGGTTCTCTCGTTGTGCTATTGTTTGCAAACGCGCGAAATAGTGCAGTCTGAGTCAGTGTAGGGCTGCCAGAGGCTGTAGTTTGCAAACGGAAGCTCGTGGGACCAAACCAACTACGCCAACATGTTGGGGTGGCTAGGTGAATGCTAGTGGAGGCTTCGTTTTGGTTCCCTACGCTCCCCGTGCTTTCGGGCTACCTCGTCCGGGCGTAGTCGCTTAAGAGCCCTGAGGCCCAAACACGCCATATCTTCGACGGGTGATTTCTCAGACTCCGTGGCACCTAGAGATATCTCGTCAGATCTAAGACCTCCATGTTAGGGCCCTCTATGAAATCCTCTCGTGGTTTTCTCCATCTCCATTCGGTTCTCTCGTTGTCCTATTGTTTGCAAACGTGCGAAATAGTGTAGTCTGAGTCAGTGTAAGGCTGCTAGATGTTGTATTTTGCAAACGGAAGCTTGTGGGACCAAACCAACTATGCCAACACATCGGGGTGGCTTGGTGAATGCTAGTGGAGGCTTTGTTTTGGTTCCCTACGCTCCCCGTGCTTTCGGGCTACCTCGTTCAGGCGTAGTCTCTTAAGAGCCCTGAGACCAAAACACCTTATATCTTCGACATGTGATTTCTTGGACTCCATGGCACCTAGAGATGTCTCGTTAGATGAGACCTCCATGTTGGGGCCCTTCTACGAAATCCTCTCGTGGTTTTCTCCATCTCCATCTGGTTCTCTCGCTGTCCTATTGTTTGCAAACGCTCGAAATAGTGCAGTTTGAGTCAGTATAGGGCTGCCAGAGGCTGTAGTTTGCAAACGGAAGCTCGTGGGACTGAACCAACTACGTCAACACATCAGGGTGGCCTGGTGAATGCTAGTGGAGGCTTTTTTTTGGTTCCCTATGCTCCCCGTGCTTTCGGGCTACCTCGTCTAGGTGTAGTCGCTTAAGAGCCCTGAGGCCCAAACACGCCATATCTTTGACGGGTGATTTCTCAGACTCCGTGGCACCTAGAGACATATCATCAGATCTGAGACCTCCATGTGGGGCCCTCTACGAAAATCCTCTCATGGTTTTCTCCGTCTCCATCTGGTTCTCTCGTTGTGCTATTGTTTGCAAACGCGCAAAATAGTGCAGTCTGAGTCAGTGTAGGGCTGCCAGAGGCTGTAGTTTGCAAACGGAAGCTCGTGGGACCAAACCAACTATGCCAACACATCAGGGTGGCCAGGTGAATGCTAGTGGAGGATTCTTTTTGGTTCCCTACACTCCTCTGTGCTTTCGGGCTACCTCATCCAGGCATAGTCGCTTAAGAGCCCTGAGGCCAAAACACGCCATATCTTCGATGGGTGATTTCTCAGACTCCGTGGCACCTAGAGATGTCTCGTTAGATCCAAGACCTCCATGTTGGGTCCCTCTACAAAATCCTCTCGTGGTTTTCTCTGTCTCCATCCGGTTCTCTCGTTGTGCTATTGTTTGCAAACGCGCGAAATAGTGCAGTTTGAGTCAGTGTAGGGCTGCCAGAGGCTGTAGTTTGCAAACGGAAGCTCGTGGGACCAAACCAACTACGCCAACACATCGGGGGTGGCCTGGTGAACACTAGTGGAGGCTTCATTTTTGGTTCCCTACACTCCTTGTGCTTTCGGGCTACCTCGTCCGGGCGTAGTCGCTTAAGAGCCCTGAGGCCCAAACACGCCATATCTTCGACGGGTGATTTCTCAGACTCTGTGGCACCTAGAGATGTCTTGTTAGATCCAAGACCTCCATGTCAAGGCCCTCTACGAAAGCCTCTCATGGTTTTCTCTGTCTCTATCCGGTTCTCTCGTTGTGCTATTGTTTGCAAAAGGCACAAAATAGTGTAGTTTGAGTTAGTCTAGGGCTGCCAGAGGTTGTAGTTTGCAAACGGAAGCTCGTGGGACCAAACCAACTATGCCAACATGTCAAGGTGGCCTGGTGAACACTAGTGGAGGCTTTTTTTGGTTCCCTATGCTCCCCATGTTTTCAGGCTACCTTGTCCGGGCGTAGTCCCTTAAGAGCCCTGAAGCCCACACATGCCATATCTTCGACGGGTGATTTCTCAGACTCCGTGGAACCTAGAGATGTATCGTCAGATTTGAGACCTCCATGTCGGGGCCCTCTATGAAAGCCTCTCGCAGTTTTCTCCATCTCCATCCGGTTCTCTCGTTGTACTATTGTTTGCAAACGCGTGAAATAGTGCAGTCTGAGTTAGTGTAGGGCTGCCAGATGTTGTAGTTTACAAAAAGCTCATGGGACCAAACCAACTATGCCAACATGTCGAGGTGGCCTAGTGAATGCTAGTGGAGGATTTTTTTTGGTTCCCTATGCTCCTCGTGCTTTCGGGCTACCTCGTCCGGGCGTAGTCTTCTGAGGCCAAAACATGCCACTATATCTTTGACGAGTGATTTCTGTTTGCACCTAGAGATGTCTCGTCAGATTTGAGACCTTAATGTGGGGCCCTCTACAAAATTCCTCTCACAGTTTTCTCCATCTCCATCCAGTTCTCTCGTTGTGCTATTGTTTAGCACGAAATAGTGTAGTTTGAGTCAGTGTAGGGCTGCCAGACTTGTAGTTTACCAAACAGAAGCTCGTGGGACCAAACAAACTATGCCAACAATGTGGGGTGGCCTGGTGAACACTAGTGGAGGCTTTTTTTTGGTTCCCTACGCTCCCGTGCTTTCGGGCTACCTCGTCTGGGTGTAGTCCCTTAAGAGCCCTGAGGCCCAAACACGCCATATCTTCGACGGGTGATTTCTCAGACTCCGTGGCACCTAGAGATGTCTCGTCAGATCCTGAGACCTCCACATTCAAGGCCCTCTATGAAATATATCTTGTGGTTTTCTCCATCTCCATCCGGTTCTCTCGCTGTGCTATTGTTTGCAAACGCGTGAAATAGTGCAGTCTGAGTCAGTGTAGGGCTGCCAGAGGCTGTAGTTTGCAAACGGAAGCTCGTGGGACCAAACCAACTATGCCAACACGTCGGGGTGGCCTGGTGAATGCTAGTGGAGGCTTCATTTTGGTTCCCTACGCTCCCCGTGCTTTCGGGCTACCTTGTCTGGGCGTAGTCCCTTAAGAGCCCTAAGGCCCAAACACGCCATATCTTCGATGGGTGATTTCTCAGACTCCGTGGCACCTAGAGATGTATCGTTAGATTCGAGACCTCCATGTTGGGGCCCTCTACAAAATTCTCTCGTGGTTTTCTCTGTCTCCATCTGGTTCTCTCGTTGTCCTATTGTTTGCAAACGCTCGAAATAGTGCAGTCTGAGTTAGTGTAGGGCTGCCAGAGGCTGTAGTTTGCAAACAGAAGCTCGTGGGAACCGAACCAACTATGCCAACACATGTCGGGGTGGCCTGGTGAACACTAGTGGAGGCTTAGTTTTGGTTCCCTACGCTCCTTGTGCTTTCGGGCTACCTCGTCCGGGCGTAGTCGCTTAAGAGCCTTGAGGCCAAAACATGCCATATCTTCGACGGGTGATTTCTCGGACTCCGTGGCACCTAGAGACATCTCGTTAGATCTCAAGACCTCCATGTTAGGGCCCTCTATGAAATCCTCTTGCACAGTTTTCTCTGTCTCCATTCGGTTCTCTCGATGTCCTATTGTTTGCAAACCGAAATAGTGTAGTCTGAGTCAGTATAGGGCTGCCAGAGGCTGTAGTTTCCTCGTGGGACCAAACCAACTATGCCAACACGTTAGGGTGGCTTGGTGAACGCTAGAGAGGCTTCATTTTGGTTCCCTACGCTCCTCGTGCTTTCGGGCTACCCCGTTTGGGCGTAGTCCCTTAAGAGCCCTGAGGCCAAAACACGCCATATCTTCGATGGGTGATTTCTCAGACTCCGTGGCACCTAGAGATGTCTCATCAAATCTAAGACCTCCATGTCAGGGCCCTCTACAAAATATTCTCTCATAGTTTTCTCCATCTCCATCCAGTTCTCTCCCTGTCCTATTGTTTCTCGTGAAATAGTGCAGTTTGAGTCAGTGTAGGGCTGCTAGAGGTTGTAGTTTGCAAACAGAAGCTCGTGGGACCAAAAAAACTACACCAAAATTTTGGGGTGGCCTGGTGAACGCTAGTGGAGGCTTTGTTTTGGTTCCCTACGCTCCCCGTGCTTTTGGGCTACCCCGTCCGGGCGTAGTCGCTTAAGAGTTGAGGCCAAACACGCCATATCTTCGACGGGTGATTTCTTGGACTCTGTGGCACCTAGAGATATCTCATCTAAATATCCAATACCTCCATGTTGGGGCCCTCTACGAAATCCTCTCGTAGGTTTTTTTGTCTCCATCTGGTTCTCTCACTGTGCTATTGTTTGCAAACCACGAAATAGTGCTGAGTCAGTGTAGGGCTGTCAGATGTTGTAGTTTGCAAATAGAAGCTCGTGGGACCAAACAAACTACGCCAACATGTCAGGGTGGCCTAGTGAACGCTAGTGGAGCTTCTTTTTGGTTCCCTACTCCCCGTGCTTTCGGGCTACCCGTAGGGTGTAGTCCCTTCAGAGCCTTGAGGCCCAAACACGCCATATCTTCAACGGGTGATTTCTCAGGTGGCACGTAAAGACATCTCTCAAAAAATCCACGTTGGGGTCCTCTACATCCTATTGCAGTTTTTCTCCATCTCCATCTGGTTCTCTCGTTGTGCTATTGTTTGCAAACACGCGAAATAGTGCAGTCTGAGTCAGTGTAGGGTTGCCAGACGTTGTAGTTTGCAAACGGAAGCTCGTGGGACCAAACCAACTATGCCAACACATCAAGGTGGCCAGGGTGGCATTTTTTTTGGTTTGATGCTTCATATGATTTCGGCTAGTCTGGAGTCTTTTAAGGCCTAAACACGCCATTTTGGATTTTCGGACTCCTACCTGCTCCGATACCTCCATTTCGTGCTTTGTGGGCTACTCTGTTATTGTTTGCAAAGTGAAATAGTCTGAGTCAGTGTAGGGCTAAGTAGTCCCTAAGAGCCCTGAATGACTAGATTGGCTTAAGAATGAATTTGATAGGGGTATGTCTAAGAACACATGGGAGTTATCAATCACCTAGTAAATCTTTCTTGTTTAGTTCTGGATGGGAGTCAGCTGGCCTACGGCTTAGTGACCTTCCATTCATTGATAATTTATGTTATGATAAACCCATGGATGCTTTCAAAAGTGCCTTAAAAAGGATAGGGGTAGTCATCAAGCCTAGTGAAGGGTGTGATGTGATTTCCAAATAACTTGAAATGCCTATAGATTTAAAGGTAATAACACGAATTGGACAGGATTAGACAATCAAGAATCATTGAGTGTCTGAATCAGAATGTCATTGCATCTGGAGACATTCTCAAGCATTGGAGTAATGTATATGGAGAGACATTCTCAAAATATCAACAGATGAAAGGCATCAAATTGTGATGACTCTCGGGTGTTTTAACAGGGGAGAAGACTATGAAGCATAGAAGAATGTAGTAAGTGCATGATAAGATAGGAACCAGTACAAAGAGACCATGAGCAAGAAGAAGCACAAGTAAGGTAAATACACATATACACATTGATAAATTGAATGAATAATTACTCAGATTAGGTAACTCTTTATATACATACATTATATAAATATTGATTTCCAAAGTTTGATGCATATTATACATTGAAAATGCTAGTACATGTACATCACCAATAAATGAAAAAATAATCCATAATGTCTTAAATATTGTCAAGTGCACATCATATTAGATTCATGCGAAAATAATCTCATAAATGTAAGGTCTCATACAAAATTATCAAGTTCCAAATAGTATTTTAATGTGCATAATAAATACAAAAATGCCCAAATAGGTCATATACCATCAAGTTCAAATGCCATATAGGCGTACATACAATGTCATGCACATAGGCATACAAAAACAATGTCATGTAAGACATATATATTTCCTACTCATCAAAATCTATCCCTCTCTTGGCCTTGCTCGAAGAAGGCCCTCCCTTAGACGAAGATGGAGATCCATGAGATGACTTTGGATCATCCGAGCCCATGCTTTGAGTCCTCTTCCGCTGAATACTCGCCTGTAGATGAGCCTGTAAATGCAAACAATGTTTTTTTGTCAAAACTTAATTTATATATGTTTTCAACATGTATTTAAGACCATGCTAGAATGAAAGTATTTACATAAATACACAAACTTACCGCAAGTTGTTGATCACACCAAATTTACATCTCACGCTCAGATGAGTCATCGGGAGCTCCTGCAGTACGAACGGGGGTATGAAGACGACGAGATGGAGGAGTCCGTGCCCTCAAAGTCAAAATGGAGGGGGTTGAAGTTCCCTACATACACATAAGATCAGAAAATCTAACATCAGAATTAGCGAAAATAGAGCTAAGTACATGTATCTACATAATGACAATATTTTAACTAATTTTATCAATATAGAACTATTGTTTTTACCCCGCCATGCCTGTGAATCAAATGAACAGGGCTGCTACCTATCGTAGGTAACTCCTGCATACACACAATGAAGGACATTATTAACATAATTTAATAATTCTACAATGAAAGACATTACTAACATGTAATTTAACATAATATGAATTACATGAGAAATTTAACAAAATTTACGTGTTGTTTGAATACCTCAGTGAGTTGTTGCGCAGATGAAATTGCAGCGGCAACACCTTTATTTACTTTTCGCAGAGATGGTGGGGTGTCTAGTGAAGTCAACATCTTTATCAAACATGTATATCACGTGAGTTAGATGGACATACAAGAACATACATATATTTGACTTCAAAACTAATACACACACACACACATGTATGTGAAAATTTTACATAATTAACATTCTAAATTACCTCTGTGAATGTATGTGTATGCATGGTGCTCCCTGCCTATGGTCGGGATGAAGATGTGCCTCCCGCGCGCTGTAATATCAATGCATGTACATGTACAAATATAATTATTTCAAAAATTTAACATATATAAGTAAATCAGGTACTCCAAACTTTTTGTAACACACATAACAAAACATAAGAAATTTACCTGCGAAGGTGACGCCGATGAATGTAATCCAAATGTCTCACTCAAAAGGACATCTGACATAGTGACATTATCGTGTTCACCCCTAGCACTAGGTGCACCAAAATCAGTACGCATGAAAGTATCGTCCTCCTCGGGCCCCAAACATATGCTACCACATGACGAGAAAAGATGTGGCCTCATGCTAGTACTCCCTGAGGGAATACTCTGTGTACCTCCGCGAGCATCTGGCTCAGAAATCTCCCTCGTATGTCGAACAAGGGTCGCAGATAGCCCCTGAAGCGTGTGGAGTGTATCAATCTCTACTGTCTCCTTCACTGCTTGAGGGACAATCTCAGGGTGAGGGGGCTTCTGTGTGGGGAATCTACCGTGCTGAATAGGTGCACATTGTGCACCTGGTCGATCCTATGTAGATCCTTTTCCTCAGCCCTGGAAATCTCTGAAATCAAAATAATTTGGGATCTCGTTGAGGATAAACTCACAATAGAGTTTCCTCAGAAAGTATAGTGGCACCTCGTTATTATTACAAGGTGGAAAATCAAACACCATCCACCATCGGTCCCAAAAATTATTTTTAGTCAAATTATTATTGCACCAATGGATGGGAAATCATTTACATGTCAACGGAACAGGAAAATTAGTGCGGGGGTCTGTGAATAAGGCACATATGAGTTGTTTTGAAATTTCTTTTTTCTTTACATCCACATATGACAATTTGATGGAATAATAAACCCTAGAACCCTCTTTGTAAGTTTTCCAATGATCAATTTTTCTCATTGCAGTGTCAATTTGAACAAGTAAAGCCTCCAATGTGTTTGCAAGAGAGGTACAGTGGGGGTTTGTAGATTGTGCATCCCTCATTGTTTTGATTAAATCCTCAATTTCAAGTTTTGTTTTCAAATATTTGGGCTGCTAAATCTTCTTGACTACGCAAGGGATGTTGAGCAATTATGGGAGTGTCGGGAGGGATGCAAGGAATAACAGGGTTTGATTGTGGTTGATTCCCTCAACCTCTAATTATAACAATAAAAAATATGTACTCAATTCAAATTTTAATCTATAATTATCATATTTCAATGCAATTTTGAAAAAAGAATTGTGCTTACCTCTTCTCCATGGCGCCATCGTCGATTCAGATCTTCTCGGTGATCCAGAAACAATCCTTTGAGCTTGAGATCCAGTTGAATGAAAAAACACGAGGGCACGAACAAGCTCTGAAACTCGCGTTTGAGGGAGGTAAAATGATAGAGGCTTGGGCCTCTTTTTTTGGTTTATAGTATGCATAACGCGTACGCATTATGCTTTGGTGATTCCCGAGCCAAAAAAATTAAAACGTGAGCGTATTTTAACAAAACGCGTACGCGTTTTACTTTTTTCAAATTCTTGTCCGCTTTTTGGCCCCCCAACTTCGTGCACTTACCCAGAATTCAAGTATTCCAAGTATGGGGAACATTTATGTTCAATAAGAATTCATTCCCTTTGTTTTGATAATATTTAAGATGCATTTCATCCTTTATCTAAGTTGAATTATTCTGGTAAACTGTGAACTATGTTGTAGACCGTTTTCTTAGTATAGTCAAGCCAAAAAGTCAAGTTGAAATGAGTTTTGGAGGATATAATATAATTTTATGATTTTTGAATGGTGTGACAAGGTATCCTAGGCCTTAGAAAATCCTCAGGGATATTTACAGTAAACGAGAAGACATTATTTTGCTTGGAACACTCTTGAAAGTCTAGAAACCTCTATTTTGAGGGATAGAGCAGGGAGGTTTTGAGTCCTAGTTGTGGTTGGTTGTTATAAGGAGCCTTCTTGTCATCATAATAAGCTTGAATAAACTTGTTCAGACCTGTAGGAGTTTACCTTAGGAATTAAAAGCAAGTTTGAGTTAGTCGGTGAGAAAATTTCCCTTCTTGACCTCTTGGAGAAACCCTACTTAGGGTTTGAGAAGAAATCATTTTTTTGCACTCTAAAAGTCTCAACAAGGCCCTAAAATTTGAAAAAATAACATGTAGATAGACTTATTTAATATTCTCAAAGAATATTTTCAAAATAAGGTCCCAGTCACTGGGAAATGATGATAGTCTTCTTGGAAAATTGTAGAAGGTCATTAAAGACCTAATTACAACCGAGGAAGTGTAATTTTTAGCAATTTTCCTAAAGAAAGGCACTTCGAAATTTTACACAATGATGAAACCCCCAAATAGGTACTCATAAAGGTAAGAATTTTGTTTGAAGGGTCTTTTTAATCAAAATTTGTGTCACAAAAACTCTCAAGGAAGGGTTACGAGGAGATAAAACAAGTGGAAAAAGGAGGATGGTAGAAAAGTGATTTAACAAAGGAGTTGAGTCATGAAATTGATCACATACCTGAAGGAGGCAAATGGGGGCCAAAAATTAGTTTGAGCTAGTCTTGGATGTTTGTAGATTGTTCCCACCAGCAACTCACTAGAAGCATTGCTTTTAGGAAGTTAGGAAGGTAGTTTTGGCTAAAGTAAGGCAATTTGAAGATTTCTTGTATTTCCATCTATTTTGATAATTGTTCTGGTATGATATAAGGTTTGAAAACATACCTTGATATTTTCATAAGCCATTTTGGGCTTTAGGGTAAAAAATTGCTAGTTTTGAAGAGTTGTTGACTTGAGAAAATATCTATTTCGCAAGCTTAAAGGACTATTTTGGAGTTTTTGATCATTCTAACTTGTTTGATTGTTTGAATGAGTGTTGTCCTCTACATCATTTGGTATAAAATAAGAGGTTAAAGATATAAATTGACAAGGAAGAAATACATATAAGAGAAACAAGCAGCAGGAAGGAGATTTGCAAGAAGAAGAGAAGATCATTAGAATGCCACCTAAAAGAGTGACTAGAGGAGGTCAGAGAGGGCAGCCTAGAGATAATGAATGGGTTGCTATACTGAGGAATATATAGGACATGTTTGGAGCATTAGAAGTTTCTTAGAGAAGAGGTAAGGTTTTGGATGAAGAAAGTGATAATGAAGAGGTAAAAGAAGAGGTGGTAGAAAACAATACCAGAGGAAGAAGGAATAGATATGAGTATCCTAAAAGTAGTCATGGGAGCATATTTTAAGCTAAAGATGAAGGTACCAAAGTATGGAGGAAGCTTGCATCTAAAAGAGTTGATATATTGGATTGCTAAAATGGACAAGTATTTTGATTTTGAGGGCATAACTGAGGGTATAAAGGTGAAGTTTGTTTGTACCAAACTGACTGGACATGTTGCTATTTAATGGGATTTTATGCAAGAAGAAATGAGTAGAGGAAAGGATAAAATCATATCATGGGACATAATGGTTGTTAAGCTAAGAGGTAAGTTTATTTGTTCTGATTACCAAACTAGCCTGTTTAAGAAATTACAAAATTTGAGGCAAAGGGAAATGACTGTGGTTGATTACACTAAAGAATTTTATAAGCTAGCAATGAGATCATGTCATATAGAAGGGGATGTTGAAGAGGTAGCTAGATATGTGAAAGGATTAATGCTTAATATACATGATGAAATCAATTTATTTACCTTGAGAACAGTGGAAGAAGCATACCAAATAGCCTTGAAAGAAGAAGAGAAATTGTCTAGGAAACAAACACAATATTTTAGAGGTAGAGGAAGAGGAATAAGAGCTAGGGGACAACAGTTAAACAAAGGAATAAAACAAAAAACTCATGAATAAAAGGCAAGTACTTCAAAAACACAAAGCGTGTAAAATAAGAAACACTCCATAATATGAAAATGGTTTCAATTTGGAAGTACCTTGCAAAAAAATACTACATGATAAGGCCAAAATATGTCTTGTTAATGCACAATTAATGATCTTATTTTACTCTCCTTTTAATCAAGTTTGACTGCATTTTGTGACTTTTGTTTGATCTAATGTAAGTTAAGATGCAATTTTCCATCTTTTGTTGAATTTAGTTCTAAAGTTTAGAAGCTCTGTAATTCCTAACAAAGCGTGTGAAAATTCAGTTTTTGGAATAAAACAAATCATAATAAGTCAGAGAACGGAGTATGAAGCGATCAACATGTTTTTGGGAGCCTTGGCTTCAATATGGCTTAGTTCCATAACTTCCAGACTTAGTTCTGAAACTCTATCACACATTTTATGAGCTTTATTGTTTAGTTCCAGAACTTTCAGAATTAGTTTTGGAACCCCAACACTTAGTTCCGAAACTCATTTGTTTAGCTCCGAAACTTTCACGGTTAGATCAATAACATTCCCCTTTAGTTTTGGAACTTCTCCAAAGTTCCAGAACCAATGGGAATCTACTATTTTGACAACATCCAATGATAGATCAATCAATGAAGCCTTTCAATTAGGAGTAGATCAGAAGATTTCTGATTCTTCCTACTCGAAGATCCAGGGATAACTTATTAGACAACTATACGTCCAACAAGGTTCCAAATTCAACATCTATTTTGGGCATAATTCAGTTCCATCTGAATCGGTAGAACAACTATGGCTGTAAATGCATCTTTGAAATAAATACATATATAAAGACCTGTAGATAGATTAAAAAGAGAGGAACATATATACATACACATAGAGATAGAGAGATAAAAAGATTTAGTACATTTTTGTAATCTACATAATATTTCAGCAATAAAATAGCCACTTCATTTTGAGAGAATATCACTTTTTCAAATCTTGATTCAAGGTGGAGCAAGGACCCACTCCTCCAAGAACCAAGATTCTCATTTTATTGGTATTTATATTTCTAAAGCAAATAGTGTAGATCTGTTAATTTTGTAAATGTCTTTGATTCTTCAAATTAAAATCTATTTTATACTTGTCCCTGCAGGTGTTATAGACTAGATTTTCATTTCCTTATAAGCTTTTTACAACATTTTTACACGTATGTTTACTTCTGCATTGTGTGTTTATTTCCAACAATCTATTTATTCCTGTATGAGTGTTTATTTCCAAGCAATTCATTCCAGCAATGAGTGTTTATTTCAACAAGTTTCTTACAACATAAAGATAATAAGACTTTGACCATGGAATTCTAAATACATTGAAAAACCCCTAGAAAATAAAATAACAAATACCTACAGTCAATTACTAGATTACTAAGATTTCTTGTTGCATATAGCTTCAGACACCCCCCTGGTTTGAATATGACATCAACAAAGAGTTGATTAAATGAAGGGAATAACGACACCCATCATTTTTGGCATCGTTTCCGGGGACCCAATAGTTAGAATTTTCTAATTAGGTGTCAACAAGAGCAACAATCATATATCTAGTAATTAAAGAATCTTCTCTACGTCATCATAAAATTTATGAGTAGACCAAGAGACTCCAAGGGTCGATTCCTCCCAAAAATATTTGAACAAGAATCATCATCATCTTCTTGATCAAATAAGGAATTTGACCAAGAATTAGAAGAACCATTGTCCCCTATTACAACAAGTAGAATTGCCACCTTTGGAATTCTTGGATTAGTCACCAGAAGGAAGTGTAACCTTTAGAAAGAAGATTATATCCCAAGACCCATTTACAGAAATCTTTGATTCACAATTGCGTAGTCAACCTCCTACCCCTGACTTTTCACCTTCACCAAAATAGATCAGAAGGTACAACCTCCTATATTAATTAGGAGAAATGTTTAGAAGGTACATCATAAATGGAACAAGAATCTGAAAGAGAACCTGATATGACCTTTACTTATTCAATTCAGTTGGACAATGATGATACACCCATGAAGAGAATTTCACCTGCACATTTACCCACATTTAGAGGAATGTCACATGAAGATCCTGACCAATTTCTGTTTGAATTTAAAGTAATGTGTCAAGATTATGATTACAAAACAGATAATCAAAAACTCAAGTTGTTTCCATCTACCCTGAAGGATGCAATAATGAGGTGGTTTATGGGATTAACATCTAATTCTATTACCACTTGGGCAAAAATGGAAGTTTCCTTCCTAGACAAGTATTAAGACTACTGTAGAGGGAGGAATAGGAAAGAAGAATTTTTCAAAATCAAGCAGGAGGATGAGAATATGGAAGATTATTTAGACAGATTCCTCTTTGTAATTAAAAGAAGTGAATTTGTACTATAAGAAGAGTTGAGAAAAAACCATTTTTCTTAAATGTTTGGATGATGAATCTAGGGAGGCCCTTGATTTGATGGGAGGTGGAAACATTGATCAATTAAGAATGAATGATATTAAAGACATTTATAGAAGCTATTCAAGGACAATTGATGGACCTAGAAAAGGAAAAATAGTTAAAAGTTTGAACCCAGATATGAACAAATTGATGGATGAACTGGAAAACTTTAAAACAAACATTTTATTTTAATTAACCTCCACCATGGATGGATTGCAAGCTAAATCAAATGCTAAAACTAAACCATTAGCTATCTATTGTCCTAGATGCAGGAAGAAGCATGCAATAAGAGATTATCCCTTGGATAAAACAGAAATGTGTCTTATCTATGACTCTAGGGACCATGAGAGTAATGCATGTTCTCTTCTTCCATTTGTTAAAAATAAGCTTAAACAAACTATAACTCCATCCACATCAGAAGAAGTAAATTTTGTTTAGAGACAACCTAGCCAAGGGCAGTTCATGCCCAAGTTAGTTCCTAACCCCTGGATGATGCCATGGGGAGCTCAGACAATACCAAAAAGTTGGGGGCAACCACCTTGGGTCCCTCAACTAAAGTGGAATCCTTAGGATTGGTCAGGAAAATCCTGGTATGCTCAAGGACACTGATAACCATGGTTTGGTCAAGGTAACCTGAATGCTTGGTCACAACCTAGGTGAAGCCCTAATAATTATGCTTAAGGGAGGACATATCCCATTCAGAATCAACAAGCCATAATGGGTTCCTCAACAAAAAATTCACAAAATGAAAATGTGGTAAAAACACAAATGCCAACAAAACTAGTTGCTAATCCCAGAAACAAACAAATAACTCATGTCTATGGGGCAAAACAAGAAAAACCAGTGGAATTAAATGTCATGGATTATAAATATATTCAAACCAGATCTGGAAAATTAATTGGTAGCCCACATGTTATAATTACTAAAATGACAGAAGAAATTGAAATCCCTAGTGCGTTTATTCCCAAGAAATATGAAAAAGAAAAGGAGTTAGATAACAACTCTACTGAAACTCCATTCCCAGAGAGATTTCAAGAAGTTATGGGAACCAAGGAATCGGAGTTGGTGCAGGAGTTAAGGAAATTAAATATTGAAATGCCATTGTTACAAGCAATCAAGTACATTCTAGAGTTGAACAAGTTGATCAAGATGATATGTTTAAAAATAGCTAAAAGAAATAAGCAATACCCTAAGACTATTAAAGTAGATGGGAAACTTGCTGATTTATTAGCAGGAAAACTCTTACTTCCCAAATATCGAGATATTGGTAGCCCTATTATTTCTGTCTCTATAGGGAATAAAGATATACATAATATTTTGGTTGATTTAGGAGCAACTATAAATGTGATGACAATGGTGTTAGCATATGGATTTGCACGCATGCAAATGACATGCAACAGTGTGGGAACGAAGTCCCTCCTCAATGAAGGTGAGGCTGCCTTTATTGAAACCAAAACTGTATTTACATCTGTACATTCAAAATTGTATGTGGGGGGGGGGTTTTGGAACATCAATGGAAGAAAAGTGAATGAAGGAAATGGAATGAAATGAAAGAAAGGAGTGGAATGGAATGGACTGAAAGAACATGCAAGAGTTAGGTAAAACAGAGCCTAATATTGCATGAAGAGAAAAGATGAATAACCAACACAAATAAAACGGAGTTTGAGTTAGCCAAACAAGAACATGCAAAAGGGAACACGCATGAGCAAGTAGATAGTCAGAGCTTGATCACTGTGAACTAGAACAACTGATTGCTAATGTTGACAATAAGATCAAAGATAATATTTGCATGCAAGATTCAAACACCTAACATCTAATGAACATAAGAACACCAAATGTTACAAGAGACAATAAATGAGACACAAAGTTCTTATTCTATTAACTCCGAAATGTTTTTCACAAAGAACACAAAGTTTCTTCTTGAAACAAAAGCTTGCACAAAAGTATCTTCTTCTCCTCTCTCAAAGTCACCCTTACAAATGAGCCCCTCACTTTCTTTTATAACCCAAAGTTGGTTACAAAGTAGTTAGGGTTTTAAATGCACATTAAATAGGGCACTTGAGTGACTTTGACTTTTTCCAACCAACTTTATTAAATACAACCCAAAATAGAAATCACTTAAAATATCCAATGTTTCCCAAATAACAACACCTTAAAAATATCATACTAACCAACCCGACCCTCACCCCAAAAAACCCCATACCACCCCCCCATCCCCCCCACCCCCACAATAACCCAAACCCCTCGTCCGCTACCCAAAACCCACCACATACTACCAGCACCCCACACACCCCCACCCCCCCCCCTCCCCCATACAAACAACTCCCCCTCCACCCACCACGACCAATACCCACCCTCCCCCACCAATATCCCACACACCCTCCCCCCCAACCCCCCACCCCACCCACCCACCCCCCCCCCCCCACCCACCCCAGAACACAACCTCCACTCCCCCACCCCACCAACCCCCCTCACCACCCTTCAACCCCATCCTACCCACCAACCCCTCCCCCCTACACTCACCACCCACCGAAAAAACCAAAAAACTCAATACCCCCCCTACCCCACTAACCAAACACACATCACCAACCCAACCCCCACCCCAGACTCCAAACCACCACCCCTACCCACCCATCTACCCCCCTTACCAACCATCCCACCACCCACCCATCCCAACACCACCACCCCTCCAAAGCATCCACCCTCAAGCCTCCCTTAACCTCAAAACCCCCCCTTCCACCCGCTTGCACACACCCCCACTCCCGCCCCTACCCCTACCCCCCCACACACTACCCCTCCACCAACCAGCTCACCCACCCCCACCTTCAACCCAGAAAAACCCCCCCACCCCACTCCTACAAACCCTCCACTACCTCATCCACCCCCATCGCCTCCCTCCCCACCAACAACCTCCTCCCCAACCCCAATAACCCACCCCAACCCCCAACCACCCCCTCCCCACACCCCCCAAATCCAAAAAACCCCCCCAACACACACCTAACACCCTACCCGAGACCGCAGCACCCCCCTACCCCAATCCCCACTCCCCCCCCCCACACCCCAACATCACAACACACACCCCACCTCCACCCCACACCCCCACCCCCACATCTCAACACCACCCCCCCACCGTAACACACACCAATATACCCCCCCCGCAATATCTACCCCCCCCCCCCCACTCCACTCACCATCCCACCCCCAATACCCCCACAACCAAATCCACCAATCCCTATCCCTACACCCCCCACATCTACATCCCTCCCCCCCTACCCACTCCCCCACCCCCACCCTCCCTCCCCATACACCCCTAAACCACTTCTCTAATCAAACTCCTCAACACCCCCCACACCCCCCTCCACCCCACCACTCCACACCCCCCACTTCACCACTCCCTCACCCCCCACTACCCCTCCCATTCCCACTATCCACCCCCCCACCACACCCACCTTACCCCCAACCCCACCACCTACTCCCAAACTGAAAACTCCAAACAGTCAACCCAACCAACCCTACAACTCCCAACCACACCCACCACCCCACCATCAACCATTCAACCCACCACTCATACCCAACACCTCACCCCCAAAACCACCACAACCGACCCGAACCTCTTTCACAACACCCCTCTCCACCCACCCCCCTAACCCTTAACTGAACCACCCCTCCCCCCCCCCCCCCCACCCCCAACCCATTCTCACTCTTCACCACAACAACGCCCCCCCCCCACCACCCCCTCCACCCCACCTTCCACCCCCCAACCACACCACCCCCCCCCCCCACAACCAAATAAAGCCTACCCCCCCACACCACCCAAACCACCAGAATAAATCCACCAACACATCACACCAACCCCCCCCCCCCCCTACCCTTCACCCTTCCCCTCACCCACTCCTCACATCATTAACTACTCTCGCCACCACACCCTAAAAAACACTACAAAAACACCCCCCCCCCCCCCGTCACATCAAGCAACCCCCCTACGCACAAACCCCTCACACTACCCCCACCACCAAACACAAACCACCCCCACGCCCAAACGCATCTCTCCCCAACTATCCATCTCCGACAAACTCTCCCCCACAACCCAATCTCCAACCCCCCTACCCCCACCCACTAATCACACCCACCCGCGCTCCACCCAACCACCAAAACACTCCCCAACACAAAACACCAACACCCCACCAACCCAACTCCCCCCCCCAAATCCATCCACCTCAACCAACCCCACCAAAATCCCCCCCACATCCACTCTTGCCAACACCCCTGCACCCATCCAACCACGTACACCCCACACCACACCCCCCAACCCTACCCCCCCCCACCCAACGCCCCACCCCCACCCCCCCCTGCCACACAACAACACCCACAACCCTTCCACAAATGCATTCGAATCCCCCCCCAATTCTCACCCACTCCACCCACCACACCCCACAACCCCCCCATGACCCCCCACAACAAACCCTCCCCACACCCTCACCCCCCACAACCACAACCCGAACACCAATTACCCTAACAAACCGACCACACCCGCCCCCACGCTCCCCCCCCCCATCCAATCTCTCTCAATCCAGCACACCTTAAAATCCCAAACCCTACAAAACCCCAAACCCTTACCCCCCACCCCAACCACACAGTCATCTTGCCCCTCAACCCTCAAACCCCTCCCCTCACCATAAAACCCCCCCCACCTCAACCCCCTCACCCGCTCACACACCCATCCACCCAAAACACCCCCCCCAACACCACTTCCCCAACCACCCCCACACCATTACCACCCACCCTCCCCCTCCGATTCTACTCACACACCCCACAACCACGCCATTCAGTCAACACCACATCCAACGTCCAAAACCCCAATAACCCCCTCGCCCAGGCAACCAACACTCCCCACCTCAACCCACTTATTTCTACACAATTACCCAACCTCCCACGCTCTCTACCCTACCCTTTTCAAGACCCTAGGCAATTTTTGTGATTCTGAAACGGGATCGGAATTGATTGAAATTTCGGCAAGTTCCTTATCATACCAAGATATGTTCTTGCGATAATTGGTTGGGTTCTTGCCATCGAGAGAAAATTCCTCTCTTTTGGTCCAGTCGAGTCGAGGCCACGGTGTGAAGCAATGGAATCGTAGAAACAAAAAAGTTCTTTGAAGAACGAATTGGATATAGATATACAATGATATTTCATGAAGGCTTAACTGCAGTCTTGATCGCTCTTGGCCCCAAACAAGAATACGAAAGCCAAGTTTTAGTGACATGGCCACAAGTGTGTATTTCTTTGACAAATTAAGAGTTCGCTTCATCGCGGGCAGCCACCGCATCAGCATCAGGTACCGGGAAGGGGATGATTATGGGATTTATCAAATGCGAACAATACTCCACCAATTGCACTCTTTTCAGCCTTGGCCGAGAATTTTGGGACTTGTTTTCTCCAATCTTCTTAAAACGATATCAATTGAAATTTCGAGCATCGCCAATGTCAGTTCCACGGGGATCTCCAAAGTCCTAGTCTGGAAACTCATAGTCGGCTGGCGCGTCATAGCATTACGTTCTTATCCAACCGTGGGCAATGGCAAGGTCTGACAAAATGTTCCATCATTATCCACCATATATCGAGAAGTACCTGGGATTCTTAGAATAGCGTTCATTCGTGACAGTTGGAAAAAGGGAATCAAAATAAATGTCGATTGGCTGACAACTCTCTTCCTTTTCTTCACTTCCGATATCAACCCAGAAGGAGTTTCGTTACTATCTCGCATATGAACTGGAGCTTGAATCAATATCCTTCATATCCTGAACATAATGAGATCCTTCTTGAATCACCCCTATCAACGGCCTCCAATTGGAGGAGACACACCTCATGCCCTACAATTCCTGATCGTTTGGGAGTTTGGGGAAATCCATACTATCAAGACTACGTGCTTCGAAGTATTATATGAACTACTTGTACTTGAGTGGGTGTTTGTCGATAGAATGGATGAGGATCATTTGCCTACCAGCGTATGAGTGCTATTAATGATGTGAGTGGAAGAATCTCTACTCGAGGTTTAGAAACTCCAGACCACGCCCTTCCTCTTCAGGGTTTGGATCTCATGGAGCTCTCTCGGAAACGTTGTTCGACGAAGTGGCTTCGGCCAAAAAACCATTATTTTATGGCTGTCTGTATGATCGGTGTAACGAAAAGTGAGTCGAGAAGAACCTTGGTCGAATGGAGGTGTCCTGCTATAGGCCAATTTTTGTGGTTGACTTCTGAAACGGGACTTCGGAATTTGATTCGAAATTTGGCAATTCCTTATATACCAGTATGTTATTTCGATAATTGAGTGGTTTCTTGCCATCGAGAGAAAAATTATCTCCCGTTTGGTAAAGTGATATTGACTGAGGGAATATACTCGGCGAGGGCAGGCAACGGCTGTGAAGGCATGGCACGTACGAGGGGGATCAACGACATCTTATCATGGTTACGGAATGAATCGGGAGGAACTCCAGGCATGTGGAAGGCCTTGATTAGTACGTGTAGGCTGAGGTACTCCCGTCTCACTAATTCAGGTTAATGCCGGCAAAGAGCCCAGAAAAATCCCCATGGTAGGATATGTGATACTTTTTACCATAATTCATTTGAAATAAACCATTGATTCGAAGGCTCCTTCACATATGGATGGATGGTTTGAGAGCAAAACTCTTTTCCATAGTGTGATGGAAGAAGTTTGGGCATTGGTATTCCCCGATTGGATCCGGGAAATGGAAAGGAAGTCCTGGGCGGTGCTGGCTTGTCACTAAGAAGCAGTGAACTTGGAACAATTGTCGCGCCAGTCCATAGTAACGCCCATTACACTGACGTTACTGGGGGAAGTTTCCACGGGGTCCCACAGCAAAGCCACTCACGCGGATGGTAGGAAAAAGATTGAAAAATGGTATAACAAGGTCCCCCATTGGTAATGACACTTGGCTTTTTGAAAACCGTTCATCTGTATTCGATTCATCGAGTATTAGGGGAAAGGTAATGGCATCATTGACTCTTTCTAAAATGGGTGAGAATATTGTGAAGGGAGCGAGGGTTATAGTGTGAAAAAACGTTTTGTTTGATGACCCAGATCCTCTCGTTTCAAGTCCGAAAAAAACTTCCTTCGTGCTACTGCATGAGGTCAGATAGAGCGTCAGTAAAGAAGACATCAGTTTTTTAACTCTATCAATTGCCTGTAAATGGGTTGATGATGTGCGGGGCCCAGTCCACAAACTCCTTCTGGCTAGGATGATAAGATAAAACTGTAACATCCCATGCGGTGGAAGACCTTGCAGAAGGCCAAACCAAAAAAACTCGACTTAGAGAGTGATAATGTTCCAATCTCAGTTCCAAGAACTCAAGCGCGTAAGTTCTTTGGGGAAGCCTGCAACGAGGTCTCTTGTGGTCACCAGCCAAGTGGGGTTAAAACAATTTTGCTCCATTTAGTATGGGTACTAGTCCAGAAATCTGCGCAGACGGCGAGGATATCTGCATTCTCAGGGAAAAATCAGGTTATCCCGAGCAACTCCTAATGGGTTAAGGTGGCAGATAAGAAGGAGGAAAGGCTCGCGGTTGTCTTATAAATTCCGCGGCGCCAGGTTGTAGTTTTGTTTTCGTAATGTAAAGCACAAGCTAATCACCAATCCGGACACTGCCCACCGAGAAAGGGAATGATGCCTGGCTTGAGGTAGGCACATGTCGGTAAGGCCCTATCAGAGAGAAGAAGAAGAGGCAACTGGTTGCCTTCAGTTTTTCACCGCTTCGCAAAACTGCGCAGTTAGTATGACTCCAGATTTGTAGCGGTGATGTTGATACGCCGACTTATGGAGCTGGAGGAACTCATAATTCCTTGGAATTCCATATGTTCGGGCAAGATTTATTATATTTTTTTCCACTGGTTCCTCGTCTCCTGCGAGATTTGGATATTGGCCATTATGAATGTAACACAAGCAGTGACACAGGCACGCCCAGACAATGCAAACGGGTCCTGCTCTCAGTCCCAACACCCCGTGGCAATGCAAGAAAAAATATTTTTGTTTATTATTATTATTATTATTAAACATAAAATAATAATAATATAAGTGTCTCGGATTTAAAACTTTTTACATATTGCAATAAAAACCACCCCCCCAATCAGACCAAGATCGGACTTCTAATTCTGACAATACAATTAAATTCCCGATTTAATATTCTGTCATCGCTTGACATGGAGTTTCTCTTTCCTGGCAGGCGCGTGGAAAAAACGGTATTGTCGCAGTGTTCCCTCGGATCTTGAGTTGGATTCTGCAATCCGAGCCCAATCAACAAGTTTCTCTAAATGGCTTAAAAGAATCCTTTTTGTTATTGTCTGATTGGATTTAACATAAGGGACAGGAATAAATTTTGCCTATCGCCCTTAGAGTTTCTCCAAAGAGAACACTTTACAAGTAACAAGGATGTTGTAGTACACGGAACGGCCCCACCAAGCAGGTATTTTCAGAGTGGCTTTCACATTCAATTCATTTTAGGGAAAAAAGAATAAAGAAATGCTGAACAGTATGAATCGTTCCATTATGCGGAGTAATAACTGACATCAGGTTCTCCTGTAACCACTCTGTAACTTAACGATTTGATTAAAAAAGTTTTGAAGTGAAAAATCCCGATTTTGCGCGATGTATTCGGATACGACAGGTAACAAAATAGTTGCGTCGACTGCGGTTGGAGTTGACTTTCCAAAATGAAAAAGGGTGAAGTCAACCTCAACTAAACCTTTATCTCGTTTCTTCCACTTATAGCTGACGGGTCATTGTTGTAGGATGGCCGTAGCTTTCAGGAGCAAGTTCTTTCTTAAGCACCGCGCACTGTCTATTGAACAAGAGGAATAACATTCAAACATTTCCCCAGATTCGTGCGGCGTCCTGTCCGCTAGGCGGTGGGGTTTCTCTTGCTGGGCGCGGAGTTTCGTGAGACTATGGACGCTCCAATGTTCCGGTATGCTTCTTAAAACTTCGCGTTAAACCACGAAAGATTGCTGCGCATCTCTGGGGCATGCACGGAAAGCTTTGGGGTCGGCGCCTTCTCTTCCTGGAGCGTGGAAGGAAAGTTCTTCCTCAGAAATTGTGTGCCTGAGCTGCTCCTTTCGAGGACTGGAGTGGTCTCCTTTTCCTCAGTGTTCGGTATGCTTTGGTAAACTTTGCCCAATCACGATGCAGGCTGGCTCCATCCAATGCGGACAACAGATATGTATCGAAAGAATATGTCGTTGTTGCGCTGGTGTGCGGCCGCATGGAAAAAGACTGCCTTATACAAAAACTGTTCTATTCTTTAAAAAATGTTTCTGCCCAGTGCTGTGGCTATTTAGCAATAAGCCAAACAAAAAAATTATGGTCTTTCTGAAGAAAAAGAAAGTCTGACTTTCACCGGGTTTTGATGGAGGAATTAAGGGATTTAATTCAACTTCCTCACATCCCGGGAGGTAGTTGGCTTAAGTGCACAGGGGAAGATGGGAAAAAGTAACGAGGCAATGCCAACGGGAATGGCCAAAAATGGAGTTGGCAATCCCGTCTAATTGAACCATGTGGGAAATTGGTGAATTTTATCGCCAGTTGCCAATCCATGATTTGGCAATCGGCAAAGGAAAACCCGCGTGCGGGAAATTTCGAGGAAAGTGCCAGCGAAGTGGGAAAAACCGGGTTTGGCCGTGGATGCCCACCAGGCCGTTCGAAAAAAAAGCTAACTATCACCGGCACACAAAACTTGTCGGATGAATCTTAATTATATTTATGAATTAAATACTCCTTAAGTGATAAATTAATCACAAACCAAGGAGCAATTAAAATTAAATGTAATAGTCTATTAATTATTTAGGTATTTTAATGCGTTTTATAGCATGGGGGGGGAAGAGTTCTTGCCCGGAAAATCACGAAAACGAAGTAACGATCCCAGATAAAGCACTCACAAAAAGTCATAGAAGTAGCGACAAGGAGACAAAGGAAATTTCTGTCCCTTTCTTCTTCCCCTCTTTTCCTAACGTACCTCGCCTTAATTAGTTTTTTTCAATATTACTTTCTGGCTCATTTTTTAATTATTTAATTGTCTTTTGACAATTTGGCGCAGTCAAAATTGGCTGATAACAGTGGCTTCTGATGGGGACAAGGACTTTATGGACGCCGCACCACCGGAACCAGACCAAAATAGTCAGGAAACATGATCACAGAAAGATGGGGCAAAAAAGGGGCGACACGAGAGAGGAGCCGAAAAAAAGGAACAAAACAAACCAAAATCATAAATGACCTATGTACATACAGGAAAATACCCCGCGTTCTAATTCTGGTAATATTGAGATACTGCCAACTTGTAGGGCAAAGCAAATGAGTTCCATCAGGAGGATATGCCAAAGTAGTAGGTACTATCTCACAAAAGTGCTTATTTGAACGGTTCCCAACCACAGTGAGTCAACTTCCCAGGCTTTCCTTAGGCTCACGTTCTTTGATCCAGAGAAGAACTAAATCATTGATTTGAAAACGTCCTCTTTAGTTTTCTGCAAAAACTCTTACCTTGGATTGATGTTCCTTGATCCTTTGGTCCACTTGACTCTTTGTTCCTCAAGCTGGTTTAGGAAAAACATGACTCTTTTATCAATGCATTGTGAGATTTTTTTGTTTTTTTTTTCATCCATCAATTGCTTGAGTAATTTTAATTGCTGGGGGTACTCCCATGGACCGGAATTTGAGCATCGTTAATACAGAAGTTGAAATGGAGGACACCCCGATGTGCCCTTTGGGAGTTTTATGCGGTAGCCCACAATGCATCAAAACTTTTTGTGCCAAGGTCTTTGCATTTTACTTGATAACGTGCCCAAATGGTATGAGGTTTGGTTGCGGTTCAGCTTGGACGTTTCCCTGCGGGTAGTATCTATGAATGAGTCAAAGATATCCCATATCCATAAAAAAACTTTGGTGTGGTGGCCTGGGTGTATCATCCTCTGCAGAAAAAAATTGGAGGCATGGTCAGTCCACAATCTTGGTGAGGATTCATAAAGACGACCAATATGTTTTCTTTGACTGAAACTCAAAGATTACTGCAAGTAGAAGTTTGTTTCACCCGGTATAGCTTCTACCCATTTTGTAAGTCATCAGTGGCAGTGAGTACGTGGGATGACCAGCGCTGTGGAATTATTTGTTATAAGACCCCCGATGGAAATCATAAACCCAATGGTTGAAAGTTACTTCAATGACAAACTCGCTTAAAGGCAAGAGGCCGCCAACATCGGTCTTCGAAAACATTGTGGACAGGTTCAAGTTGGTCACCATTTCTGAGACAGAAAACATCGTGGGCAGTAATCAGTGCTCCAGAATTATGGGCCGTACTGGGCCTAGAAAAATGACCGCCCCAAGCATGATTGTGGAAGGCTTCCAGCAACTTAGTGACTGTTGTCTGTATCAACACATCTGAGGAAATTGCCATCAATTCCTTTCTTGAACAAAGTGTTATCCCAAATGAGATCTGGCAGCTACTTAGTTTGATTGCTCGTTTCTCTTCAGTGTCGATTTTCTGGACATCACCGTAGTGAGGGGAAAGGGGCCAAATATAAGAATACCTTCCATCCGTGGGTACTGACAATAAAACTACCAATGGTAACATTTACTTCAACTGTTCTTCGTCAGAGCTAACGCCGTGGTCATTCTTGCAATGAGTTGGCAGAGTCCCTCCCTCAACAACTTGGTCGGCTTGATGTCCAGATCATATTCTTTTATCTTGGAGACCCAATTACCTATTTGAGATCCCGGTTCCTGTTGTGTACATGATTACGGCAGTATCCGGAACTAAACTTTGGTGTGGAATAAACCGTATACCTGAAGTGTTTTTTTTTAGGGCTCTTACAACGGTCGCATGTTCTCAAGAGGAGGTAAGTAAGTTCATGTTTCTTGAACCGAATCATGAATGACAGATAGGAGATTCAATCCCCTCTTGATTGTGCCTAGTCAAAATGGGCAGAGATTGTCGTGTTGTGGCGAGCATAACAATAAATTATAAAAATCTTCTTAAACGCGGGACACACCAAGTAGGAGCTTTTGCAATAGCACCACCCCCTTTGATTCTTTGCTCAAACCGCCTCTCGACCTTCCTTTGACCATTGAAAGATTCTGTCCTTCATCATATGCAGACGATTTCCTTTAGTCAACTCGGCGAATCGGCACGACTTCTCAAAAAATTCACTTTCCAAGAAGAGTGGACCTCAGGTTACTGTAGGCAGAGGGAAAGATTCTTTATAGCTTGAACGCGTTCAGGATCCATCTTAGTTCCTCCGTAGAAACATATGACTAGGAGTTACCTTCTCGTAAACTCCAATACACAGATTTTTTGGATCACCGAGAAATCTTATGAAGTTTACACCTTTGCCCCAAAATTTTCTCTAAATCTCGTAAGTGATTTCTCGCTTCTTGGAAAACACCGTCATTCATCTAGGTATTATCACAATGGTGATCTTCGTCAGGATAATCTGCAAAAGCCCATATCATGGGACCTTTGAAACGTTGCACCAGATTGATCAAACGAAGGGCAGTTCTATCTAATGCGACACTACCCCAGGGGGTAGTGAATGCAGTTTATGTTGAATTCTTCTCTAGCCACCTCAATCTTTGGATATAGCCAGAGAAGCCACTAGCATAGATAGACATTTCTGATCAAGTTACATTGCTGCAGAAATGGGACATGACTGGCAGGTGGGTGTAGTTATCCTTCAAGGAGCGACTTTCAGATGCGGAAATCACGCAAATCTAATTTCGCATTTTTCTTGCGACCGGTCATATTAGCATCCAGGATGAATGTCGAATAGGAAAAACATTCGTGAATTAGCATCTTTTTGGAAATTCAATGAAATATTGTCCCATGCAATTTTGGGATTATAATGTCTTTTGCTTTGCCGAATGGAAACTGCGCCCGGCTTCGGCTCAAGGGTATATGGCATTGCTCCATCCCTGGGTTGAGAAAGACTCAAATCTTGTATGAATATGCCAAGACGTCAGAATATTTGGTAAGGAGATTTATGAATTTCTGCGCTCCCAGAGAAGCAAACATTACCCAATGATCTAGGCGAGGTTTCATCTTGGGGCCGATATTAATTTGCTCATAGTCAGGCAGAATTTGCAGGTCCGGCCGTCCTTTCCTTATAAACGTCAGGTTTGTCAAAAAAGTCTTCGAGTGGAAACCAAGCCCTGGGAATTTATTTCCTCCTGAGTTGAATGACGCATCACAGGAGTCTTCGTCTCAATTCCTTCATGTGGGTGAGTAGGGGATTCGCGAAAGCCGAATAACTTCCTTCAAAGGACAAACTGTCAAAATTTTTCCCTCTTTCAAGAAGGCAAAATTTTGTTGAATCATCATTTAAATACTGCCATTTTCTCATTCAGGACACACTTGGCCTAAAGACATTTCAATGGTGTATTTGGCTTGAATCAAAATCCGAATGAGAATCATTCATGAGCTGAGAATCTAGAGAATCCGATTTGTCATTCTTTCACGAGGACAGATTTACTGAAAAAGGCGTCGAAAAAATTTCTAGGCATCCCAAACTTAATTTGTAGTGTCTCAGACGATAGTTCTTTATCCTGGCTGATTTTTAATTGTACGATCAAAGTCTGCATCTCCAAAGACTTCAGATTTTTTATTTCCCCGTTCTCTTCTGGACAACTTGGAGGTCCTAAGGATTAATGCCTCGATACTCTGCCAGTGTTATTAGATTTGAAAATTAAAGTTATAGGAAAAAGGAAGGATTTTACCCAAATTTGGAGATATGAGCCACACTCCTGCACCAGAGCCCGTGAGCAACAATTCAATCGAACTCAAGAGTCCAGATCTAATTGGAATCTTGGCAAGTGATATCAGGGGTAGGAAACTCTGTAGTCAATATAATTACCCATACTTGAGCCTTGGCAAAGGATCTGGCGCGAGGATCTTCAGTGGTAGTTTGTGAAATTTGCATGGAGTTCCGGCATCATAAGTTCCTCATTTCTCCTTTGATAGGAATCATGGCATGAGCCAGTCCATTTGAAATCTAACACCCAAATCCTACAAAATTTCCGGTTCAACAGTCAACTACGAGAGGGGATATCAGACAACTAAATAGTTACTTAAATGCTTTTGAGGGAATTGGGTAAAACCATTTTGCGGCGTCTTAATTCTGCCCCGATCAGAGGAATGCTTGCGTTTCCATAGAGTAAACAACGCTCCGAATGTTCTCGTACAGTCCAAACAAGAGCAATGTGATAACTTTTTCCGGCATCACATTATCCGAGGTACACGAGTCTATAATGCAAGTACTAACTTGCAATCCGTTTGATAGAAAAGACACAAGAAATGGTTTACGATCCTTTTCATTGGAAGGTGAGTGGCCGCCACAATATTTGAGTAGCTGGAAACTTGCTGATTTATTAGCAGGAAAACTCTACTTCCCAAATATCGTTAGCATATGGATTTGCACGCATGCAAATGACATGCAACAGTGTGGGAACGAAGTCCCTCCTCAATGAAGGTGAGGCTGCCTTTATTGAAAACCAAAACTGTATTTACATCTGTACATTCAAAATTGTATGTGGGGGGGGGTTTTGGAACATCAATGGAAGAAAAGTGAATGAAGGAAATGGAATGAAATGAAAGAAAGGAGTGGAATGGAATGGACTGAAAGAACATGCAAGAGTTAGGTAAAAACAGAGCCTAATATTGCATGAAGAGAAAAGATGAATAACCAACACAAATAAAACGGAGTTTGAGTTAGCCAAACAAGAACATGCAAAAGGGAACACACATGAGCAAGTAGATAGTCAGAGCTTGATCACTGTGAACTAGAACAACTGATTGCTAATGTTGACAATAAGATCAAAGATAATATTTGCATGCAAGATTCAAACACCTAACATCTAATGAACATAAGAACACCAAATGTTACAAGAGACAATAAATGAGACACAAAGTTCTTATTCTATTAACTCCGAAATGTTTTTCACAAAGAACACAAAGTTTCTTCTTGAAACAAAGCTTGCACAAAAGTATCTTCTTCTCCTCTCTCAAAGTCACCCTTACAAATGAGCCCCTCACTTTCTTTTATAACCCAAAGTTGGTTACAAAGTAGTTAGGGTTTTAAATGCACATTAAATAGGGCACTTGAGTGACTTTGACTTTTTCCAACCAACTTTATTAAATACAACCCAAAAATAGAAATCACTTAAAATATCCAATGTTTCCCAAATAACAACACCTTTAAAAATATACAATAATAACCAGTGCCTTATCCATTGAAACGGGGTCCGCCTATCTCAAACGTATGAGAAATGGACTCTCCCAATTCGCTAGATATCAAGAAATCAACTTCCCACACCGCCGGTGAAATTAGGATCTGCTGCTTTTGATAATTGAAAGGATCTAAACCTTCCCAAAGTTTCAAACATCTTTTCCTCTTCTGGAGGTTCACTTGACCGAAGAATAGCTTCACAAAATACCTGCAATTCAAGAATTCTACTTGGCATATCATTAAAATTAACAATTTTAGACTGAGCATCCTCAAACAAGTTCTTCAATTTGATACACCGTTCCATGGAAACCGCCGAAAAATTGTTGGCAGGAGTGTACATGTCTTTGAACAATCGTGAGAATTGTTCTTCTACCTGCTCCGATGAACACCTTTGATTATGCTCATTCACTAGGTTGCAAGGAATTTCAGCTATGAAATCCTGGATTGAGGAAAGTGAAGCGAAAACTTCATTGCACATGTTGTCATAATGGATCATAGAATCCACAAGAAGCGTCTTTCTCGATTTGAGATGTAGACACCAGAGGAAACGTGCCCCTCGATGTTCAAACTCGAGAATCCCTTCAATAGCCAACACTGAAGACTCCATACTTGTCATCTCCTGCAGACTGGGCAATATCTCATCCAAATTTGCTATCGTAGAAACAAAAGTTTCTTTGAAAGAAAGAATTGGATCTAGATATACACTGATATTTTCATGAAGCTTAACTGCAGTCTTGATCGCTCCTTGGCCCAAAACAAGAATCTCCGAAAGCCAAGTTTTAGTGACATGGCCCAACGTGTTTATTTCCTTTGACAAATTAAGAGTCTCTTCATCTGGGGCAGCCACCGCATCAGGTACCGGGAAGGTGGATGATATGGGATTTATCAAATGCTGAACATACTCCACCAATTGACTCTTTTCAGCCTTGAGCCGAGAATTTTGGGACTTGTATTTCTCCAATCTTCTTAGCACGATATCAATTGAATCTCGAGCCATCGCCATGTCACTTTCCAACGTGGATCTCCCAAGTCCTAGTCTGGAAACTTCATAGTCGGCTGGCGTCATAGCATTACGTTCTTTATCCACTCGTGGAATGGCAAGGTCTGCAAACTTGTTTCCATCATTATCCACCATTATTCGAGAAAGTACCTTGGGCTTCTTAGGAATAGCGTCATTCGACAGTTTGAAAAGGGCATCAAAATCAATGTCGATTGGCTTGACAACTCTCTTCCTTTTCTTCACTTCTGAATCAACCCAAGAAGGAGTTTCGTTTACTATCTCGGCATATAGAATCCTGGAGCTTGAATCAATATCCTCATCATCCCTGACATCATGAGATCCTTCTTGAATCCTATCAACGGCCTCAATTGGAGGAGACACAACCTCAATGTCCAATTCTTGATCGTTCGGGAGATTTTGGGAAATCTCTTCATGAACTACGTGCTCCGAAGTATTTGATATTTGAATTACTTGTACTTGAGTGGGTGTTTGTTCGAAGCATGGCTGAGGATCATTTGCTACCAGCGTATGAGTGCTATTAATGATGTGAGTGGAAGAATCTCTACTCGAGGTAGAAAATCCAGACACACGCTCCTTTCCTTCTTCAGGGTTTGGATCTCTGGATCTCTCTCTTCGTGACACGTTGTTCGGCGAAGTGGATTTCGGCAACCATTCTTTTCTTATATGTCGTGTATGATCGGATGGTAACGAAGTTGATCGAGAAGAAACCTTGGTCGAATGGAGGTGTCCTGATATAGGCAATTTTTGTGATTCTGAAACGGGATTCGGAATTGCTTGAAATTTGGCAAGTTCCTTATCATACCAAGATATGCTTCTTTCGATAATTGGTTGGTTCTTGCCATCGAGAGAAAATTCATCTCTTTTGGTCCAGTCGATTCGAGGCAACGGTGTGAAGGCAATGGCATCGTACGAGGGATCAACGACATCTTCATCATTGGTTATGAATGAATCGGGAGGACTCCGGATGTGGAAGGCCTTGATCTGAGCAAGTGTTAGGCGAGAGTACTCCCGTCTCCTTACTTCATGTTCATCCGAGCAAGCGGCCCAGAAATCCTCCATGGTAGGATTATGTTGATACTTTGTTCCCATAATCGTTTGCATATAACCATTGATATCGAACTGGGCTCTCTTCACATATGGATGGATGGTTATGAGAGCAAACTCCTTTTCCATTAGTTGTGCACTGAATAAGTTTGGGCATTGGTATTCCCCGATTTGGATCGGGAAATGAATTCCTGGGCGGTGCTTGTCACTAAGCAAGCAGTGAACTTGGAACAATTGTCGCGCCAGCTCCATTAACGCCCACTTATCACTGACGTACTTGGGAAGTTTCCACGGGGGTCCCAGCAAAGCCACTCACGCGGATGTAGGAAAAAGATGAAAATTGTATAAACCAGGTTCCCCATTGGGAAATGACACTCATGGCTTCTTTGGAAAACCTTTCCTCTGTATTTCGATTCAAGTTCCGGATTACGCGGAAGGTGAATGCATCATTGACTCTTCTAAAATGGTGAGAACTATTTTTGAAGCTGAGCTGAGGGTAATAGTGAAAAACGTTGTTTGATGACCCCAGGATTCCTCTCGTTTCAAGTCCCGAAAATAACTTCCTCCGTGCTACTGCATAGGTCAGATATGAGGTCATGTAGAAGCATCCAGTCATTTTGACTTCTATCAATTGCTTGTGAATGGTGTTGCTGATGATGGTGGCCCAGTCCACAAACTCCTTCTTGGCTAGGATAATACAGATAAACTGGTACATCCATGGGTGGAAGACTCTTGCAGAAGGTAAACCAAAAACTCGACTTAGGAGAGTGATCATGTCTCCAATCTCTTCCACGAACTCAACGCGGTACAGTTCTTTGGGGAGCCTATCAATCCGAGGTCTCTTGGTCACCAGCCAATTGTTGTTAACCATTTTGCTCCATCTTAGGGGTTCTTCGTCCCAGAAATCTTGCGCAGACTGGCGAGTGATATCTGCATTCTCAGGAAAATCAGGTATCCCGAGCAACTCCTCAATGTGTTCAGGTGTGATTAAGAGGAAAGGCTCGCGGTTGTCTTTATAAATTCCTCGTCGCTCAGGGTCGTAATGCTCTGCACAAGCAATCACCAATTCCGGACACTGCACCGAGACAGGGAATGCTGCTGCTTGAGGTAGGCCACTGTGGTAAAGCCTATCAGAGAAAATGGTCTTGCCTTCAGTTTTCACTCGCTCGCAAAACTGTTGCACGTTTATATGACCCAGATTTGTATCGGTGATGTTGTCATACGCCGACTTAATGGAGCTGGGAGGAATAATTCCTTGGAATTCATATTTCAGGGCAGATTTATTATATTTTTCCACTGGTTTCCTCGATCTCCCTGCAGATTTGGATCTTTCGGCCATTTATGAATTTAACAAAGCAGTGACACAGGCACGCCAGACAATGCAAACGGGGCCGGGTCTCAGTCTCCAACACCCCGTCAATGCAAGAAAAATATTTCCTGTTTTATTATTATTATTATTATTTAAAATAAAATAATAATAATAATTGTCTCGAATTAAAAACTTTTAATATGTCAATAAAAACAAATCGAGACCAAGCTCGAATTCCAACTCTGACAGTAACAATTAAAATCTCCCGATTTTAATATTTTGCGTGAATGGAGTTTCCACTCTTCCCTGGCTAAGGCGTGGAAACTTTATTGTCGCAGCTGTTCCCTCGGTATTTTGGCAGTGGATTCTGCAATCCGAGCTCCAATCAACAAGTTTCTCTGAACTTGGTAAAAGAATACTTTTTTTTATTGTCTGATTGGATTTACATAACGGACAGGTATAAATTTTGCCTATCGCCCTTAGAGTTTATCAAAGAGACCATTTACAAGTAACAAGGATGTAGTACACGGAACGGCCAAGCAGGTATTTTCAGAGTTGGCTTTCACATTCAATTCAGTTCTAGGGGAAAAGAATAAATGAAATGCTGAACAGTATGAATCGTTTCATTCTGCGCCGTAATAACCTTCATCAGGTCTCCTGTTAACACTCTGTCACTTAATCGATTTTGATAAAAACGTTTTGAAGGAAAATCCCGAATTTGAGGATGTATTCGGTACTGAGCAGATAACAAAATAGTTGGTCGATCTGCTTGTTGGAAGTGACTTTCCAAAAATGAAAAGGCGAGTCAACTCAACTAAACCTTTATCTCGTTCTTCTACTATAGCTGACTGTGGTCATTGTTGTAGGATGGCCTGTAGCTTTCAGGAGCAAGTTTCTTAAGCAGCGCGCACTGTTATTGAACAAGATGAATAACATTCAACATTCCCCAGACTGTGCGCGTCCTGTCCCTGGGCGCGTGGGGTTTCTTTTACTGGGCGCGTGGGTTTTTCTTACTGAGCGCGCACTGTTCACGCACAAGATGAATAACATTCAACATTCCCCAGACTGTGCGCGTCCTGTCCCTGGGCGCGTGGGTTTTATGGCTGGGCGCGCACTGTTCACGTTTGCTCTTAAAACTGTCTTTGCTGTCTCTTCTGCGCACTGTGCAGTATGCTTCCTAAACTTCGCACCTGTGCTCGAATGCTTGACTGCGCTCCATCAAATGCTGCAACAGATGTATAGTAGGTATATGTTTTTGTTTGCTGGTGCGGCCTGCATGGAAGACTGTCCTTTATCCAAAAACTTGTTCTATTCTTTAAAAGACTGTTTCTTGCCCAGTGCGTGGGCTTTATTTGCATAATGCCAAACAAAAAATTATGTCTTTCTGAAGAAAAAGAAGCTTCTGACTTTTTCCACCGGGTTTGATGGAGGAAGTTACGAGGATTAATTCAACTTCCTCACATCCCGGGTAGTGGCTTAAGTGCCAGGGGAAATGGGAAAAGTAACGGGCAATTGCCAACGGGAATGGCAAAATGGGTTGGCAATCCCCGTCTAATTTCCCCATGTGGGAAATTGGGGAATTTTATGCCCGTTTGCCAATCCATGATTTGGCAATTGGCAAAGGAAAACCCGCGTCCGGGGAATTTGAAGGAAATTGCCAGGAAAGTGGAAATCCGGGTTTGGGATGCCAACCCGGCAGTTGGAAACAAAAGCTAACTTCCCCGGCACCAAAACTTGTCGGATGAATCTTAATTTATATTTATTTAATTAAATACTCCTTAAGTGATTAATTTAATCAGACAAGGAGCAATTAATTAATTAAATATTAATTAATTATTTTAATGTATTTTAATACGTTTTATAGCCTGGCGGGAAGAGTTCTTGCCCGAAAATCACGAAACGAAGACCGAAACGATCACAAAAATAAGACGATCGCAAGGAGTCCAATGAACCATGCAAAGTAATACTTTTCAAAATTTTCTCATTTTTAATTATTTAATTGTCTTTTTTTTTGACAATTTTGCGCAGTCAAAATTGGCTGATAACAGCTGGCTCTGATTGGGGACAAGGACTTTATGGACGCAGCAACGGACCCAGACCAAAATAGTCATGAACATGATCACAGAAAGATGGGGCACAAAAATGGGGCGACACGAGAGAGGAGACCGAAAAACAGGAACAAACAAACCAAAATCCTAAATACCTATGTACATACAGGGAACAACCCGCGTTCAATTCTGGTAATATTTGAGATACTGCCCACTGTAGGGCAAAGGCAAATGAGTTCCATCAGGATATGCCAAGTAGTAGGTACTATCTCCACAAAAGTGTCTTATTTTGAACGGTCCCAGCCACAGCGAGTCAAACTTCCCATGCTTTCCCTTCGGCTCACGTCTTTTATCCCAGAGAAGAACTAAATCATTGATTTGAAACTGTCTCTCTTTAGTTTTCCTGTCAAACAACTTCTTTACCTTGGATTGATGTTCCTTGATCCTGTTGGCCACTTGACTTCTTTGTTCCTCAAGCTTGGTTAGAAACATGACTCTTTTATCTAATGCATTGGTGAAGCATTCATCATCAACTGCTTGAGCTAATTTTAACGCTGGTAACTCCAATGTGACGGGAATTTGAGCATCAGTTCCATACAGAAGTTGAAATGGAGACATCCCGATTGCCCTTTTGGGAGTTATGCGGTCGGCCCACAATGCATCGTATAACTTTTTGTGCCAAGTTCTTTGATTTTCTTCGACTAACTTGCGCACAATGGTAATGAGGTTTTTGTTGCTGGATTCAGCTTGACCGTTTCCCTGCGGGTAGTAATCTGATGAATGAGACAAAGATATCCCATATCCATAACAAAAACCTATCATCTCTGCAGAAGAAAAATTTGAGGCATTGTCAGTCACAATCTTGTGAGGAATTCCATAACGAACCAATATGTTTTCTTTGATGAAATCACAGATTACTGCAGTAGATGTTTGTTTCACCGGTATAGCTTCTACCCATTTTGTAAAGTAATCAGTGGCAGTGAGTACGTGGGTATGACCAGCGCTGGAATTAGGGTTCAAGACCCCGATGAAATCTAAACCCCATTGTTGAAAGGGTTCTTCAATGACAACTGGCTTCAAAGGCAGTGCCGCCAACTTCGGTCTTCCGACAAATTGTTGACAGGCTTCACATTTGGTCACCCATTTCTGAGCATCAGAAAACATAGTGGGCCAGTAATAATGTGCTCTCAGAATTTTATGGGCCGTTACTGGGCTAGAAAAATGACCGCCGCAAGCATGATTGTGGAAGGCTTCCAGCAACTTAGGCTGTTGTTCTTTATCAACACATCTGAGGAACATGCCATCAATTCCTTTCTTGAACAACGTGTTATCCCAAATGACGTATCTGGCAGCTCTTAGTTTGATTGCTCGTTTCTCTTTAGCTGTCAGATTTTCTGGACACTCACCGTATGTGAGGAAATAGGCAATATCAGAATACCATTCATCCGTGGTACTGACAAAAACTACCAATGGTAAATTTCCTTCAACTAGTTCTTCTTCAGAGTTAACTCGTGGTTCATTCTCTGCAATGAGTTGGCAGAGTCCTCTCCCTCGAACCAACTTGGTAGGCTTGATGTCCAGATCATATTCTTGTATCTTGGAGACCCAATTACCTCTTTTAGATCCCGGTTCCTGTTGTGTCAACATTGATTTCACCGCGGTATCCGGAACTAAGACTTTGGTGTGAGAATTCAACACGTAATACCTGAAGTGTTTTAGGGCTCTTACCACCGCGTACGCATGTCTCTCAAGAGGAGTGTAATTAAGTTCATGTTTCTTGAATCCCGAACTCATGAATGCGATAGGAGATTCAATCCCCTCTTGATTGTGCTGAGTCAAAATGGCAGAGATTGTGTGTGGCGAAGCATAACAATAAATTATAAAATCCTTCTTAAAATCGGGACACACCAATGTAGGAGCTTTTGCAATAGCACCCTTGATTTGCTCAAACGCCTCTCTACCTTCCTTTGACCATTTGAAAGATTCTTTTCCTTTCATCATATCAGCGATTTCTTTAGTCAACTCGGCGAAATCTGGCACGAACCTTCTCAAAAAATTCACCTTTCCAAAGAAAGAGTGGACTCCAGGTTTACTTGTAGGCAAGGAAAGATTCTTTATAGCTTGAACGCGTTCAGGATCGATCTTAGTTCCTTCCTTAGAAACAATATGACCTAGGAGTTTACCTTCCGTAACTCCAAACACAGATTTTTTTGGATTCAGAGAAATCTTATGAAGTTTACACCTTTGCAAAATTTTCTCTAAATCTCTTAAGTGATCTTCTCGCTTCTTTGAAAACACTGTCAAGTCATCTAGGTATATCACAATGATCTTGTCCTTATAATCTGCAAACGCCATATCCATGGCCCTTTGAAACGTTGCACCAGCATTGATCAAACCGAAGGGCATTCTTCTATATGCGAACGTACCCCAGGGGGTAGTGAATGCAGTTTTATGTTGATCTTCTCTAGCCACCTCAATCTGATTATAGCCAGAGAAGCCATCTAGCATAGATAGCATTTCTGATCCAGTTACTGCCTGCAGAATATGGTCCATGACTGGCAGTGGGTAGTTATCCTTCAAGGACGCCTGATTAAGATTGCGGAAATCCACGCAAATCCTAATTTCTCCATTTTTCTTGCGAACCGGTACAATATTAGCTATCCAGGTTGAATGTCGAATAGGAAAAACTATTCGTGCATCTAGCATCTTTTGAACTTCATGAAATATTGTCCCTGCAATTTTGGGATTATATTGTCTTTGCTTTTGCCTGAATGGAACTGCGCCAGGCTTCAAGGGTATGGCATGCTCCATTTCCCTGGGTTGGAAAGACTTCAAATCTTCGTATGAATATGCCAAGACGTCAGAATATTTGGTAAGGAGATTTATGAATTTCCTGCGCTCCTCAGGCGAGCAACATTTACCAATATTGATCAGGCGAGGTTTATCCTTGGTGCCGATATTAATTTGCTCATAGTCAGCAGAATTTGCAGGTCCTGCCTGCTCTTTCTCTTTAATAAACCTGTCATGTTTGTCAAAAAGTTCTTCGAGTGAAACCAACCCTTTGGGAATTTTATTTCCTCTGAGTTGAATGATGCCATCACCAGGATCTTCGTTCTCAATTCCTTCCTGATTGGGTGAGGTAGTTGATTCGCGAAATGCCGAATCACTTCCTTCAAAGTACAACTGTTCAAAATTTTCCCTCTTTTCCAAGAAGGCAATAATTTGTTGATCATCATTAAATACTTGCCAATTTTCTGCATTGTCAGGAACACTTGGCCTAAAGACCATTTCAATGGTGTATTTGTCTTGATCAAAATCTGAATGAGGAATCATTAATGACGCTGAGACTGCTAGAGAATCCGCTTTGTCATTCTTTTCACGAGGGACAGATTTAATGGAAAAAGCGTCGAAAAATTCTATGGCATCCCAAACTTTATTTCTGTAGTGTCTCAGACGATCGTTCTTTACCTGGAACTGATTTCTTACTTGTTTCACGATCAATTCTGCATCTCCAAAGACTTCCAGATTTTTTATCCCTTTCTCTTCTGCAACTTGGAGGCCAAGGATTAATGCCTCGTACTCTGCAGTGTTATTAGTATTTGAAAATTCAAGTTTATAGGAAAAAGGAAAGATTTTACCATTTGGAGATATGAGCACCACTCCTGCACCAGAGCCCGTTGAGCAACAACTTCCATCGAACTCAAGAGTCCAGATCTCATTGGAATCTTGGCAAGTGATCTCAGGGGTATGAACTTCTGTAGTCATCATATAATTACCCATACTTGAGCCTTGGAAAAGGATCTGTGCGCGAGGATCTTCAGTTTTAGTTACTGTGAACTTTGCCTGAGTTTCCGGCATAAGTTTCTTCATTTCTCCTTTGATAGGAATCATGGCATGAGACCAGTCCATTTGAATCTCACCACCCAAATCCCTACAAAATTTCCTGCTCAACAACATTCCATACGAGGCGGGGATATCAACAACTAAAATAGTTACCTTAACTTGCTTTTGAGGGAATTGGGCTAAAACCATTTGGGCGTCCTTAATCTGCCCGATCAGAGGAACTTGCTTGGTTTCCATAGAGTAACACGATCCGAATGTTCTCGTACAAGTCAAACCAAGAGCATGTGCTACTTTTGCCGGCATCACATTATCCGAGGCTCCAGAGTCTATAATGCAATTACTTAACTTGCATCCGTTGATAAGAAAAGACACAAAGAAAGGTTCGATCTTTTCATTGGAAGGTGTAGTGGCCGCCACAATATTTTGAGTTTTCCCATCTTTGGGAGTTTTTAGAATTCCTTTAGAGGAATGAACAGTAGAGTCGCCTTTGATAAACTGGACCATCTTCTCGAGCTGATCCTTGTTGGACTTCAAGTACTCTGCCTGTGACATGGAAATTTTTGTTTTATTGATATGATCAATGATATCAAATTTAGGCAAAGTAATTGCACTTGAAGTCTCAGATATGAGTTCTTTCGAACTTGATGATGGCACACTTTTGACCTTGGTCTCGGGCTTGGTTGATACGGATGTGGAAGAAGGAGTTTTCTTCGTAATTGGTTTTACTAACTGATTGATCTAACAAAGGCTCTCCTTTCTTTAAGATAGTCTTGACCTTTGAAACCTCAGTATCTCTGGACTCTTTAGGAGCCTCCTTTATCTTGGATCCTTTGAGAGTTTCCTTGGAAACCTCTCTATCTCCCGCCTTGGTGGTATCTTGGTCCTTTTTCTGAGAGCGTGTGAAGACAGCGAAGGATTGACTATTCATATCTTCTATAATTTCTTCATATTCATCTTCTTCATCAGAACGGTACTCAAAGAAATGATTATTGCTTTCTTCCTCAGGATCTTCAACTGTAGGTTCAGATGCCTCAGAATCGGGCTCTTCCTCATCAACCTCGACGACCTCAATCTCATCATCGCTTTCTTCAATGACATCACATTTGGAATTAGTTGCGGGAGCTGCTTCAATAGCAAGCCTCATTGGAGCACCTGCAATCCTGGCTTTGTTGGGAACGTATCCTTTTCGTGGGATATCTTTGTAAGGAGCAGGTTTACTACTTTGAGCAACTTGCTTCTTCAAAGCTAGCATATCATTAGCCAACTTAGTGAGTATGGTTTCTGAAACGTTGGGAGTTTCTTGACTCTTTCCTTTGAGGGAATTTTTCTTGAATTTTCCTGCCATGATTAAGTCATCTTCGATTTCAATGGCCAAAGATTGAGCAAGTTCCAAAGTAGCCACCCTGGCTCTTCTTAGCTGATAGCACACTTCTGGTTGTTGTGCGTTAATAAAGAAACATTTTTGTCCATCAGGGTTGGGACGAATCCCGGTAGGAACTTTGTTTACCATCTTGTTGAATTTGGCCACGAAATTCCTCATGGGTTCTGTAGGCTCTTTCTTTGCCTGAGATAGTTGGGCAAGAAGAGCATGTTCATCTTTCCGGTTGTTTTTTATCGATTTTCAAACTTGGTTTTCATATCATCCCAACTTGTAATACATCCATTGGGTAGATGATGAAACCAATCCACAGCAATATCATGCAATGTCTCGATGAAGAGATGAATAGCAACATCTTCGTATTCTACTGACAAAACAGCACATGCAGCGAAGAAGGCAGAAATATGATCCTCTGGTGACATCTTCCCATCTCTGTCGAACTTGGGAAGAATCTTTCTTGATCCTCGTGGGAGTTCATGTCGAGCAGGTAAGGCCAATGGGCCTATGGCATTTCCCCATGGTACATTGGCTGCCATTGGAGGAAAGGTGGTATGCGTAGGTAAAACAATGTGAGCAAGGACAAGTGCTTGACTGGTAGTGATTCCTTCCTTGCTTGCTCTTTCAGGACTTGATGCAAGGCTCGCAGATCTACGAGGTGTGTTCTTCTTAGGAGGAGATAACTTGAAACCAAATTTTCCTTGAAAATCAAAGGTAGGGTCAGATTTACCTTTAGCTTTTTCTCCTCGCGTAAACCTCTTTCCTTCCAGCTTGGAATATTTATGGTGAAGAGATCACTAGCGTGTTCCGACCAGCTCTAGCCTTTTCTCTTTGCTCTCTTTCTTGAGCTATTTGCGCCTGAATAACTCTAACAACTCTCGCAGCTTCCTCTTCTTCGTTATCTAGTACTGATGCGGCGAGATAAAAATGATGGTTACTTGTGCGCTTTTCCCAAATAGCTTGCCTCAAATTTGATGATATGTCTTCTTGAGTATCTGCAAAAACAAGATTTGGTTGCAAGATAGGTGGGTTACCTGTAATGGTCATACAACTTATTACCTGGGTGGAAGAGGACCGCGTCGGTGAACAACTATCAACACGTGCCCAAGAGGTCTTCTGGCCACAAGTGCGGGTGCTCTTCTTCTAAGATCTTCGATGTAGATTTCTCTGTCAATGGCTCTATCAACAGCCACAAATTGCTGCAAGCTTTCACGGTTTTCCCAAGCTACTATTCGAAGGTTGGCAGCAATATCTCCTTGGAAATCTTCGTCGGGCACAAGGTTCGGTTGAAGAACTGGAGCTTGTGCAGAGGGGATAGTCATAAAGATTTAACCAAGCACTGGTTAACGATTTCTGAATCCCCAGCGGAGTCGCCAAAAACTGTTAGCATATGGATTTGCACGCATGCAAATGACATGCAACAGTGTGGGAACGAAGTCCCTCCTCAATGAAGGTGAGGCTGCCTTTATTGAAAACCAAAACTGTATTTACATCTGTACATTCAAAATTGTATGTGGGGGGGGTTTTGGAACATCAATGGAAGAAAAGTGAATGAAGGAAATGGAATGAAATGAAAGAAAGGAGTGGAATGGAATGGACTGAAAGAACATGCAAGAGTTAGGTAAAAACAGAGCCTAATATTGCATGAAGAGAAAAGATGAATAACCAACACAAATAAAACGGAGTTTGAGTTAGCCAAACAAGAACATGCAAAAGGGAACACACATGAGCAAGTAGATAGTCAGAGCTTGATCACTGTGAACTAGAATAACTGATTGCTAATGTTGACAATAAGATCAAAGATAATATTTGCATGCAAGATTCAAACACCTAACATCTAATGAACATAAGAACACCAAATGTTACAAGAGACAATAAATGAGACACAAAGTTCTTATTCTATTAACTCCGAAATGTTTTTCACAAAGAACACAAAGTTTCTTCTTGAAACAAAGCTTGCACAAAAGTATCTTCTTCTCCTCTCTCAAAGTCACCCTTACAAATGAGCCCCTCACTTCCTTTTATAACCCAAAAGTTGGTTACAAAGTAGTTAGGGTTTTAAATGCACATTAAATAGGGCACTTGAGTGACTTTGACTTTTTTCAACCAACTTTATTAAATACAACCCAAAAATAGAAATCACTTAAAATATCCAATGTTCCCCAAAAAAAACAACACCTTTAAAAATATACAATAATAACCAGTGCCTTATCCATTGAAACGGGGTCCGCCTATCTCAAACGTATGAGAAATGGACTCTCCCAATTCGCTAGATATCAAGAAATCAACTTCCCACACCGCCGGTGAAATTAGGATCTGCTGCTTTTGATAATTGAAAGGATCTAAACCTTCCCAAAGTTTCAAACATCTTTTCCTCTCCTGGAGGTTCACTTGACCGAAGAATAGCTTCACAAAATACCTGCAATTCAAGAATTCTACTTGGCATATCATTAAAATTAACAATTTTAGACTGAACATCCTCAAACAAGTTCTTCAATTTGATACACCGTTCCATGGAAACCGCCGAAAAATTGTTGGCAGGAGTGTACATGTCCTTGAACAATCGTGAGAATTGTTCTTCTATCTGCTCCGATGAACACCTTTGATTATGCTCATTCACTAGGTTGCAAGGAATTTCAGCTATGAAATCCTGGATTGAGGAAAGTGAAGCGAAAACTTCATTGCACATGTTATCATAATGGATCATAGAATCCACAAGAAGCGTCTTTCTTGATTTGAGATGTAGACACCAGAGGAAACGTGTCCCTCGATGTTCAAATTCGAGAATCCCTTCGATAGCCAACACTGAAGACTCCATACTTGTTATCTCCTGTAGACTGGGCAATATCTCATCCAAATTTGCTATCGTAGAAACAAAAGTTTCTTTGAAAGAAAGAATTGGATCTAGATATACACGGATATCTTCATGAAGCTTAACTGCAGTCTTGATCGCTCCTTGGCCCAAAACGAGAATCTCCGAAAGCCAAGTTTTAGTGACATGGCCCAACGTGTTTATTTCCTTTGACAAATTAAGAGTCTCTTCATCTGGGGCAGCCACCGCATCAGGTACTGGGAAGGTGGATGATATGGGATTTATCAAATGCTGAACATACTCCACCAATTGACTCTTTTCAGCCTTGAGCCGAGAATTTTGGGACTTGTATTTTTCCAATCTTTTTAGCACTATATCAATTGAATCTCGAGCCATCGCCATGTCACTTTCCAACGTGGATCTCCCAAGTCCTAGTCTGGAAACTTCATAGTCGGCTGGCGTCATAGCATTACGTTCTTTATCCACTCATGGAATGGCAAGGTCTGCAAACTTGTTTCCATCATTATCCACCATTATTTGAGAAAGTACCTTGGGCTTCTTAGGAATAGCGTCATTCGACAGTTTGAAAAGGGCATCAAAATCAATGTCGATTGGCTTGACAACTCTCTTCCTTTTCTTCACTTCTGAATCAACCCAAGAAGGAGTTTCGTTTACTATCTCGGCATATAGAATCCTGGAGCTTGAATCAATATCCTCATCATCCCTGACATCATGAGATCCTTCTTGAATCCTATCAACGGCCTCAATTGGAGGAGACACAACCTCAATGTCCAATTCTTGATCGTTCGGGAGATTTTGGGAAATCTCTTCATGAACTACGTGCTCCGAAGTATTTGATATTTGAATTACTTGTACTTGAGTGGGTGTTTGTTCGAAGCATGGCTGAGGATCATTTGCTACCAGCGTATGAGTGCTATTAATGATGTGAGTGGAAGAATCTCTACTCGAGGTAGAAAATCCAGACACACGCTCCTTTCCTTCTTCAGGGTTTGGATCTCTGGATCTCTCTCTTCGTGACACGTTGTTTGGCGAAGTGGATTTCGGCAACCATTCTTTTCTTATATGTCGTGTATGATCAGATGGTAACGAAGTTGATCGAGAAGAAACCTTGGTCGAATGGAGGTGTCCTGATATAGGCAATTTTTGTGATTCTGAAACGGGATTCGGAATTGCTTGAAATTTGGCAAGTTCCTTATCATACCAAGATATGCTTCTTTCGATAATTGGTTGGTTCTTGCCATCGAGAGAAAATTCATCTCTTTTGGTCCAGTCGATTCGAGGCAACGGTGTGAAGGCAATGGCATCGTACGAGGGATCAACGACATCTTCATCATTGGTTATGAATGAATCGGGAGGACTCCGGATGTGGAAGGCCTTGATCTGAGCAAGTGTTAGGCGAGAGTACTCCCGTCTCCTTACTTCATGTTCATCCGAGCAAGCGGCCCAGAAATCCTCCATGGTAGGATTATGTTGATACTTTGTTCCCATAATCGTTTGCATATAACCATTGATATCGAACTGGGCTCTCTTCACATATGGATGGATGGTTATGAGAGCAAACTCCTTTTCCATTAGTTGTGCACTGAATAAGTTTGGGCATTGGTATTCCCCGATTTGGATCGGGAAATGAATTCCTGGGCGGTGCTTGTCACTAAGCAAGCAGTGAACTTGGAACAATTGTCGCGCCAGCTCCATTAACGCCCACTTATCACTGACGTACTTGGGAAGTTTCCACGGGGTCCCAGCAAAGCCACTCACGCGGATGTAGGAAAAAGATGAAAATTGTATAAACCAGGTTCCCCATTGGGAAATGACACTCATGGCTTCTTTGGAAAACCATTCCTCTGTATTTCGATTCAAGTTCCGGATTACGCGGAAGGTGAATGCATCATTGACTCTTCTAAAATGGTGAGAACTATTTTTGAAGCTGAGCTGAGGGTAATAGTGAAAAACGTTGTTTGATGACCCCAGGATTCCTCTCGTTTCAAGTCCCGAAAATAACTTCCTTCGTGCTACTGCATAGGTCAGATATGAGGTCATGTAGAAGCATCCAGTCATTTTGACTTCTATCAATTGCTTGTGAATGGTGTTGCTGATGATGGTGGCCCAGTCCACAAACTCCTTCTTGGCTAGGATAATACAGATAAACTGGTACATCCATGGGTGGAAGACTCTTGCAGAAGGTAAACCAAAAACTCGACTTAGGAGAGTGATCATGTCTCCAATCTCTTCCACAAACTCAACGCGGTACAGTTCTTTGGGGAGCCTATCAATCCGAGGTCTCTTGGTCACCAGCCAATTGTTGCTAACCATTTTGCTCCATCTTAGGGGTTCTTCGTCCTAGAATTCTTGCGCAGACTGGCGAGTGATATCTGCATTCTCAGGAAAGTCAGGTATCCTGAGCAACTCCTCAATGTGTTTAGGTGTGATTAAGAGGAAAGGCTCGCGGTTGTCTTTATAAATTCCTCGTCGCTCAGGGTCGTAATGCTCTGCACAAGCAATCACCAATTCCGGACACTGCACCGAGACAGGGAATGCTACTGCTTGAGGTAGGCCACTGTGGTAAAGCCTATCAGAGAAAATGGTCTTGCCTTCAGTTTTCACTCGCTCGCAAAACTGTTGCACGTTTATATGACCCAGATTTGTATCGGTGATGTTGTCATACGCTGACTTAATGGAGCTGGGAGGAATAATTCCTTGGAATTCATATTTCAGGGCAGATTTATTATATTTTTCCACTGGTTTCCTCGATCTCCCTGCAGATTTGGATCTTTCGGCCATTTATGAATTTAACAAAGCAATGACACAGGCACGCCAGACAATGCAAACGGGGCCGGGTCTCAGTCTCCAACACCCCGTCAATGCAAGAAAAATATTTCCTGTTTTATTATTATTATTATTATTTAAAATAAAATAATTATAATTATAATTGTCTCGAATTAAAAACTTTTAATATGTCAATAAAAACAAATCGAGACCAAGCTCGAATTCCAACTCTGACAGTAACAATTAAAATCTCCTGATTTTAATATTTTGCGTGAATGGAGTTTCCACTCTTCCCTGGCTAAGGCGTGGAAACTTTATTGTCGCATCTGTTCCCTCGGTATTTTGGCAGTGGATTCTGCAATCCGAGCTCCAATCAACAAGTTTCTCTGAACTTGGTAAAAGAATACTTTTTTTTTTTATTGTCTGATTGGATTTACATAATGGACAGGTATAAATTTTGCCTATCGCCCTTAGAGTTTATCAAAGAGACCATTTACAAGTAACAAGGATGTAGTACACGGAACGGCCAAGCAGGTATTTTCAGAGTTGGCTTTCACATTCAATTCAGTTCTAGGGGAAAAGAATAAATGAAATGCTGAACAGTATGAATCGTTTCATTCTACGCCGTAATAACCTTCATCAGGTCTCCTGTTAACACTCTGTCACTTAATCGATTTTGATAAAAACGTTTTGAAGGGAAATCCCGAATTTGAGGATGTATTCGGTACTGAGCAGATAACAAAATAGTTGGTCGATCTGCTTGTTGGAAGTGACTTTCCAAAATGAAAAGGCGAGTCAACTCAACTAAACCTTTATCTCGTTCTTCTACTATAGCTGACTGTGGTCATTGTTGTAGGATGGCCTGTAGCTTTCAGGAGCAAGTTTCTTAAGCAGCGCGCACTGTTATTGAACAAGATGAATAACATTCAACATTCCCCAGACTGTGTGCGTCATTGACTCTGGCGCGTGGGTTTTATTGTTGGGCGCGTGGGTTTTTCTTGCTGAGCGTGCACTGTTCACGCACAAGATGAATAACATTCAACATTCCCCAGACTGTGCGCGTCCTGTCCCTGGGCGCGTGGGTTTTATGGCTGGGCGCGCACTGTTCACGTTTGCTCTTAAAACTGTCTTTGCTGTCTCTTCTGCGCACTGTGCACGTTTGGCTCTTCCTGCCCTTGCTGTCTCACGCACTGTTCACGTTTTCTCTTAAAACTTTGTCTTTAAAACAATGCCCATATATTTGCCTTAATTCTTCTTTCTTTTGCTGTGACTAATTTCTTTTGCTCACAATGGCGTGGGTTTCGTTTGCATAATGTCAAACAAAAAATTTTCTCTTTCTGAAGAAAAAGAAGCTTCCCTGACTTTTTCCACCGGGTTTGATGGAGGAAGTTACGAGGATTAATTCAACTTCCTCTCATCCCGGGTAGTGGCTTAAGTGCCAGGGGAAATGGGAAAAGTAACGGGCAATTGCCAACGGGAATGGCAAAATGGGTTGGCAATCCCCGTCCAATTTCCCCATGTGGGAAATTGGGGGAATTTTATGCCCGTTTGCCAATCCATGGTTTGGCAATTGGCAAAGGAAAACCCGCGTGCGGGAAATTTGAAGGAAATTGCCAGGAAAGTGGAAATCCGGGTTTGGGATGCCAACCCGGCAGTTGGAAACAAAAGCTAACTTCCCCGGCACCAAAACTTGTCGGATGAATCTTAATTTATATTTATTTAATTAAATACTCCTTAAGTGATTAATTTAATCAAACAAGGAGCAATTAATTAATTAAATATTAATTAATTATTTTAATGTATTTTAATGCGTTTTATAGCCTGGCGGGAAGAGTTCTTGCCCGAAAATCACGAAACGAAGACCGAAACGATCACAAAAATAAGACGATCACAAGGAGTCCAATGAACCATGCAAAGTAATACTTTTCAAAATTTTCTCATTTTTAATTATTTAATTGTCTTTTTTGACAATTTTGCGCAGTCAAAATTGGCTGTTATTGACAATCAAGAGAAATTGTGGGTTAATGATCCTGACACTAATAAACAAAATATGTCTTCCTTGGCTATGATAATGTTGCAGGATCACATACGAGAGATGGAAGATATGATTAATCAACCATTGAACAAACATCAGCTGTCCTTGGAACAATCTGGCTTAGTTCTAGAACTTATGTACTTAGTTCTGGAACCTACAGACTTAGTTTCGGAACCTACGAACTTAGTTTTGGAACCTACGGAATTAGTTTCAGAACCTACAAACTTAGTTTTAGAACCTATGGATTTAGTTCTGGAACCATCACATTTAGTTCCAGAACATTCAGACTTATTTCCGGAACCACAACAACAATGATCCCATGCAAACGCAAATAATTTCACTCTGGAGGAACGAGATTTTTCTTGGGGAGGAGCAGAAATAGCCAAGGAATTAGTAGTTTTAGTTTTAAATATATCAGGAAATGGTGGGGAATTTTTGGAAAATAGTAGCGACAAGGAGTTCGACCGACAACAAGATAAGTATCATAACTCTTCCTACTGTCCTTTGTCCAGTATTATTTCTCAAGGGAATTTTGGATATGTTACTACATATCATATGTTATTACCACATCCATGTCCACTAAACACCTTAATGGAACCCTTTCAACAAATCAATTCATCACACATTGGAACCAAACATGTTGAGATTCAACCAGGTAAAATTTTGAACATTAATAGTTGGCTGAAGAACATACTAGATATTTTTCTTGGGACTATAAAGACATGAAAGGAATCCATCCAAGTATTTTCACCCATCACATATATAATGAAAATATTGAACCAGTTAGGCAACCTTAGAGGAGGATTAATGCAGCCTTAAGGGACATAGTCAAGCAAGAAATTGAAAAACTATTACAAGTAGGTTTTATCTACCCTATCTCAGATAGTCAGTGGGTGTCTCCTCTTGTAATTGAGCCTAAAAATAATGAAAAATGAAGAATTTGTGTTGATTATAGGGAGCTAAACAAAACCACACTAAGAGATTATTTCCCCTTACCATTCATAGATCAAGTTTTGGACAAGTTTGCAGGTAAACAATATTTTTCCTTCCTGGATGACTTTAGTGGATATAATCAAATCATAGTTATTGCTGAGGATCAGGAAAAAAACACATTTACTTATCCATGGGGTACCTTTTCCTATAAGGTATCACCATTTTGACTATGTAATGCACCAACAACCTTCTAAAGAGTTGTATTAGCAATTTTTGCAGACCTAACGAATGGTTGTGTAGAGGTACACATGGATGACTTTACTGTACATGGAAACACATTTGATGATGCTTTGAGTAATTTGGACAGAGTAATAACAAGATGTGAGGAACACCATTTGTCTCTTAGCCATGAGAAATGTTTAATGATGGTTGATGAGGGGATTGTATTAGGACACCACATTTCAAAAAGAGGAATTCAGGTTAACCAAGACAAAATTAGGATTATTTTAGATTTTCCTGTTCCCCAAACCCCCACAGATATCAAGTCATTTTTAGGGCATGCTGGATACTATAGGTGTTTTATTAAGGATTTTAGTAAAATTGTTTCCCCCATGTTTAGTTTACTTACCAAGGATTGTTAATTCTGTCAGGATGAAAAGTGTCAACATTCTTTTTAGGAAATTAAAGAAAAATTAATCACCACGCCAATATTGAGAAGACCTACTTGGAAGAAACCTTTTCACATCCAAACAAATCCCTCAAATAACTCAATCGGTGCAGTTTTGTGAAAGAAAGATGAAGAAGGGAAAATGTATGCTATTTATTACCTTAGTAAAAATATTACTCCTACTGAGAGAAATTACACTACCATTGGAAAATAATTTCTTGGTGTGATCTATGCAATTAATAAATTCATACATTTTATCACAGGGTAAAAAATATTTGTACATACAAATCACTCAGCAATTAGATACTTAATGAACAAACTAGTGGTTGGAGGTAGGATAATTAGATGGTTATTACTTTTACAAGAATTTGATATTACCATAGTAGATAATATGGGAAAATTTAATGTGGTATCTGATTTATTTTCAAGATCGACCACTAAAGGGGAGAAAGATCCAGTTAAGGAAAACTTTCTAGATGAACAATTGTTTGCTATTTCAGCTGATACACCATGGTTTGCTGATATGGCAAATTATCTTGCAACAAGTTTCCTTCTTCTTTCACCAAGAAACAAATGAAGAAGTTGATCAAAACCCGTGCACAATTTAAATGGTTAAATGGAATGTTGTTTAAATGTGGTCTTGATTTGGTTTTACGTAGGTGCGTGAGAGAAGATGAAATCTTTGACATACTCAGGGCATGTCATGATGAACCAAGTGGATGCCACTCTTCAATAAAAAGAAAAACTCACAAGATACTTGACACTGGCTATTATTGGCCTTCTCTATATAAAGACGCGAAGAGATATATCAAGTGGTGTGATACCTGTCAAAGGATAGGACAACCAACCTTTACCAGTGAAATTCATATGTAACCTCAAGTAGTGATTAAACCATTTGAAAGGTGGGGGCTAGATTTTTTTGGTCCCTTTAGTCCTCCTTCACAAGGAAAGGAGCACATTCTGGTGTGTACTGATTATATGACAAAATGGGAAAAGGTCCAGGCTTTAACAAATGCCATTGAGGAAGCAATTGCTAATTTCCTTTGGCACATAATTATGATGAAGTTTGGTGCATCAAGGAGTATAGTTTTAGATCAGGGGCCACAGTTCATGTCTAATATGATCCAGTCACAATGTACTATCATATCAATCATAGGAAGTCATCTCCCTATCACCCACAATCAAATGGACAAGCAGAAGTAACAAACAGAGAATTGGAAAACATCCTTACCAAAACAATTGAATTAGGAAAAAGAGATTAGGTAAAGAGACTAATTGAGGCTGTTTGGGCATACAATACAACTTGTAAGACTACAACATGGTTTTCACCATATGAGTTAGTCTATGGGAAAAATCCCTTGTTACCTATTGAATTTGAACTACAAACATTGAGGATAACAACTAAAATGGGTATTGAGTTGGATGCAACACAAAAGGAAAGAATTCTTCAACTCAATGAATTGGATGAGTTGAGAATGGAAGCACTTTAACAGATAGAGATAATAAGGATTTGACCATGGAATTCTAAATACACTACAAAAACCCACATAAAATGTGCACATTCATCTCAATGTACTACATGAAATCAAATGTTTATAGAAAAAGGACATAACATACTATGTATCAATCTAACACGATAAGTAATGTGTGACATGAATAATATAAGTGTGCAATGGAAATAACCAAACAAGAGTGATGCAAATATTTTTGGATGTTTGTATATATATATTTGATTTTTTTTAGTATATTTAAATGTTTTGGTATTTTTAGGCCCCCTAAAGGCATAGATGAAATCCTATTCTCCAAAGAGAAGGAAGGGTTACCCAAGAATGCCCCAAAGGGGAATATTTAGTTTTTAACACTTTTTATGAATTATAGACTATGTAACTAGAGGTGGGGAGGTAAGGTTCCCCTAGTTTGTGTGTACAAGGCGAGGTTTGGGTGTGTACCTACTCCATCAACAATAAAGTTGAACCTATAAAAATATTGTGTCATTGGAAAATGAAGGGGAATCATAGGTCCTCCATGGGTGAGTAGTGTATGAACCATCCAATGAGAACCTCCTGAGGAGGTGAAGAATCTATTGGGGGAGATGGAGGCTTGGGCTGCAGTTGTGCCAAAGAGTGTGACTCAAGTGTAAATGCCATAAAAAATTTGGGAGGAGGGAAAGGTGGACTAGATATATAAGAAGCCACACTTAGATGATTTTTGAATAAGAGTTGTTATCCAATTTTACACACATGGAAAAATTGGACAACATGGTCCTGTTAAACTCTAGGAATCTACTCAAGGACTTAAGGGCCTACAAGAAATTTTTGTGTTTTGAAAACATTTACGATATTCTAGGAGGATTCGGGAAAATATCGAACTTTTTCTCCTTTTTTCAGGTTTTGAAATCTCGAGGATTTACTCAAAGAAAGGAAATTGTTTTTTGAGAAGCTCACTCTTGAATGACTCATGTAGAAATGATCAACATTTGTAAATTAGGTTTACAGGGTCTTGTTGTACTTATATTACCCTCTAGTCTCAAGAGAGATCTTAATAAAATCACTTATCAGAGCAAAATAAATTTATGAGAAGAGCCACAAAAGGGGCTCTGAGCTTAAAACAATCTCACCAAGTAGCTCAATGAGTTGCTCGATGAGTTGGTTAAGAATGTAAGGTGAGATAATGCATTAAGTTGAGGGAAAGCTCTCGAATAGCTTGGTTAGGCTATAATTCAAAAGACGGGTTTGTAAGGGATGGTCGAGATTGCATCAAGCATCCAAGATTTTACGTAACTCGTGTTGGATCACCAAGTCTACTCGGTGGCATAGGAAGAAATATCATGGGTTCAATGGAATAACAGGCTCGTAGTGAGATCAAACCTTAGGTGAGCTCAAACTTGAGCTGTGTTTGGTGGCAAGTCATCGTAGATCTCGGTCCAAACAAATGATCAAGCGTAGAGAATTGAATGGGGCGAGTTGAAATGAGTTTCTCTAGCTGGGTGGGTGCGGGAAAAGTGAATCTCAAAAGTGAGCCCAACATAGTGTGCAAGGGAATAGAACAACTTGGTTCATGAGTTCAAATAGATACGTTAGGCCACATGAGAAAAGGATAAATCAAGCTCATAGAAGCAATGAGGGATGTGGGTTGTGAAATGTAATGTGGACTTGGCCTAGGGGTAAGTGTTGGCAAGAAATTGAAAGCTCATTGATCTCGTATCGTAGACTCAGCGAAATACTTAAATATAAACTTGGTTGCCATGGTTCTATCCTGTTTGGAAATGGATCGATGAGCTCATGTAGGTAGATGCCTAGGTTGAGTGTTCAAATTTCAAGCCATCTCAAAGCTAAGTCAACATTCGTGTATAGCGTGGCAAATGGAAAAATCGATCATTTGAGGATGGAGCTCAGACGTTTTAGCATGGGGCATTCGGTTGAGCCATTAGCTATCTTTGCTTGGTGTAATGGATCAAATTGAGCTCGAAGTCAGCTCGTTGAGCTCAACATTGTGGCAAGAGTGGAGCCAGGTCGTGCCATTAAAAAATGCAAATGTTATCCAAGGGCACTCGAGTATAAGAAGTGAGCTCGACATATGTGACTAGGCAACAAAGAGATGAGATCGAGTAACTCAAATGGAGCTTAATGATCACTAGAACGCCATATTAGAAGATGATACAATTTTTTGAGAGACCGAGTTGAGCCTAGTCAACTAAATTAAAACTAATGACGAGTTCACACATTCGAGGTAGAGAGAATATTGGTTGAGTTAATGCATGACAAGCAGGGGAAATTGTGGGGATCCAAAACCATCTCGCCAAGACGTTACGTGGGTAAAATGGCCTCAGAAAACCATAGTTATCCCCTTTTAGAATTACGAAATGTAAATGCCATGTCGCTCATAACATAATGATGTTTCCTCATGCTAAGTGGAAAAGTGGAAATTAGTGGCCTTCTGACCAAAACAAAATATGGCCAAATAATGTTCAAACCTCGCACTCCAATCCCAAATGAGGAAAATAAGGCAAGCATTGCCAAGGGAAATGACGTGATGACAAGCCATCGAAAATTTTTTGAGCATGGGAGAAGGTTGAGTCTACTGCCAAAAATCGGGAGTTCGATGATGGTAAAGTGAGCAGATAATCCTGTGCTCAAAAATTTGACTTAGGGGTTCGAGTTTATTTTGAGAATATCAGGTGAGTCATCAAGTGAGTCGAAACATGTTAGAGTGGTAAATGAGAACATGCTCGTGAAGATAGCCAGATTATCGGTTAAACCATCCAGTGAATGCGTAAGGACTCAACAAGTAGAGCTCACTCAAGGACCGAGTAAATAGGAAAATCAGTTGGGGAAGGTCAATGTAGTGTGGGATGGAGGATGGTGAATTCACTTGGTGTATTCAACGTAAAGGAGATACCGAGATGAAACTTGCTCACACATAATTCAGTGCAATACATAGCCAAGTTCAGTGATGGAAGAACAATGGAAAAACTATGGCGTAAAATCCCGGAAATAGAGGAAATTCGGCCCGAATAAGAAGCTTGCAGAGAGTCTATTGAGTTTTTCGAGTACCAAGCTCTAAGCCGTGTATGCTAGTGGGATTAGGAGCTTATCTCAGTTACATGCTGGATAAGATCGACACAGTGGCTCGATTAAAGGTCATGGAGGTGAGCACTTACGGTAAGTATGAAAAGAGCTCGCTTCATGAATGTAGTGCACCAAGACAATGGAACTCTACCTAGAGTTCAGTTTGCATAGTCGGAAGACGGAGGCTCATTTCAAAGATAACGTGGTCAACATGTTAGAGTGATTCATGAAGGAACTTGGTGTAGTGTGGAGGTGGATAACAGAGCAGTCGAAAGGTTCAGAACTCAGCACCATGCAACAAGTTACACGAAAGTACCAAGCAGCTCAGTGAAAACAAAACTCGTTGAAGACAACTCACCAGCTTGGATCTGTTCGACAGTGAGCCCGTAGAAAATTACAAGAGGAGGTTCATTTGGAATCAACCCTGAGAGCTTGCGAGATGGATTCTTTGAAAATTTTAATAACGTTGATCTAAGTTGCGTATTAAGATGAGTAGATAAAAGTGATCCAATGAGAGTATAGTTGCAGGAAGATCAATGTAAGTTATATGAGACGCACTGGCATAATAGGTGAATGAGAACGTGGTTGGAAGCATAGGATGGTCCAAATAACAACGCCGGTCGAGCTGAGCTCAGTGTCCATAAAGAGGAATGAGTGCTCATAGAGATAATGCCAAGTTTGAAGTGTGAAGGTTCGAGTGAGCCGTGAAGTTGGTTTGGCTGGAGATGAATGATGGCTCGGCATCGAGCTCATGACTGGTGGAAACATTTGTAGACGCAGGAAGGAATAGACAAGGAAAAGCTTAGTGCCATCACAAACTAGATGCGATTTGGGGAGATTCCTATGATGGATTTGATATGCATTGGGATGAAGAACTCGAGAGGGGCATTTAAAATGGTTCAACTAGTTTCATTGCAAAGGTCGAGTCACTTGGCTGTTCACACATTGATCAACATCAAGATAAATAGTTCAACCATGGGGCAAGTCATTGGGAATCGGTGTGCATCATATTGATCACAATGGGTGAGTCGGGTAGAGAGTTGATCCAAATGATATCATTTGGAGAAATGAGTGAATGACAAAGAAGGATGGCTCGGCAGGTAGAGCCGAAGTAATACAAAAATGGTGAGTAGCTTGGCTTGGTATAACAGAAAGCCCAGGATGATCATGGATGAATCAGATAGTTGAGCTTGGTTAAGCTAAACTGAGTTTCTCAGCCTTTCAAATTTCTCAGGGATGGATCAATAAGCTAATAAGTGAGCTCGATGAACATACATTTTAGCTCATGTAGCTAATTCACTCAACATGGAAAGGATGCATTGATCAGTGACAAGCTTAACTATCATTGTAATTGGCTATGGCGTGCGACGACAATGTCATGGTCCGAAAACAAACAGTGGGGGTGTCGAGCTCATTATGCTAAAACTCTAAACATGTATCATCAGCTGAACCGTTAGAATGGCTCAGCAAAAGGACTCAAGTGCTCATTAGAACATGGTTGTTTTAGTTCACCTCGCATGGAGTATAGAAGGAGTGGGCTATAGATGTTCTGCATGGATTCATGCAACCGTTCAACAAAGAATGAGTGACTTAGCTTGGTTAGTCTAAGCATTGAGCTCTGGTCATACGATTTGAGATAAGATGGTTTAAAGAGATAGAATGATGTGAAATCACGAATCAATCTAAGAGCTCTTGACTTGACATGGATGATCTCGGCATAAGAGGAGATCACTCGGTTGAGTGACAGCTCGTTGCAGGGAGCCAGACCAACGAGCTGATATTTTTTCAGCCTTCTTCTCATAATTTTTCCCCTTCAGCATAAATCAATTAACAAAGGGGCCTATCATATTTTTTAATTAATTTAAAATTTTTAACTAAAATAATTTAATAATAATATCTATTATTATTATTTAAATATTTTATTTAAATATTCTTTTAATTAATTGAGAAGACTAGGTCATCAGGTAATTAATGACCCATGATGAAACCTTCTCGGGTGGTTCAACTGAACTATAATAAATACATCATGGGCCTTTAATTTAGGAATGTAATTATCACCTTTTCCTCTTCTTTCTCACATATCCTTCTATAAATGTAAGTTGGAAGCTCATTTTCAAGGGGTTCCAATATGTCAGACAAGTTGGACAGTTAGATAGCGTAGGCAAGTGTATGCTTTTCAAGAGTCCTCTCTCTTCTACAAGATTTGTCCTTGTGTGTTGAGAGAACTTTCAAGCCTCGCTCTTCAAGACTGTAATGGACAACTATTGCCTGTTTTGAATCTATGATACATTGTGCATGTTACTGAAGTAATAAAAGTGTGTCGTTTTGTGACTAATCTCAGTCCTTTTCATCCTTGTATACTTCTTTGTGCCTTTTCTCATGCTTACAGGTACATTGTGCAAGTTACATTTCTATTGTAGGTTATTGGATTTTTGTGCTTATTGAGTGGCGGAGTATCAACATGCAGTTGAGTTGGAAAAGTGTCTATTCACCCTTCTTGAGTTCATCCTTCTTCACTGGGAAACTGGTTTATATTTCTTTGTCTGATCAAGTTTAACAAAGGGAATGCATGTCTCTTAGTTTGTGGTATCAATGTACCCTCTCTAAGTTGCAATAGGTGAAGTTGACCTATAAATTGCACACACCGTCTTCAAATTAACCCCTCATGCAGTATGGAAACACCCTTTATTTGGTGCATCATTATCCCTAGTATAATTTCATTTCTGTAAATCTCTTTCCGTAAAACCCCATGAAGATGGTTAACATAGGACTAGATAGCCTTTTTGGGACACTATGAGTTTTGACAACACTAAGTTGTAGGAAGCTAGTGTGAAGCTGGCCTTAAGGTCAAGAGAGGTTCACTTCAAGCCCAAGTCCCACAGATGGTGAAGAGAGAGATCCCCAGGGGGATCCCAAGTGAGAATGAATAATCTCATGATGAAGAGCTTGTGGACCTAGGAAAGGTTCTAATAGAAAAAGAGTCAATTGAAGGAGAAGATGAGGATGATGAAAATAATAAAATTGAAGAGTATGAACAACGTACATTCCATTTAAGAAAATAATATGATGGAATCATGTTGAGTAGAGACAAAATATGATGATATAATAAATATGTAAGAGATTCAATGCAATGATGGTAGCCTATATTAGCCTCAGGAAGAGGGAAAGACACAAAGGAAACCAAAAGTATAAGAGGTGATATAGAAGCATTAGGAGCAATAAAAAACATAAAAAGGTGTGCACAAAGTAGCATATGTAAAAGTATCATGAGTGGCATCATGTATATAGGAATTAGCCAATATAGCATAGAGAATGACATCGATTGTAGTGAAAGTACATTTAGGAATATGATTTTGTAAGTCACCTATAATATGCATTAGAGAAAGGAATTCCTATGGATGAATATAATAAGAGGCTCCTTGAGTGGTTGCATCTTGCCCCTATATGCAACCATTGGGACACTATTGGCTTGGAATTAGATCTTTGGGTTAGCTAGTGGAGAATTGGCATTGGCATTAGAATGATTATGAGAAGATCTAGAAGGAATGGAAGTTGGGATCCCCTTATTGACAAATTCCTTACCATGGGAAGAAGAAGAAGAGATACAAACAACATTATGTAAAATATCCTTTTGAAAAGTAATAGTATAAATACATACATCATTTGTATAAACATCTTGTTCAAAAAAATCTAATACATCATGTTGTGAAGAGAGAGAATGAACACTAGCATTATTTGCAATAACATTTTGTGCATGAGTAGATATAATATCATTTGGAGAAGGATGGGAAGGAACACATGTATCATTTGCAACCCAATTTTTCACACAAGTATTTGAAGGAATCTTTTGAAAGGAAGAAGGGATATCTCAGTCAAAAGGATGTACATCATGAAGGGAATGATAAGAATATTGTTCCAAGTTGCGATCTCAGATGATAATAGCACACCACATTAGATTTGCAAACCAGAAGAGCTAAAATACCATATATGGAAATCCATCATAATCTATAATGCTCAATAGATTACAATAAAATGAATTGAATTATTCAATAAGAAAGATGTACATATAGGAGGAGGGAAGTGCAACTACTACCTAAATCAATGGTGAAGAACTCCTACTAACTAATACTGGTAGTTAAGTTAACTCCAAAAGACTAGTAAGCTAGCTTCACATAACTGAGAAGCTAACTCAACACAACTAGTAAGCTAACTCCACACAACTAGTACACCTAAGAAAGCTAACCTAACAAATGTAGGGCTAACAAAAGTGTAAGAATTATCCTAATAAATAAATAAAAGGATAAATAATAACCTACACTAACACCCTCTCGTAAGCATAGTTTAAGTGGGTGGAAAAGAAGGTGGGTCCTGGCAACAAGGCCTAATGAAGTGCCCACGTACAACAACTAGGAAAAATAGACACCGCAAGGTACCCAAAACTAGTAATAACAAAGTAGAGAGTAAAATCCTGCTGCAAGATATCCTCAAAAGCTCGACTCCAAAAACTCGTACAATGTTGAAGAAGTGTGGTGCACACTATGGTCTGAATCCACTGCTTGATCATATAACTCAAAAACAATTGACACTGGGCTTCACCAGAATAGCTCCATGCAAGGAGACTATTAATGGAGTGATGTCGAAAAGTGAAAAACAAACACCAAACATAATTTGATCAAATGCTATAAATAGGTGTGCCATGATCCAAGAAAAACCAAGGAAACAAGGCAAGGACACGAGATCCAAATAAATAGGAGTGTCATGATCCAAGAAATAGTCAAGGTAACAAGGAAAGGGCACGAAACCTGAAGTAGTATCAACACCACAACCTTCCATACTGCAGAATGGGTAGAGTGACACCACAGATCTGTATGAGTTGTCAAAATAACTACTCGAACACTGAAAAACTAACACTAGGCTCCACCAGAATAGCTCCCCCACAAGAGAGACTGTCAACATGCCAAAAAAAGTGTCGAAAATACAGATCCAAAATATCTCAAAAAATAAGAGAGATATAAATGTATACACCCAAAGATACAAGAATGTAATACCCAAAATTTTAGGATGTCGGGCTCAACCAAAAATGCATCCACAAGTGATCACAACACCCTCCCGAATTTGGCACTTTATAATTGAGTGCATGTAAATATTACAATGAGTAACAGTAACTTTTACATTTGAAATATGTTTATAAAAATGTCACCAATGCGTAGATCTCGAAAAAATACACAATTTTTTAAAAAAGATCACCTTAATCTGAGCTACGGATCAAAAGTTATGAGCTCTATAAGGTTTTGCTATTAAAACAATATTTTAATGTTGATCTTTTTAAAAGGTACACGTGACACCCAAATGTCTAAAGGGTAAAAGAGTGCATCCATAAGATACATGCTTGCGACCAAAGGATAAAAGCCTGTTCCCAAAACCTAAATGTCCAGAGGGTAAATCATTGCATTCGGAGGGTACACGTTAATATCAAATGGATAAAAGAATGCACCAAGAGGGTACAGATCTGCATCCAATGGATAAAAGACTGCATCCAAAATAGAAATACCCAGAGGGTAAAAGAATGCATCTGGAAGGTACACGCTTATATCCAATGGATAAAAGAATGCACCCAAAGGTTACAGATCTGTGTCCAGTGGATAAGAGACTGCATCCAAAATAGAAATATCCAGAGGGTAAAAGAATGCATCTGGAAGGTACATGCTTATATCCAATGGATAAAAGAATGCACCCATATGGTACAAATATGCGTCCAGTGGATAAAAGACTGCATCCAAAACTGAGATACCCAGAGGGTAAAAGAATGCATTCGAAAGGTACATGCTTATATCCAATGGATAAAAAAATGCATCCAGAGGGTACATATCTGCGTCTAGTGGATAAAAGATTGCATCCAAAACTGAAATATCTAGAGGGTAAAAGAATGCATCTGGAAGGTACTTGCTTATATCCAATGGATAAAAGGATGCACCCAAAAAGTACAATTGTGAATACAAACTTTGACTACAAATATCTTTTTTTCTGGCACCTGTATCAAAAAACAGAGAGAAACCCATAAAGTTTCTCGAAAAACCCAGAAAGATGATGTAAATTTTGAGCCAAAAAATATGACTGTACATAATTGTACGGATTTTTTGAGAAATGTGCCCAAAAAACCTTTAAAATGTACAGATTTGACTATCTCAAAACATGGCCGAGTTTACAGTCGATTCTAAGGTTTTGGCACCTTCCAAATCCAACGGTGCACTCCATTTTGCATAAAAATGCATGCTGCAGAAAAGTGCTGACTAAATTCCGAATACATGAAAAAATAAACCCTTGCTTGCAAAGAAAAAACTTACAGATGGATGTCTACATCATCTATCGCTCTGATACCATGAAAGGAATGATAATAATATTGTTCCAAGCCATGATCTCAGATGATAATAGCACACCACATTAGATTTACAAACCAGAAGAGCTAAAAGACCATATATGGAAATCCATCATAATCCACAATGCTTAATACATTACAATAGAATGAATTGAATTATTCAATAAGAAAGATGTACATATAGGAGGAGGGAAGCGCAAATACTACCTAAATCAGTGGTGAAGAACTCCCACTAACTAATATTGGTAGTTAAGTTAACTCCAAAAGACTAGTAAGCTAACTTCACATAATTGAGAAGCTAACTCAACACAACTAGTAAGCTAACTCCACATAACTAGTACACCTAAGAAAGCTAACCCAACAAGTGTAGGGATAACACAAGTGTAAGAATGATCCTAATAAATAAATAAAAGGATAAATAATAACCTACACTAACACATCAAGGAGATCTTGTAGGATATCCCAATTGTAAAGATGATTAGATCCTTGATGAGGAATTTTTAGACTAGCGGGTGCTATGGTGACATGTATCATGTAAGTAAGGTTTCCCGAGGAGAATATTGTAGGAAGGGTCATCAGGGAGTACATAACAAGTAGTATCAAATGTTTTCAAGCCAATAGTGATTGAAATAGTGATAGAACCAAATACTTTGTGAAGGATATTGTCAAATACATAGATATACAAATTAATAGGAGAAATATCTACAATAGAGAAAACAAGAGCATAAAGGAAAGAGATAATGCAAATATTCCTTTTTGATCCACTATCAAGAAGAACAAGTTTAACTAGATCCTTGTGCACAATAACTTTAACATATAGAGGGAGATCAATGGAAACAAAAGGATGAAGAGTGTCCATAATGATACCCAAAAAATAGAACTAGTAAGCTTAAAATATGAAAATGATCATACACTAAGAGGATCAACAAGCCTAACGTATAGAAACTTGGCAAGATTTTAGATTAGGTGAAGGATTTAATCAGTTGGGTTTACCAAATGATTTAATCTAAATGATTAAACTTAAATGGGGTAGTAACCAATGGTATATTATCCTAATCAATTAGTTTCCAAAGATAATTAAATCAATATCAAGATAATACATGTGAATGAAGACAAATAACTATATACAATGAAATAAAGTACTAGCAACGAGAAGGAGAATAATACTTAGCTGCTATTTTGGATTGTATATTAATTTGGGCTGATATGATGATGATACTTATTTTGATACAGTTGATTACATTATGGACATTATTATGTTTTGATTTAGTATGATGTTAGACATTTGATCATGGATTATTGTTGATCTTGATTTGGTTATGATGCATGATGATTATTAGAGACACTCATATGTGGATGATGATATACTATTTGACATGGATGTTTTATGGATGTTGTTCAGACATGTGATTTTGGATATTATGAGTAGATCTAGAAAATGGATATTATATGATGATGATATAGTTGTTGATATAAATTGTATGTGATAATGTTAAATTGCCTTGATGTTGTTGTGATTCACATATTTAGATGATTTTGTGATTATATTTATATTCATTTTGGATGTTCTGATATGGCCATGAGGCCGAAGGAGGTATTTGTGTTTTACAGGTTAAAATATCACAACAAACATCGGGGGATTGGAGACCAACCACAATGGAATTCTAGGTGAATTCAACAAGGTCACCATGGCAACTTGTTTTATTGTGTTGTGTTTGTTTGTTGTTAGGGATTCCCATGGGGGGATCACCTTTATATGTGACCATGGGTTTTGTGTATTTTATTAATGTGGTTTCTTTTTATTATTGTTGTATGTATTTTATTAGTGATGTGTTCCTTTCTTTTATTTAATTAAATTGTGGTAGATTAATGTGAGAAATCATATGGTTAAAATTTAAATAAATCAAATTGGGATATGGGAAAGTAATAATGGAAGTTGTTGGCTCTTTGTATTAAATATGTAAGGGATGTGTAAGTTTGTGTAAGAGTTGTGTAAGTCAGATTTTGGAGTATGAAACACTCCACCTCCTTGGAAATTCGAATTTGTCCTTGGGGGCTGTTTTTGGAGGCTTGTGGGACAAGTAAAACTTGTCCCATACCTCTCAATTTAATTTACCAACCATACTTATGGTTGGAGGGTGATTTTAGACCTTTTTAATGCATTTTATTAATCATGTTGCAAGTTTTGATTGCACTCTCTTACATTTTATTTAATTTGCAGTCCTTTGGGGTGTGGGCTTTTTGGAGTGTGCAAGTAAATTGTCATATTTTCACCCACCTCTTTATTGTGCTTGGGAGAATGAAATTTTGTCTTTTGTGTTTGGAGTTGAGGATGTGTGATGTGGCATCCTACATGGATCCACATCATCCTCTTCTCTTCCCTCTTCTATAAAATTCAAACTCTTTGCTTGTTTTGGGTTGTTGAATCATTTTGCAAACTTCTTTGGGGGCACATTTTTCTGTTTGGAGCTCTTGTGGATTTTGGAGGAGATTGGAGATAATTTCATACTTGGCATTGTTTTTTGGGACTGTGTTTTGGCATTGAAGCTTGCTGTTTGGAAACAAAAGCTACCATGGAGAGGTAGGAGCTTAACTCTTCCTTTATGTTGTTATTTCTTTTGTGTTGAATGAATGGTGCATGTTTTTGTTTATTTGTTGGTTGGTTGGGTAGACTGCCTAGGAATTGTGTAGGAGAAGGCTATGGGGAATTCATGTGGGGGGTATAAGGGAATGCCAGTGGCATCAGAATTTTGTGGAGGGAGTTTGGGTTTGGGATCCACCATGGAAAAGAAATAGCTTGCATTTCTTACTTTGTGGGGGGCATAAGGAAATCTGTGGGGGGCATAAGGAGGGATTGTGGGGGGCATAAGGATATGTGTGGTGAAATTTATTGGTGGTTTGTTATGGTGGATGCCCAATTCCCATTGGGAGGCATAAGTAGCTTCCCCCATAGTCCTTGCTCCTTTGGCTTGCATGATCAAGCCTGAGTTTTGTTTGAATGTTTTCAAATGCAGTTGTAAACTGTTGTTTTTGTTTGGACTGTGTTTTATATTGAAATATGCATGTTGAAAGAATGTTGTGTTTTGTGGAAGCCAGTTGTTGCCATGGGTTGAATCACACCTCTTATTGTATTATGGTTGGGGCTCGGGGGCCAATGATGAAGGATGGATTCTCCTTTCATTGGATGTCTTGGTTGGGTGGAGAGCGTTGCCTTTCCCCCACTTTTGTTGTGATCAATTTGGAAGAAAAAGAAAACTTGCATGTTGTTGTTCTGGAGCAGAAGAAGACAGTTTTTCCAGCCCCTTGTGAAACAAATTCATTTGTAACCTTTCCCACTTGAAGTGGATGAAATTGTAATGTATTTTGTGAAGAAAAGATGTTGTAATTGGTTATGAAAGTGTATATTCGAAATGTGAAGGATATTTATATTCTGTTATCTGTTTATTGGAAAGAAGAAGAAATAGAATTCTTTTTGAATTAATAAAGAATTGCATTCACCTCAACATTGTTGGAAATTGTAAAGTTGTATTTAATCCCTGTTTTGGAATGAAAAATAAAGGATTGTAAGTACCTTTCCTCATTTGCATTGTTGTGTTAAAATTGGAATATCAGATTGTGATTGAAATCATTTTAATACCATGGATTGAAATCCCTATTTATGGAAAAGAGATAGTTAGATCTCTGTTTGAAAAGAAGAAATACGTATGAAGGAATTATATTACTTTGTCTCTTTTGGAAATATATTAAATTGGAAACCAGACTTTACAATTTAGCTTTTAAATGATTTGTTTATAAACAACTAAATGCCTTGGACTAGATTAGAAATTAATTTCCCCACTTGAATGATGAAATTGATACACAGATTCTCTAGAAATGGATCTCTGTTGCAAACTTAAAACTGGCAAATAAATTTAATCAAAATGTACAGTTCGGGCCTACACATAATAATCAACTTGGAAACATAAAATTTAGCATGTTGTATTATCAAGGAACTCAAATTGACAAAGAACACTTAAGAAAACAATTTAAACATTGCAAAATCGAGGCCAATCTCTTTCACAGTCATTTTTCTGTCAATTGTTGGAAAAATGCAAATTGGAATCAATTGAGAAAATTCACCTTCCTAAAACATTCTAAATCCTTCCTAGAATAATCCTCCATGTCTGTTTGGCATGTTGAGTGAAGGAGGAGATCAAATTGAATAAATTTTATAAGTTAAAATTTACCAGTTGCTTGTTTAAAATCCTGTAGACCATTTTCATAAAATTGACCCCTTAAACTTTATCAAAATGTAAAATTTATGATTCTTGTGCAAAGAGGGCATCGAGAGATTTCCAGAAAGTCCTTGTTTTCCCAAAACTGAGCTTTCTAGAAAAAGTTATGGCCCTTTGAAGTTTTCCTGCCTTGGCGGGAAAATTTGGGAAAATTTTCCCTGGCGGGCCCGCGGCCCGGAAATTTCCCGTTGAAAAATCCTTAGAAATTTTTTTTTTTGAAAAAAATTTTTGGGGAATTTTTTTTGAAATTATTCCCCACCGGCCCGTAGCCAATCAGAGGCTGCCACATGGCAGCTAGCATGGGGTGATGGTGGGGGGGGGGAAACCCACATGACCTTTTTTTTTTTTTTGCAAAAAATTTTGGGAAAAATTTTACCTTTTTCCCCACGGGCCCCGCACTCCCGCCCTCGCCTCATGGTGTGACCCCTCCGTGGGCGCGGACCCACGCGTGCCATTTACCCTTTGTCTCCTCCCTTTGGAAAATTTCCCAACTCTCTCCCTGCCACTGCCCATCCCTCTCTCCTTCTCCCCATTGTTTGTTGAGTGCCACGTGCCCCTGGTGGACCCACGGGTGCATGGGTGCTAATTGGAATTTTTCCCCTCCCTTGGTGAAAAATTTTCCTAAACCTCTGCCACCCCGCCCTTCCCTCATCCTCTCCCCACCTTGGCTTAGAGCCCGACATGTGTCCCTTGGAGGACCCAGTGGAGGCGTGGGAGAAATTTGAATTTTCTTTGCCCCATGGGGAAAAATTCCAAATACCACCCCGCGACCCGCCAACCCGGAAAATGGGCTTCTTCCCCACTCGACACGTGTCCCTTTGGGGGAAAATTTGACCCCTAAGGTCCGCTGGTCCATAACTGGAGTTTTACAAGGAGTTAGGAGGACTTATTTATATCATTGGAAAGGTGAGAAAATTTCCTATCCAATGGGAATGATTTAGGGAAATTTTGAATGTGTTAAGTGTGAGAAAAATCAAGTTGAAACTCTAAGCCTGTTAGAGAGTGGGTATGGTGATAATTTACCCCCTGAACCTAACTGAAACTTCTAACCCTAAAATTTGGACCTTGTGACCTCTGATAATTGTTAATAAAAGAAAAGTATGTTCTAGTAGATTAAACTTGTTCCAGAACCTGTTAGTGTCAACTGTTGTCTTGCAACCTGGTTGTAGACACTTCTAATAAAAAAAATTATTCCATAATTTTCCTGACTAACCCTAGGTTGTTTCTTGGGTCTCAAGTGGGTTGTTTTAATGGGCATCACACTTGGTATCAGAGCAGTGGTTCAAAATCTTGGACCATTGGGCACACTAGAAAACTTGGGACATGAAACTTAAACCTAGCACATTTTTTTTTAAATCTAGAAAACAACTTAGTTTAGAAATTGCATATTTTAGTAAACATGGAAATTGATTAAAACTTAGAAAAATGAACTAACTCTCACTTTGGTCTGTGCAGGAGGCACAGACGGGGTGGGGGGGAATTTTCACATAGACTCAGACTTACCACCACCACCCCCACTAGATCAGGGTGTAGCAGCTATCCTACCCCAGATTTTGCAGACTCTTCAGGATGTCAATGCCGCTCTACGTGGAGGATTAGGAGGAGGACATGCAGCTAGTCATGATAGAGCCCCTTCCATTGAGGGTCAGGTATCTCCTCGACCCAGTGAGGAGCATAGAGGAGAGAACTCCCATGCAGAGTCAGCCAGAGTAGAGTCACCACAGAGGGGATAGGGTGACCGAGTTTCAGAGCATAGAGAGAGGTCTCGGAGCCCTAGGCTTAGGGATGAGCATGCAGAGAGACCTAGAGGCCATCAGACCACAGCTGCAGATCACATCAGGGAGATCCTGAAGCTTTGGCCATCACATTACTCAGGTGACATGGGTGGATTTCAGGTAGAGGCCTGGCTAGTGAGCTTGAGCGGTTGCTTCAAGCTTTGTCCTTGTTCTAGCAAACATGAAAGCTGTGTTGTGATCCATCTACTGAGGGATGGAGCAGGAGTATGGTGGAGGACAGAGGAGTAGAAGCTCCATGTAGATTCTGAGATAGTGACCTGGGAGCTATTTGAGGAGAGATTCAGGAGTAGGTATTTGTCACAGAGGTTCATACAGCAGAGGATCGATGAGTTCCATGACCTCCGACAGGCATCTCTTTCAGTAACAGAGTATGAGAGTAGATTTCTGGATCTACTCCAGTATGTTGAGTATATGCAGGATGAGCAGGTGTGGATTCACAGGTTCATCTGGGGCCTGAATTTAGATATTGGAGGTGCAGTGTGGATCCACTACCCACAGACATTAGCTGAGGTTGTCGAGAAGGCCTATATAGTAGAGGAGACTCAGGGAAAGACCCAGCAGGCTAGAGACCGAGTCAGGAGGTGCATACAACAGATGTAGGATAGTAGATTGAGGGGGTCAGTACCTCTTCCTCGTGGTGGCCAGGGTTCAACACAGTCATCCTTTAGGCCACAACACCAGTAGTCCCACCCACCTCATAGATCTCCATAGAGAGCTGATGCATAGAGAGGTCAGAGTATGGGGTCTCCTCTTAGGGTTCCCACTAGGACATAGGGTGGACCTAGAGCTAAGTCAGTGGGAGCTCACCAGCAGAGACCTCAGCAGACCACAGCCTAGATCATTAGGATCCATGCCACAGACTTCTAGGGCACCTACTGGAGGTGCTACTCATTGGGGAGGATAAGGAGGATGTTTTGGTTGTGGAGTTATTGTACACCTTTGGAGAGATTTCCCACAGAACCCTAACAACAAGGGTAAGACACATAGATCTCTGAGCCTACGGTTGGTGACATGGGACGTAACCACAATATTTATGCAACAATTGAGAACCACCAAGAAGAGCATCAGAGTACAGTCATTGAGACCACAGGTAGCATTGGTGGTATTATGACCTCTGTATTGTTTGATTATTGTTCTTCTAATTCTTTCATTGCACCATCTTTAGTAGAGTGATGCAGGCTGGTGGCAGTTAGGTAGGGTCTTAGTTGGGATGTCGAGATGGCTTCTGGAGCCAAGATCTCTGTAGACTCCTTAGTTAAGGAGTGTGTAGTGGATTTGGGACCTTACACCACTACCTCAGATCTCTGTATCCTTCCTTTGGGCTTGTATGGAGTCATTTTGGGTATGGATTGGTTATTTACACACAGGGCCAGGATGGATTGTTACCACAAGACTATATCTTGTGCAGATGATTTGGGAGTTGAGTTGGTGATTTCAGGGGTCAAGAGACCCATTTCTATTCACACCATCTCCGCTATGCAGCTTAAGCGGTGTGTGCGATGGGGTTGTCAGATGTATGTTGTTACAGTCAGTGACAGATCAGAGGATGGGTCTAGTGGACCATCACTAGATGATCATCCCATTTTGAGAGAGTTTTCAGATGTCTTTCTAGGGGAGCTACTGGGGTTACCACCCCCACGTGAGATTGATTTTCATATAGATCTAGTTCCTGGAGCAGAGCCTATCTCACGAGCACCTTATCAGATGACCACCCCAGAGCTCTGTGAGCTCAAGTTGTAGCTTGAGGGCCTTTTGGATAAAGGCCTTATCCATCTTAGTGTATCCCCTTGGGGTGCACCAGTGATCTTTGTGAAGAAGAAGGATGGATCCTTGTGGTTGTGTATTGATTACCGCCAGCTGAATAAGGTAACGATCAAGAATCGTTATCCCCTTCCACGTATTGATGACTTGTTTGATCAGATGAAGGGAGCCACAATTTTCTCTAAGATTGATCTTAAGTCTAGGTACCATCAGCTGAGGATTTCAGAGGCGGACATTCATAAGATCACCTTCCGCACGAGATATGGGCACTATGAGTTCATAGTGGTGCCTTTTGGTTTGACTAATGCCCCCCAGTGTTCATGAGTTTGATGAATGGGGTATTCAGGACCTTCTTAGATCACTTCATGCTCATCTTCCTAGATGACATTTTGATATACTCACGTATGCGTGAGGAGCATGAGGGGCACCTTCACCAGGTTCTTCAGTGTCTTCGGGAGCAGCAACTTTACGGGAACTTGGAGAAGTGTGCTTTCTTTCAGACAGAGGTACAGTATTTGGGTCATATCATTTCTGGGGAAGGTATCACCATCGATCCTTCCAAGATTAGAGCCATTATGGATTGGCCAGCACCCACTACAGTGACTGAGGTGTGCAGCTTCATGGGATTAGCAGGTTACTATAGGAGATTTGTTCAGGACTTCTCTCGGATTACACACCCTATCACTTCCCTTCAGAGGAAAGGGAAGAAGTTTGTTTAGTCAAATAGATGTGAGTAGGCCTTTAGGACACTACATGAGTGCCTCACTTCAGTACCTATTCTTGCAGTGCCAGATCCACAGGGTGAGTTCTTTGTTTGCACGGATGCTTCCTTAGCAGGACTTGGAGGTGTGTTGATACAGGAGGGCAAGTAGTGGCTTTTGAGTCTCGCAAACTCAAAGATCATGAGCTTAATTATCTGACCCATGATCTTGAGCTTGTGGTAATTGTGCATGCTTTGGTTAGATGGAGGCACTTTCTTCTTGGCAGGAGATTCACACTCAGGACAGATCATTTGAGTCTTCGTCACCTCTTCACGCAGCCCAATCTCAATGCTCGTCAGCGGCGTTGGATGGAGTTTCTTTGTGAGTATGATATGGAGATAGAGCATGTGAAGGGGAAGGAGAATGTGGTAGCAGACTCTCTCAGTAGATGGAGACATGTGGCTATGGCCACCTCAGTGAGCACAGATTTGTGGAGTAGGATTCTTCAGCAGCTTCCTCTTGACAACTTCTACATTGCAGTATGAGCAGAGATCGAGTCACAGAGACCCCTTGAGGGGAAGTTTGATGGTTTTTCCTTAGAGACAGATGGTCTTCTCAGGCACAGAGGCATGATATATGTTCCCAGAGATGGAGGCTTGAGGTAGGACATCTTGGTAGAGGCACATTGTGCACCCTATTCAGCCCATCCTGGGGTGAAGAAGATGCATGCCACCTTGAGACAGTTGTATCATTGGAGAGGACTTTGTAGAGATGTGGCCCAGTTTGTGTCATGATGTTTAGAGTGCTAGAGAGTTAAGGCTGAGCATCAACATCTAGTAGGCATTCTTTATCCTCATGCTATACCAGAATGGAAGTGGGACACCATTTCCATGGATTTCATTGTTGGGCTACCGATGTCGAGATATCACCACGATGCCATCATGGTCATGGTTGATAAATTGACAAAAGTGGCTCACTTTTCTCTGGTGAAGACCACTTATACAGCTAGAGTAGTGGCACAAGTATATTTGGATGAGATTTTCAGGTTGCATGGGATTCTGTGGAAGATCATTTGTGACCGCAATCCTTTGTATACTTTACATTTTTGGACTACCATGCAGTATGTCCTCGGGACGAGAATATACTTCAGCACAGCTTATCACATTGAGACAAATGGACAGACTGAGTGGGTGAATCAGATTTTAGAGGACATGCTCAGGATGTATGTGATGGATCAGCAGTCTAAATGGGAGGAGTACCTGTACTTAGTGGATTTTTCCTACAATAATAGTTTTCAGAGTTCTATAGGCATGGCTCCTTTTCAGGATTTGTATGGTAGAGAGTGCAGGACACCTCTTAGCTGGGACAGGTTAGAGGATAGAGTATCTCTTAGACCAGCTCTTTTACAGGACATGGAGTAGCAGGTGGTGTTGATCAGGTAGAGATTGCAGGAGGCACAGGACAGGTAGAAGAAGTATGCAGATCAACATAGGATCGACCATAGTTTTGATGTGGGCATGAAGGTGTTCCTTCGTGTCAGGCCACACAAGAGCCCTATCCATTATGGAAAAGGTTCTAAGTTAGCTCCTAGATTCATTGGTCCTTTTGAGATCTTGGAGCGTATCGGCCCTTTGGCCTACCATCTAGCATTGCCACCCAGCTTGTCTCGCATACATGATGTTTTTCATGTTTCAGTTCTCAGGAGATATATTGCAGATCCTTCTCATGTGTTAGATTGGACATCATTGTAGGTGCAGGATCAGGGGTAGGTGATGGTGGAGCCCGTTCACATCCTAGATCGCAGGACCCTGGGCCTTCGAGGTAGAGAGGTTGATCAGGTTTGGGTGCAGTGGGACAGATATGATGAGACTGCAGCTACATGGGAGGATGCTACTTCATTACGAGTTCAGTTTCCACATTTGTTCCAGTGACTTCTAGGAGGAAGTCGAGTCTAAGGGGAGGGGGATGTAGTGCCCACTTCCCTTTGACACCTTTTGATACTTATTTTGATACTGTTGATTACATTATGGACATTATTACGCTTTGATTTAATATGATGTTAGACATTTGATCATGGATTATTGTTGATCTTGATTTGGTTATGATGCATGATGATTATTAGAGACACTCATATGTGGATGATGATATACTATTTGACATGGATGTTTTATGGATGTTGTTCAGACATGTGATTTTGGATATTATGAGTAGATCTAGAAAATGGATATTATATGATGATGATATAGTTGTTGATATAAATTGTATGTGATAATGTTAAATTGCCTTGATGTTGTTGTGATTCACATATTTAGATGATTTTGTGATTATATTTATATTCATTTTGGATGTTCTGATATGGCCATGAGGCCGAAGGAGGTATTTGTGTTTTGTAGGTTAAAATATCACAACAAACATCGGGGGATTGGAGACCAACCACAATGGAATTCTAGGTGAATTCGACAAGGTCACCATGGCAACTTGTTTTATTGTGTTGTGTTTGTTGTTGTTAGGGATTCCCATGGGGGGGATCACCTTTATATGTGACCATGGGTTTTGTGTATTTTATTAATGTGGTTTCTTTTTATTATTGTTGTATGTATTTTATTAGTAATGTGTCCCTTTTCTTTTATTTAATTATTGTGGTAGATTAATGTGAGAAATCATATGGTTAAAATTTAAATAAATCAAATTGGGATATGGGAAAGTAATAATGGAAGTTGTTGGCTCTTTGTATTAAATATGTAAGGGATGTGTAAGTTTGTGTAAGAGTTGTGTAAGTCATATTTTGGAGTATGAAACACTCCACCTCCTTGGAAATTCGAATTTGTCCTTGGGGGCTATTTTTGGAGGCTTGTGGGACAAGTAAAACTTGTCCCATACCTCTCAATTTAATTTACCAACCATACCTATGGTTGGAAGGGTGATTTTAGACCTTTTTAATGCATTTTATTAATCATGTTGCAAGTTTTGATTGCACTCTCTTACATTTTATTTAATTTGCAGTCCTTTGGGGTGTGGGCTTTTTGGAGTGTGCAAGTAAATTGTCATATTTTCACCCACCTCTTTATTGTGCTTTGGAGAATGAAATTTTGTCTTTTGTGTTTGGAGTTGAGGATGTGTGATGTGGCATCCTACATGGATCCACATCATCCTCTTCTCTTCCCTCTTCTATAAAATTCAAACTCTTTACTTGTTTTAGGTTATTGGATCATTTTGCAAACTTCTTTGGGGCGTATTTTTTTTCTGTTTGGAGATCTTGTGGATTTTGGAGAAGATTGGAGATAATTTCATACTTGGCATTATTGTTTTGGGACTATGTTTTGGCATTGAAGCTTGCTGTTTTGAAACAAAAGCTACCATGGAGAGGTAGGAGCTTAGCTCTTCTTTTATGATTGTTATTTTCTTTTGTGTATGAATGAATGGTGCATGTTTTTGATTTATTTGTTGGCTGGTTGGGTAGACTGCCTTAGGGATGGTGTAGGAGAAGGCTATGGGGAATCCATGTGGGGGGGCTTAAGGGAATGCTAGTGGCATCATATTTTGTGGAGGGAGTTTGGGTTTGGGATCCACCATGGAAAAGAAATAGCTTGCATTTCTTACTTTGTGGGGGGCATAAGGAAATCTGTGGGGGGCATAAGGAGGGATTGTGGGGGGCATAAGGATATGTGTGGTGAAATTTATTGGTGGTTTGTTACAGGTGGATGCCCAATTCCCATTGGGAGGCATAAGTAGCTTCCCCCATAGTCCTTGCTCCTTTGGCTTGCATGATCAAGCCTGAGTTCTGTTTGAATGTTTTCAAATGCAGTTGTAAACTGTTGTTTTTGTTTGGACTGTGTTTTATATTGAATTATGCATGTTGAAAGAATGTTGTGTGTTTTGTGGAAGCCAGTTGTTGCCATGGGTTGAATCACACCTCTTATTGTATTATGGTTGGGGCTCGGGGGCCAATGATGAAGGATGGATTCTCCTTTCATTGGATGTCTTGGTTGGGTGGAGAGCGTTGCCTTTCCCCCACTTTTGTTGTGATCAAATTGGAAGAAAAAGAAAACTTGCATGTTGTTGTTCTGGAGCAGAAGAAGACAGTTTTTCCAGCCCCTTGTGAAACAAATTCATTTGTAACCTTTCCCACTTTGAAGTGGATGAAATTGTAATATATTTGTGAAGAAAAGATGTTGTAATTGGTTATGAAAGTTGTATATTTGAACTGTGAAAGATATTTATATTTCTGTTCTGTTTATTGGAAAGAAAGAAAGAGAAATCTGTTAATTGCATTCAAAATGGAAGATGTAAAGTTGTATTTTTGAATTAATAAAGAATTGCAAGATCTTCCCTCATTTGCATTGTTGTGTTGAATTGGAATATCAAATTGTGATTGAATCCCTATTTTGGAAAATGAAAAAAAAAAGAGAAGAAACACGTGTGATGTAATTATATTATTTTGCCTTGAAATAATTTTGGGGAAAAAAGACTGGAAATATTGCTTGAAGAAGGAAAAACACTTAATACCATGGATTGAATTAAATGTTTATTGTATGGCAAAAGAGATTTAGAAATCTCTGTTTGAAAAGAAGAAATATGAAGGAATTAATTATTTTGTATCTTTTGGAAATATATTAATTTGGAAACCAGAATTTACAATTTAGCTTTTAAATGATTTGTTTATAAACAACTAAATGCCTTGGACTAGAATAGAAATTAAATTCCACACTTGAATGATGAAATTGATAAACAAATTTTCTAGAAATGGATCTCTGTTGTAAATTTAAAACTGGCAAATAAATTTAATTAAAATGTACAGTTCGGGCCTGCACATAATAATCAACTTGGAAATGTTAAAATTTAGCATGCTTGTATTATCAAGGAACTCAAATTGACAAAGAACACTTAAGAAATAATTTAAAACATTGCAAAAATCGAGCCCAATCCCTTTCACAGTCATTTTCTGTCAATTGTTGGAAAAATTCAAATTGGAATCAATTGAGAAAATTTACCTTCCTAAAACATTCTAAATCCTTCCTAGAATAATCCTCCATGTCTGTTTGGCATGTTGAGTGAAGGAGGAGATCAAATTGAATCAAATTTATAAGTTAAAATTTACCAGTTGGCTATTTAAAATCCTATAGCCGTTTTCATAAAATTGACCCCTTAAACTTTATCAAAATGTAAAATTTATGATTCCTGTGCAAAGAGGGCATCGAGAGCTTTCCAGAAAGTCCTCGTTTTCCCAAAACTGAGCTTTCTAGCAAAATTTATGGCCCTTTGAAGTTTTCCTTCCTTGGTGGGAAAATTTGGGAAAATTTTCCCTGGCGGGCCCGCAGCCCGAAAATTTCCCGTTGAAAAATCCTTAGAAATTTTTTTTTTGAAAAATTTTTGGGAATTTTTTTGAAATTTCCCCCCTGGCCCGCAGCCAATCAGAGGCTGCCCATGTGGCACCATGGGGGGACAGTGGGGGGGGAGGCACGGCAATCATTTTCTCCCTTGGAAATTTTTAAAAATTTTGGAAAATTTTTTTTTTTCCCTGCCCCGCAGCCAACCACGCACTCCACGCCCTACCATGGGGAGAAGACCCTTGGCGGAGGGGGGTGTGGACCCACGCATGAAATTTTTCCTTTTGAAATTTCCCTTTTGGAAAAATTTTCCAACTTTCCTTTGGCAAAATTCCCTCCACCCTCCCTCTCCTTTTCTCCCCACTTGGTTTTGAGCGCCACGTGTCCCTGGTGGACCCACGTGGGCGCTGGGCGCTAAATTGGTTTTTTTCCTCCCTTTGGGAAAATTTTTTAAACTCTCCGCACCACCCCGCCCTTCCCTCATCCTTTCTCCCACCTTGGCTTCGGAGCCCGACACATGTGTCCTTGGAGGACCCGCGGAGGCACGGGTGCAAATGGGAATTTTCTCTCATGTGGGGAAAATTTGCCAACACCACCCCACGACCCGCCGACCCAAGAAATGGGTCTTCTTCCCCACTCGACACGTGTCCCCTTGGGGGAAAATTTGACCCCTAAGGTCCGCCGGTCCATAACTGGAGTTTTACAAGGAGTTAGGAGGACTTCTTTATATCATTGGAAAGGTGAGAAAATTTCCTATCCAATGGGAATGATTTAGGGAAATTTTGAATGTGTTAAGTGTGAGAAAAATCAAGTTGAAACTCTGAGCCTGTTAGAGAGTGGGTATGGTGATAATTTACCCCCTGAACCTAACTGAAACTTCTAACCCTAAAATTTGGACCTTGTGACCTCTGATAATTGTTAATAAATGAAAAGTATGTTCTAGTAATTTAAACTTGTTCCAGAACCTGTTAGTGTCAACTGTTGTCTTGCAACCTGGTTGTAGACACTTCTAATAAAAAAAATGATAGTTTTAGAATCAATGAGAGAACTAATGACATCAAAAACCTTGGACCAGATTTCTCATTTTTAATAGGGTTATTCAGATTGTATACATTACAAAAAAAGAAAGACTCATCAGAGTGTTTCAAGCAAACCTTGCACCATTAAAAGTTAGGGAAATCTGAAATAGAGTCTATAAGGTAAATACTAGCCTTCCATAGAATACCCACGCCGCATGAGGCACCATCCAAATTGACAAAAAGGCCATCCTAGCCTTTCCAAATTTGAAACCAACCAACACGAAAATCTACAATTGACATCTTGGACTCTTGGATTAAAAAAATACACACATCTAACTCTGAAACATAGTGCCTAAGAAGACACTGTTTGTTAGGGGCATTAAGTCCCCTAACATTCCAAGATATAATATTCATCTTTTCTTCAGAGAGGACACGCCTCTCCTACTTGAAGATGGAAAGAATGAGGGAAGTTGCAGTTGTTTACCAACATCAATATCCTTTTATGAAAGACGAGCTTTAGATGTTCTCCCAGGAGGTATCTTCGGACCCAAATCAGTGTTTAAGATTGCTGGGGTAGTAAGAATGGAACCCTATGGGTAGATGAGTTTGTTTCAAAATTCTAGATCTACTTCAGAGTCACTGGGGGCTTCCACCATTCCATCGAATTTTAAAATAACAAGGTATTCTTTTTTGCTAACCCATTTCTCCAAAGAAGTTACATCAAAACCAATCCCTAAGGTGAATCCTTCTTGAAAAAAAGATAGAATAAGAGTGGAGTTGTTAACCATTGACGTAATTTCTTTCACCAGAGAGATGGTGCTTGGATCGAGAGACAAAGGAACATGGGCTAGAACTTTACCAGGTGAAACCAGTTTGAAACTAGGATCCAAAGAGGGAGAGGGTGGAGCTAAGACCTCTTGAACCAGAAAAGGGAAAACTTTCTTTTTCCAAATGGTAGAACTAGAAGCGGGAAGACTTTTACATTCTTTTTGAAAGTGGCCTGACTATTTACACCAAAAATAACCGTTGGAAATAACCTCATAGTCGACCTTCTGGACCCATTTCCTACTGGAGGAAGAGATGACAATGAATTCTTACAGTTTTTTGGACAAATCAATGGAGACACAGACATGAGAAAAAGAAGAGAGAGAACCTTTTAGAGTTACTGGGTCGATACAAATAACTCTACCCAAACTAGAACAAATTTTATTACGAATATTGGGATTCCAGTACTCACTTGGAAAAGAGTAAAGCCAAATCCAAAATTAGAAATCATCCATTTCATATTGATCTGGATCAAAGTGTGTGATCCAACTACGGATAAGAACCATTGAATCAAAGAATAGGAATTATTTCCTCGTAAGGGTATCATCACGTTGAGCTTCGCTTCGAAAGATAACAAAAAAAACCTTTAGTCAAGAAAAGAATATGAATTCCACTTCCCCATTGGATATTGCACCAGCTGTGAATCCCATCCCCTAAAAAATAATGACCCAAAATGTTTACAAATATCACACGTTTCCCAAGGAGAGTGAGTTGGGAAGATAGACCATCTGTGTCATCCAAAGAAATTGACACAAAATCTATGGGGAGAGATTCATTTTGAGCAAGAATGTTCTCTTTTCTTTCAGCCAAATCTGGGACCGGCTCAACCACTCTGGGGCCCAGACATTTGAATAGAGCGGTCGATAGACCACGCCCAATAGGGCACCCTTGCCACCTTCTAGAACGAAAGGAGGAAGGGAGCTGTTACAATGGTTCAATTTTGAAAAAAATTCTATTCTAAAACAGTTCCCTGTTGTTTTCCTTCCATCATTCCCAAATGAGGTTAAGAATTCTCCACCTGACCAAAGGCAAAGAAGAAATTGAACAAGAAATATAGATATATGTTACATTATGTAAATTTATTTGAATCTTATATGTATATATAATTTCTGTGTTTATATATAAAGAGTAATAGGATTTGTATATAAAAGTGTATTTATTTTGATACTTATATTTTGATTAAACCTACAATTCTATTCATTCATTCATTCATTTATTTTCACACTCCAACACTTGGTCTCTACAAGTTTGATTCAACCCCATCAACTCCAACCAAAATAGTACACTAAGTTTGATGAAATCTATAAATAAAGAGTTTACATCTTATCCATTTCAACCAGATGAAGTATTTATTACTGTTCTCATGCTAAAATTATAACATGCAAAATTAAAATTTTGGTCATGATAACCAAATTCATGATAAAAACTGCACAATAAGAAATAAACACCGAACATTATAATATGTAAATTGAATTCATCCGAGATATTATTGATATTGATAGAGGTTACTTATATAGTGTTTGATCTCCTATAATGGTGGAGTCAACACTCATCTTCAATCCCTCATATCTCTCTCTATGAATCTCTCAAACTTATCTCCTAATATCTCTCAAACATCCCTAGGATCACTCACACTACAAAATAGCTATGTGAATTGTCCTCACAACTCACTCAAATAATTAAACTATTACAACTATATTATTAATATGAGTTCTATAAAATCATTATTAATAATATTACATTTTATTTAATAATGTTACACAATATTTTGGTAACATTCACTCCCCTATTGTTAACATTATTAATTCCCAATATACACTCCCCTAATGTTGACAAGGTAGAAAAAATAATCACACTTCCTTTTGCAGCTTTCCACCCATGCCTGCTCATGATCTGGATGGTTTTGTAGGACAACCAAAAACCTCAACAAGGATGGTTTTATAGGACAACCAACAACCTAAAACAAAGGATGGTTTTACAGGACAACCAACAACCCAAATATCATGTTGCCGCTTTTACTTTGTGCTTTCGTCTGTCCACTGTGTATTTCCTTTAGGGAATCATGTATGAACCATTCCTTATTGAATACAAACTAAAAAGGGAGAAATTTGAACATTGAGACTATGTTCTAGTCCCCCCCTCAATGTGAAGATTTCAATTATTCAAACAAGAACTTTGAAATCATACTGCAAATTTAAAATAAAATAAAACACACATACACACAAACTGCCACCACAGCTTCATGTGGCCTCGTCATTGGTGACTAACGAGAGGTCGATGATTGACCTCCAGCCTCCGTTGCCTCCGTCCTCTAATGAATCACGCTGCTTACTCAAAAAATTGGACGATGAAGCTCAAATTTACACCACCTTTTCTCGATGCATATTCCCCACAAATCATCTCTTTGGTTTTGAAATTCCAAAGTGGGGGTCTGAGGGCGGCAGTCCCCAGTGGGGTCAAGGGGAAACGGCCCTTGCAGGGTCTTGGGGTAGTGCCCTAGGTGCGTTCCCTGTCGCGATACAGGGCGGGGTCGAGGGGCGGCGCCCCGAAGCTAGGCATATTTTCCTTCTTTGAAGTCATCAAAAATATCATTAGAACTGCAATATTATTCATCTTATTCTCCCAAAAAAATGGACATCAGGTAACACCAAAAATGCGTTTGTGAGGCAATTTTTTTTATTTTTACAATATTTGACTCTTTTAATTTACTTTACCATAATTAATCTTTTACTTTGACAACGACGATCTAATTTGACAACAAAATTATTGTCATAAAAATATGACACATGACTAACAAATAATATAGACACTATATAGTCAAATGACTATTAAAATAATAATGTTCTTGGTTGACCAATTAGGACATAAAACAATATATCCATACATTAGACTCACTAGACTCGGGACACCGATGATTAACAAAATATTTTTGATACTAGACAAAAACTTTGATAGTGATACAAAGGAAATTGATTTATATCAATTCTAAACACAATTCCAAATGACCGTGAATCACAGGAGATTTAACAAGTGATAAAAATAGAAAACAATACTAAACTAGCACTTAATAATGACTATAAAGGTATACTTACAACTTACATTAAATAAAACTATACTAATTGACTTGACTCAAACAAACGAATACTATACTTAACTTAGACATAAAGTAGATAGGGCGTCAGTTTTAGTGGAGAGTCGAGCTTGGTGGGAAGGTTGTACAAGGTCAGTTGTTCACTATAAAATGCAAGGAAATCACTTCCACTTTAGGAAAATTTCATGAATCTCTGTCACATACTGAATGTTGACAGGTCTGTGAGTTTTAAGTATCTGCTAGAGGATGGCACTAGATATAGATGCACGTTACAATGAAGATAACAACCAAGTTGTTACTCTTATCAACATTTGAAGGAAATGATATGCATATCAAAAAAACTGTGGTTGATCGATCAAATTAGAATGGATAATCACTTCTCTCAGATTTAAAATATTTAGATATAATATCTGTGGACTAGGCGACTGTAATGTGATAATATAATATCTCAAATAGAGACAACACCGATTCTATTTAATTTTCCAAGAGAAGATTCAATCGTTTTATGCACCATGTGTACAAGAATACAAAGTTGACACAGGTCGTATATCTCACATAGGCCGTAAAGAATTCAGAAGCCAATACTATGCTTCAAACCTTTACCAAATAAAATGCTATTTATCAGGTAATATACACTTGAACAATATATCTCAGGCTACTCACGTGAACATAACTCTCTAATGCATGTGCTTGTAAGGAAATATGAACAATCTGGCATTCATTTTGGAGAGATCATAAAATACAAATCCGATGTAGATTCAAAGTTGGAGAAGAGAGGAAGGTAGATCTTTCAAACTCCTGAATTATCTTATACTCTCATTCGACCGATCATGCTCTGATACCACTGATAAAAATTGCACAATAAGAAATAAACACCAAATATTATAATATGCAAATTGAATGCATCTCGGATATTATTGATATTGATAGAGGTTACATATATAGTGTCCACGAATCTCTCAAACTTATCTCCTAATATCTCTCAAGCATCCCTAGGATCACTCACACTACAAAATAGCTACGTGAATTGTTCTCACAACTCACTCAAATAATTAAAATATTATAACTATATTATTAATATGAGTTCTATAAACTCATTATTAATAATATTACATTTTATTTGATAATGTTACACAATATTTTGGTAATAATTCACACTTGAAAACCCCTTTCCTGGTCAATGTAAACCTTTCCTCTGGCCAACATTTCAATTGTGTCATCCTCATTCTGGACAAGATGAACATGCTAATATAAGCTTCGAGTGTGTTTCATGTGTATATAAGTTTACCTATCTTATTTCTTGAAGCTACTAAGATCTATTAAAGAACAATGTTGTCGAAGGATTCAAAAGGGATATTTTTGGTCTTTTTGTCACTGAAGAACATCCTCCGGAAGCTTATAGGGAAAAATAAAATAATTTGGGAGTTTTACGGGAGATAAATAAAGTTTTTCAAGCTATTTTAGGAATATTTTGTAGAGATGATTGAGGTTGGGAACAAGTCGAGAAAAATCAAGGCTTTTTGGGCAAGGCACTGGGGAGTGCATGTTCCAAAGAAGCTATTCACCTTCTTCGAAGGGTTTCAGGAACCTATTGAAGTGTTAAAATATCATATCCTAAGAGTTAGAAATATGAAAAATCCTACTTCATGGTGAAATAATCAAAATTGAATTTTGGGAGTGTAAAAGTGTAGAAAATTGTCCACCAGTGCAACATAAGAGTCTTTTTTACAAGGTGGGACTTACTCAAATGGTTTCAAACACCTCATAAAGGTTTAGGAGCCTAACCAAAGGAATTTTTTTATTACATTTGACCTCTTTATATTCCATGTGTTAAATTGGTTCATACTCATTCTGGACTCTGGTGGGAACTCAACTTACTGATGCATGCGTAAGTGATAAAGTGGAAAATGTACTGAAAAGGAAAATTTTAATTAGAACCAGGTCATTAAAATGATTGGAATGGATTCAGTGGGTCCTTTGGAGTCAAAATCATATAAGGTTGGCCCTCTGAACTCCATGTCTTGCTACCGAGCCAGAGAATCCACTCCTTAGTTTATTTTCATGTTGAGAATGATGACATCAACATTCCAAGAAGCTTGTTTTGGAGGCCTGATGTCCCCTTTGCCCCTTTTTACTAAATTAAATGGGACATGGGGAACACTAAATTTCACTTCCCCTAAGGACGAGTGGTTTGTGTCACTTAAGTTATCACTTGAGGTGCTAGGAAAATGTTTTAAACTCACACCACTTGAATTTAACCACTTTTCACAATAGAGGGACCCATTGGTTTCCATTTGCAGGCCTTATGTACCCATTCACCATTCTACCATCAAAAAAGGGGACATGGGGGACATAAAAAATCACTCTCCCATTTTTGGATCATTTTGACACTTAAAACCACATGTAGTGTTAGGAAACTATTTTCTACTCACATATTTTGGCCCCATTCTCATGAATCAGTAACCCACAGTAAATCTCGAGGGGGTGATGCCCCCTTTTCCATTTTAACATTATTTATAGGGTCCAACCACACCTCGAAACTCCACGATACCTGGGTTAACTTGTTTGGGTTTAACATGGGTTAAAATGTGAAAATAGGAGGGAAATTGAGTTTGAAAGGGTGGAAGCCATTCAAATGAAACACTTTGCCAATTTTTGAATCTCATTTGTGTTTTTCATCTCATCCATTTCTTTTGGTATGTTTTTTATGCTGCCAAAATATTTCAGACACCCTCATCTCTAAAAACTATTTTCACTCATATCTCCTCCATGCCCAATTGCCATTAAACTTGGATTATAGGTTCCTCTCCAAAACACCTTCAAGAAGACTATGACATTGCTGACATTGATTCTCTAAGTTATTTCCTACAGCCATCTGAAATTTCATCCAAAAAACTTTCCTTTTCAGATCTATACAAACTCAGTGATTAAAAACTCTTGAATTTTGGAGTAGAACATCCTCGTGAAAAATATAATCTTTTAAAACCGATTTCATTACAATTTGACACCTAGAAGAAACATTTATAAATGTAGTAAGTCACTACCAAAAGAACATTCCAATAATATTAATTCTGAGAAACTAATGATTTTAAGTAACACTATTTCCTTTTTCAAATCCAATACATGCAAAAAGTAACAATTTTTAAAATTGCTAAAACTAGACATCCATTTGTGACTTACTAAATTTAATAAGTGATAAAATTGTGTTAAAATTTTTCACACTCCTCCATCTCACTCATGTGTCACCATATTAGTAACCATGAATATCAAGTACACATGATCTGAGCCAATCTCCACATTATCCACTTAATACCCCAATGTAGGAGATATTGATGTCTTTCACATGGATCTGGAAAATATCAAAGCAAGAATGTTGAATAAACCTCAATAACTTATGGATAATAAGATATTATCAATTGGTTTATTTTAGGAAGGTGGTCATCCATTATTAGTTCAGATCACTTGATGGGGCCAATGGGTCCTCTTATTTAAAAATATCATCAAAGAGAAAAATTACAGAAGTGGAGTGCATTGATGTTTCCCCATGTGGAGCTTCACATGAAATAAAATGTCAGAGAAATTCCTTTGGAGCATATTGAAATAGGAGAGATTAACCCATATCAATATATTGATCATCCTAATAATCCAAGTGTCTCCCTGGATGCAGTGGAGTCATTTCATCTCGGTCATGTTGTGGTTCTAGATAAAACACATGAGATGCCTAATTTCATATCAACACCTTCTGAGCCTTTTACATGGGTACATGAGTTGGAGGAGAATCAAGAATGGTGCAATAAACAAAAACACCTAAATTTTATGTATATCAAAACCAAGTAAATCAAGAAAGCTCATGCAACTTCTCACTTCTTCATTGAGCCATTTGGAGCTCAATATGTGGAATTTGCACATCCTAAAGTGAATAAACCTATGGAAGAGATGACATCAGATGGATATGAGATGAAAAATATTTCCTTGGGGAAAGCTATGTAGGAGGGAGATGTGCATTTGTTCAAAGAGTTTGTAGCCCGATTTCTTAAAAGAAATGAAGAAAATAAGTAGACTGTGGAACAACTTGAGGAGCATGTTAGAACCTTGACTGCTTATGTGCAATCATTCTTGGATCCCAATGCATCATCTCTCCCTCCTACAAAAGTAATCTCTCCTATCAGTGGTTTTGATCCCCATTTGATCAAGACAACCCAAGGTTATACCATGAAAGGAAGAGATAATGAAAGATGGGTGGAGAAGATCATTGAAAAAGGGAATTTTTTTTACCTAAGGTTCTCTCTCTGTTCAAATCTATCTTAGCCATTGTTTCAAAAATCAAAGTGACTAAGGGGAAGATCAAGAAAGAACAATAGATTTGGAATATTTTTCTCCTATTAGTATCTGAGATGAGTTGTCTTTACTCCTACTCCTTGGTGGACAAGAATTTATTTGCATCCATATTTGAGAATTTATCTCTTATGTGGTCATGCACGATGAGTGTTTTGTGTGATGTAATAAATGATGCCATTTTAGAGCTTAAGTCGACAAAGGATCATGCATTGGAAATATTTGAGAGTATATGGAAAGAGTGTATAATATTAGATCATGTTCACTTTGTGAAAATTCATTCTTGGAAGAAATCCTGAGTTCCTTTCAAGAAATGGTTCAAAAAGAAGTTACAGACCCATTTTCCTTCAACTAGGATACCCTTGAATATCTCGCAAAAATTAGAGGTTCCATCTCTAATAGCATAAGATATCACCAAATTTGGTTCACACATTGTAAAACACTCAATGACATCCTTGAGACTTGGGTCATTGTTTTAGAGCATGTGTGCATTCCACAGTCAAATATATATTCCTCTGTAGTGGCACAATTCATCAAGGAGGTCAAGGGAAATGAATCCATTCCTAAAGAATTTCCACAAGATACTACGGGAGATGGATCTTCTTCATCAGAGGCTTCTTCTTCTTCAACATGATCATCTCTCTTCTTCTCTCTCTCTCTCTATGTTCTACTTCTCCATTGGGAAATGTAATTTTTGACTTTTTTAGTCTTATTCACTTAAGTGGCCTTTTATTTTACATTGTAAAAATTTCCCTTTCCAATTATTAAGAAAAGGTCTTAATTTTCATTCCTAGAGGAATATGAAAGGTTGAAAGTGGTGGGAATACGAAGGGTTGTGTGGGGGGTAGATGAAGGGACACATTGTAAATCTATAAATTGGAATGAATTCTCCATTCCAAAGGGGATATATTTTCTTGGTTGATAGCTCCCATTGTCTTAATACAAGAAAGAAACTAAAAGTATTCTATCTCACTGTCTTATGTTTTCTTCTCCATCTCAACTTTACTCCATGAGCATGGTTACTTGTGTAATATTATGCAAATGAACTTTGATTTACTTGTGTTTTGTTCCTTGTTCCTTGACATGGTGTCTTCTCAATAATAACTTGGAAGTATTCTTGTTTTATGTCAATAAATTCATCTTACTATTTATTGAGTAAATCCCCCTTCTCACTTTCTCCCGTCTCTCCATACACACAATTTTCCTCCACCTCATTTTTGTACGCGAGTTTAGTGGAGTATTCCTATGTGATCTATATTTAAAAGAAAATCCCCATTGGTTAGAGTAGTGTATATATTTCTTGTTTTTAATAAATGGAGCTGCCCCATTCCTAAGAAGAGGGACTTAGTCCTAAAGCATTGATGAAAACCCCAAATTTTCCATTGTGAGAAATTATTTTACCAATAGTTTTTGGTGCTCACCATGGGGAAAAGTTTACTATCCTACACCCTATAACAATCCAAAAAATCCTAAAAATCTATATTTTTAAAAAATCTAAAAAACTATAAAGGTGACTTTATCTAGGAATGAATCCATGTCACATTTGTTTCCCACATCACAATGATGAAGTTTTGAGATTAGTGTTTGGCACCAATAAGTGAAAAAAACAATGAATAAGAAGATGATAATTAAAATATCCATATTTTAGATCAGCCATCACTCTGGACCAACTCTTACAAGAGTATGGATGTTGATACAATAAAGAAGCCTCTTGCTTCAATTGAAAAATCAAGATTCAACCAAAGGAAACAAGGTCAGTGATTTTCTCGGACACGTTATGGAAAGGATATCAAGAGTGGATAAAATTATTACATATGAAGATCCTACTATCAAATCCTCATGGATTCAATTCAAATGAAGTGCTAATAGAGGGAAGAAAATGGGGATTCATTGGCTGAAGATCAAGAATCAAAGTGCCTGATGAGAAGAATACATAACACATATAAAATTTTGTATGGACAACATCAGGATGAATCTCTATATGAAGTAAAAAAGGATGAATCTCCTGAAGGTAATGTTTTGAATGATATACTACTAACTAGAAAAATCAAAGCATTGTATTTATTTCTCTTACTTTAGGTGGTTTTCTTGCTTATGGAGATGAAGAAATGACAACCTTAAAAAATGAGTGTGTATAAATAATTTTGAGAGTTCCAGAAGGAAGTTTTTAACCTAAAACCAATATTGAAATTCTAAAATATGTTGTGGATATGCAAGAAAAGTATGACCAACTTGAGGCACTCTATAATGAGAAGAAAAGGAAATGTCTTCTGGAGGAATTTTTTTATGAGCATTTGTACTATGAAGTGTTTATCCTAGGGAGATACTTTGGTGCCACTCAAGATTTCTCTATTTCAAAACATTTTGATGAGATTAAACTAAAAACCTTGATAGAAAGTGGAGAAAGCATAAAATTTGAGTCTCTATTTATAGCTGCACTTTTTCCTGAAGCACAATCCTTTGGTGAAGCAATGCACATGAGAGATGATAATTATTGTCTTGTAATAGATGACCTGATGCTTGTTGAGATTTACACTAACTAAGAATACATTCAAGAGATGAATCCTCCTTTGCTGCAGGTCCTTTAGGAGAGCAATATTAAGGTAATTATTGGCATTTTTATTTCCAATTTTGGATCTTCATTCGATGTCAAAATGACCAATAATAAAATAGATAAAATGGAAGACTTCAATATCCATATTGAAATATTCATTGATGAGAAAAAATCCCAAGGAATCTCAGAGGATTTGGTTTCCCTGTCATCACCAAGAGAGTGTGATAGTGATTGTTTATGGCATTTTTCAGTTAGGTGCTATAAATGCTGAAAAATACCAAAAACTCAATTAGATCATGGTTTACCGATACCTATGCTGAAAATCAGAATGTTGGGATGGTCGTATATAGACAATGTGAAGATATCCTCATTTCACCAAGTGAGAAGCTCACTATACAAAGACAACTAAACAAAGAGATATTAGATAAAGATGATAATGAGTTACTCGACGAATGCTGATCCCAAGAATCTGAAGAAATTTCTCAAAGGTTGTCAACTCATTTGATAAAATCAAGTGATTTTGACAATAATAAGATAGATGGTAACAATTATAGTTCATAATTCAAGGGGGATGGGAAGGTCCTTTTCAACATTGTAAATGGCCCAGGCTAAGGCGCTAGCAAGCTCAAATTCCTTGAAGTAGTTGTAACAAACCTTCAGCAAATTCTTGATCTTCTTGGATGATTTCTATTTTCTCCTCGATATATTTGATGTTGGGAGAGAGTGTGATAGCGCACAAGATAAGTTCATGGAAAATGTTAAATTATTCCCACACAAATGGTTGCTAGATGATCAGAAGACTGTATATGCTAGTGATTGGGTGCAAAAGACCTAGAACAATCATCTACATAGAATCCATCTTGTAACAAAACTGATTAGATCCAAAATTGATTGTTGAAAATATGATATATGCTATAAATAATTAAAAATCATAGGGATCAATGATGGTCCATGATAGACGGAGATCATAGAAAAAATGCTTCTTTTGATAAAAGATGGATGAAATAGACAATAATAAAATGCGAGACAAATATTGACACTGTTAGAACAAACTAGGAGTCTAGAGGCTTGCGGGATTCCAAAAATATAAGTTTGGATGTGTTTGTAGGAAAGATGAGGAAGAAAATCCTAGGGGTACTGATCAGTGGCGATCAATGGTCAATGAGGATTAGGGAGAATATGTTTACTTTTGACAAAAGGATGATAGAGTAGAAAATGATTGATAACATGATGTTGTGATAGTGTGGAGGTAAACTAGGGAACTGTAGAAATCTATGAGATTCCAAAATAGTGATTTGGATGTGTTTGGGATGCTAATGAAGGGAAAAGAGGTCAAGGGACTGATGATGGTGATTGGGGAATGCCAACGATCATTTTGGAAATTGTAGATGTTCTTAAGATTGAATAAATGATTGAAAGGGAGAAAAAACTTGAGAAGGCTATGCAAGATGATATAGACGAGAGATCATAAAATATAATGAAAGTAAAAACAATTTTGATATGGATAGGAAATATTATACTAACATTAATAACTATTGTGAAGGTGATAGAGCTCCCAAAATATTGACTAGTAATCAGAAGATACTATTGAAGGCTTTGGAAGCAATGTGTTGATAGTCCAAAACGTAATGCTGTTATTTATAAGTGCAAAAAGTCATCCTAAAATCTAGATTCTAATTAGTTGAGAAATGGATACTGAGATTAGCAAAATAGGATCGACGATGTCCACAATGATTTCTGGCTATCACGGATTGCCATCTATTTATCCAGAGAGGTTTCAAACCAACAAAGGAAAAGATAAAAAATGGTTTAAACCCCTTTCCATATGAGATTTTAGGTTTTTTTGTGGATGGTGGGACGTTAAAGATTTGGGTTGTAAGAATTTAGGGGGTTAGGATGGGTAGGGTAAATTATGCTAGGTTGGTTTTAGGTGGTTAAGGGAGGGTAAATAGGATTTATGGGGTAGTTTAGGATTTATGATGGTAATTTTAAATTACACTCAAGATAGTGATAATAATGATAGTTGTGATAATATGATTAATGTGGTTTGGGTCACCTAGGTGTGAAAAGTGGTGTTTATATTTTTCCCCTTTTTTGAGTTATATGTATGCACATGTTGCGAGAAAAAAACTAATGCAAGGATGCCCCAATTTTTTGATAAGGCTATTGTGATATTGTTCCCCCCTCAAGCCAATGGCTGAATGTGTTGGTAATTGGATTAAAGAGAGTTGGACTGTCTAGATAAGATTTCTGTAATATGTTCCAGGATTTGATTGCAGTATGAAATGACCATGCTGGAGGAGTTTGTAAAGATGGTAGTAATTTTTGGAAATACTTGGTAAGGGACATTTACGACCTCTAGAGGGAAACATTAATGTGGACCACCTATAGACATGTGCTTCAAGAAGAATACTACATGAAGAAGATCCAAAGGGAACACTCTCATGGGGATGTGTGAAGCTATGGGACCAAAGGAAACATCTGTAATGTGTACAAATTTTTTATATGGTATAAAATAGTGTTTTGAAAAGGTGTTGATATTCAAAGAAAAGAAATGAATATTTTGATGAATTTGTAGTGTGATGAGAGAGGTCTAGTTGACCAAAACTGATAGGTTCTATAAAAGGGCTGAAATCAATGATGATTATGGATTGTTGGCATTTGGACATATATCGACGGTGATTTAGGATTGTTGGTGATTCTAAAAATGGAAAATATATAAGCTAATCTGGAAGTGAAAATGGATCATTTGCAATGTGTCATTTGATGATTTGAGAGCTCTGAGAAATTTTTTTGAGTGTTTTTGAAAGATGGAAGCTAGCAGAAACGATAGGAAGAGGCATAGGGCCAGGAGAGGGGTAAGTAGATTTTACTTTGTTGTTTGTTTTGATTTTTTAATTTTTTTTTGTACTTTTTTAAATATATAGGGAAGGAACACCCGATCGAAACTGATCATACAATCAACAGTGATCGGGTGGATTGTTGTCAATTGGATTAGTGCAAATGTCGCCAATTAGCGATCGGTGATGATTGGTTTAGTTTTTGCTGAAGTTTCTAACTGATGTGTTTTTGGTGTGTTTTGCAAGTAAGGGACATCATCTATCTACATGATAGAGTCTCAATGATGCTGGAGAGGATCCAAGTCAATGTGACTGATGTAGAGTGGGCTCATTTGAAGGCCATTAGTTTAGGAGGGTTATTCCATTACCAGAGGATTCCTCAGGATGTGGCATTAATGGTGGATTTGATTGATAGATGGGAGTTGAGTACATGGAAATTCTGGTTATGTACTAGTGAGATGCCAATTAAATTAGAGGACATGTATAGGATTATGAAATTATCGATCCAGGGTGAACATATAGTACCCATCACTTGAGAGGCCTGTCTTGATACTATGAAGTGGTTTATACGGAGATGATGCCCCAGACATTGGATACACAGCTGAGGGTTTTCACATTGATACCTATTATGATGAAGAGGTTCTGGGTAACTGAATGATGTCATTGGTTATGTTGGAAGTATCATGCTATGCACTACCATATTCAGGTGGTGGTAGATTTCCATGGACACTTATTAGTGTCATTACAACTATTATGGAGCACTAGAAGTATATGCCTAGGGTTGTGAATTATTGGCTCAGGTTTACCATGAGCTATGGAAATTTATTACAAGGAGGAGATATAGGTTAGATGTGGTGTTTTTATTGCACTATTGGGCATACAAGTGCATAGTTGTTGTGAGGCCACCCGGCCTACCCTAGAGGGTAGGAGACCTAGCTGAGTATGTAGAGGGATTTATGTGGTGGAGGTTTGATTAGTTGAGGGATGATGGAGTGGAGAGAGACAAAACATATTATGTTGACCGATTATGGATTTTATCCACATATGATGTAGTCTAAAGACCATATGTGGGATTCCTCATATGGACAGGGATGGATGCATAATTTGTGAGATTGAGGAGGGTGTGGTGGGTTTGGGGGAGGAGAGTGGAGATGGTAGAGGTAGTTTAGTTTCCTTGGGTGTAGAGGAATTTTAGGTTTCTGTAACAAATTTCTAGTGAGCTGATAGTATAACAACAAGATGAATCAGAGAGGGATTTACCCACACTAATAGTATATATAAAGTGAGGCCAGCTGAGGAGGTAGGGGAGATGAAGGCTATTGGTGTAGATGATGTTGGATTGGTGGAGGGATTTAGTGAGCTATGGAAATAGTAGCGGTACGCTCTTGGAGATAGGGTGGGGAGGAAGTAGAGGGATGGAGAGGAGGAGGAGGGAGATGGTGGAGATGAGTTGGTTAGGCTACAGGAAACTTATGACAATTTATAGTTAGAGAAGGATAGGTTGGTGGTTGAGCATGACACCACTTTCCAAGACTGAGGCACAATATTACAGGAGAGAGACCAGACATGCAAAGAATGTGACACCAATTTACAACAATGAGATATATATTTTTAGTAGTGGGAGGTACTATGAGAGAAGTATAAAGATTCCAGAGAAGCATCAGAGGCTACTATGAGTGTAGCCCATAGAGTAGGGTTGATTGCAGGGTAAGAAGTGGTACATATAAGTGTAGTGCCAACAATAGGAGGGAATATGGGGCCTCCTGGTTTTGTGTTTGTTGAGTAGTAGTAAGCACTAGGAAAGGAGATGAGATAATATGAGAAATTAGTAATAAAGTTCCTACTTGACATGCCTCATTATTTGGAGCATAGAGTGAGTGAGCGTAGATCAGCTCATTAGGATTCCTTTGTGAGCATTGGGAGTTTCGTATAACTACAAAGAGATTCGAGGCTAGATGAAGGAGTCGTAGGAGGTCAGGGTGGAAAGTAAGTATCATATTTTGATTTTACCACATAGTATGTGGGTTTTGTATATGGTTCAGATGGATTTTTTATATAATCCCTTGGGGGAATTATGTATAAACGATATACAAGTATATAATTATGACCTTGGACTCATGTGTTTGTTGATTTATTTTGATGTTGATGTTGTATATGTGCTTTGTGATGAAATTTTTTGAGATATTTGGATATATTATATGTATTTGATGTGGTGTTAGATGCATAGATATTGATATGGTGTTTATATGTGAAGTGTGATGTTGATATGATATAACTCCAAATATACTGATCTTGATATATGTGTTTGAAAATGTACTTATTATCATGGTTAAGAATAAATGTGAAGTGTTTTATCTTTGGGATGGATTGGATTCATATGTAATGTGATGGTAAATTAAATATATATGATAATGCACTTGAGGTTCTTGTAACAAATGTGTTATCACAATCGTTTGTAAGGGAAAAATTCACACATGAAAGCATGGCAACCATAGCCTACCTGAACATTTTTGTTTAAAGGTCACCTCGAGCCCTCCTCCAGATCACCCTAACTCCTATGTAAACCTTATATAATCTCTCCAAGTAATCCAATGTGTTGTGTAAATATGTCCCTAGGTGATTTAGGAATAGAAAGTGCATCCAGGAACTTCCAAAATGAGATCTATCAAGACAATCTCTTTGAGAAGCTTTGGAAAGGCTAGTACACACCTCCTGAAATGGAATGAAATGATAAAACTCATCAAGGAGATGTATTAGAGATAAAATAATTTTGTACAATTGGTTTTGGAATTTTCTGGGAAGTTTAAGAGGTTTTGAGATAGTTTCCGCAAAATTGGGTCCTGGAGGGAAAAGTGGCACACAATGCAAAAACACCCCCTGAGCTTCAGGAACCGATTCTGAGAGCTCTGTGAAGGGTTGGAGGCCAGAAAATATATTGTCAGAAAGATAATTTATATCCTTAGAGGATGATGGTTTCACATTTTTGAAAAGACTAAAGAAATTTTACCCATAGCCTGATTTCAGTTGATTAACTAAAATGTGGAATAATTGTAGTTAATCTAACTAGGAACAATAGTAAATAAAAATAGATAAAAGTAGTAAATAAATATAGAAAGTGACCCAAGAAACTAGGTTAATGAAAATAGAAACCATAATATGCAAAGAAGGGTTAGAAGGAGCTTAGCTGATTCAAAAAACTTGCTAGACTGTGTCGCAGAGTTGACTGGAGAAACATGAGGAGGAAACGACTGTGCCGAGCTCCAAAAACTTATAGATACAAGAAATCTGAGTGGATTGGGGTGCCTGGGAGATTATCACCGCACATGTGGGCACCCTAATCTACGTTTTGGGTGTTCTGGTTTGTGCAGGAGGTCTAAAAACTAGATTTATAGGGTCACTATATGATATGAAGCCTTCACCACTTGTCACACTAACTTTTTTGCACTCTGCTATATGTCACTGGTAATTAATGATGAAGAAGAGACTTGAAAAATCCTAAGACAAAAATCAAAACCCTAAAAAATAAAGATGCATATGAAGGGGTCAGACTGACCTCATTTGCCACAATGGTGGACTTACTAACTGAGCCCTGCATTACATCTCAGAACCGATGTAATTCTATGTGAGTGTGTGTGATCATGCCCTAAGTTTCTCTCATACCAGTCACACTTTGTGAAAGTAGCGAGCAATACCTATATGTAGAAAATCTAATAGAATGGTGGATGGAATAGAAAAAAATTACCTCCTATGCTTATGTGATGCAGATGAACCAACCTTGTGCCTTATGATGGAGCTAGATGGATGCAACCTTAGGTGATGATAGTAGTGCCTAGTGCTTGGTTCCTCATTATCATTTCATAATTTATATTTATATGGTTCTCTTGTTCTAATTTCATAATTAACCCAGAAAAGGATGACCAATAGAAAAAAAATGTCCAAATGGCTTGAAAGTGCCTAAAAAGTGGCAGGAAAGTGGAAAGAGGATCAGAGCATCTTGAATGGGACAAGGATGCTTTTCAGCACCCCAACACTAGCACAAAATGACATAAACAGACTGGGCATGCATGTGTGAGAGGTCGGAAATAACGACATAAAGCAAAGTAAAATGGCCAAAAGATGGGGGTTGATTAGTAATTTCTTCACTCAAAAACCATATGAATAAAAGTATGAGACTGAGACTAAATAATGTCTAAAGTGTGTGATTTTATGACTAGATTTTCCCCCACTTTATGTTGGTGAGTGAATATCTTGGTAACATAAAGTAGATAGAGATGCGTACCTCATAAACCCCTGTAGAGTGATGTAGAAATGCTCTGAAGGACTAGAAAAAGTGTGGGGTGAAAAAATAAGATGATGGAGCATGGAAACTAAAGATGTAAAAGTGCAAAAAAAGTGATGAGAGTGAACCTATGGTGGAAATGTGTGTGTAGTTGCCGATGTGTGTGATGTACCTTCATGGTTAGTATGGTGTGTGTTATCGCAAAATGTTGTTGTTGTCTCCCCCATTTCTTTAGTTGTTGTTGTTGAATACTTACTTCTCATACGGTTGGAAATGTAAGGAGAAGATGATTAATAAGTCAAATACACTTGTATATATGTCAATAATGCATGTAAAAGACACATGCATATGCAATGAAAAGACTGAAATGAAAGTATGAAAAATGTAAAAGGAACATGCACACCTGATCTGTAATGAGAGAAAGGGTGTAGAAAGAGGATATCATGCCCTGGGTTTTTTGGGCAATTTGACACCATAGGCCAAATAATTTTAGGGAGAAAGATGCATTATTCTCCAACCTGTACCTGCTTCCTTAAAGTTGTATGAAGAAATTTCTGTACTGTCTAGTTTTTTGGGTGATCTGACGCCACTAGCTGAAGTAGTGTAGAGAGGAATTCAAGTGTATCCTCTAACCTGTAATTGTTCCCTAGAATGCTAAGGAAAACCATGTCCTGTAAAAGCCATTGTGTATGGGGTTTGTAGACTAGTCTGAAACCACTCATTGTATAACCAACATTTCCAAGGGTGGAAAATGATTGAATTGAATCGGTGTAAAATCACTATATAGTATGTAAAAACCCAAATGATGCCCCCCTCTTTGGGGGCACATGCAACATCATTGATAGGAGAATCTGGCCCCAAAAGAGGACCAACCACATGAACTATGTAACTCTACCTTGTAGGGGAAAGGAATGCACTTGGTAGAAACCAAGGTGCACACAAACAAGAAGGATAGAAAAAAACAAGTGTTAGTATGGTCAAGCATGTATGTAGAAATCAATGTGTAAGATACCAAACAATATAGTAATGTAAACACACAAGAAGAAAAATTAAACTGCCAAAGCAGGTTGCAGACACGAGACACCACTCATGATGTCGTAAGACACGCAAGGTGATTATGGCCGCATAGAAAAAACAATTTTGCACACCAAATAAAGGGCAAGGACCGTATACAATAACAAACAAAATATGAAAGTACAAACAACAGATAGCCATGGAAGTAATTAATCCTACAAAATAGATGCTACACATGAAGCATCCGTTAGCATGTTAGAAAAATAACTGATATTTCAAAAGCGTGTATAAGTAAGTAAGGTAGAGTGATAAGTAAAAAATGAAACAATAACACTTATGAGAGATGAATGTGGATGCCCCCATTGACCAATGTAGGATGGGTAGAAGGTGAGCATCCATAATGTGTGTAAAATATTTATATCTGTAAATCACAATTAAGTAAAAGCATGAATGCACATGTGTGTATGGTATAGATAAATGACATACAAGAGATATGACTAACATGTGTACTAATACTACCATATACAAGAAAATGTAAATAATAATAAAAGAAACCAAGATATGCAATATGTTATGGATGGGTGGAATGGAATGATAATGGTTCTGCATGCCCCCTAAGTGAATGGAAATTTATGCAGTAAGGTTCATTTGGTTTCCCCCTCAACAGTCAATAATGAACTATAAAAGAGAGTGCGTCATCAGGAAATGGTCAGAATTTCTATATTGTGTCTAATGCATTGTGATGAGTATGTATATGTGTTGTGATGATATGTGACCTAGAGATGATGTGTGCATGGCCCTTATATCCAAAGTGTATATCATGACAAGATGATTAAAAGAGTGATGATGTATCCTAAAGAATATATCACTACTAGATGAATAGAGTGAGTGGCAATGTAGCCTAAAGTGTATACCACTACAAAATTAAGGAATAGGTGACCAATTAGCCTATAGCATATGTCACTAACCTAGTAATGTCACATGATATAATTTTGATTGATGAACGTGTGTGCATGATAGGTTGCATTTGATTGGTAAACCCTTGGCAGGCAAGTGTGGACTGAGGAACTAAAGTGTGTCATAGGGTAGTTAGTGTAACATTTAGAAGACAATGTGTAGTATGGGTGATGATTGGACAACCATATGATGTGTACGAAGTGTAAAAAATTCAATGTATAGTGTGTTATGTAAGATAGATTAGTAATGTGAGATTGCGTGCAATGTAGTATCTAGCAGGAGTAGGATGTGGTGTTAGACTCATGGAAAATAAAAGTGTGACATACGTATGTTGAATAATAGTATAGTGTATAGAAAATGTGTGGTGTATAAATGTGTAATGTAAGTATATAATGTAGACCCTAAAAGTTTGATGTATGTATAATGTCGACTAGTATCATGTATGATGTGTAGATGTGTAATTATGTAGACTAAATGTAGAGTTTATGATGCAACATATAAGAGGCAAGATGTGTGAATAGACCTAGTGTGTAGTAACTATTATGTATTGTATGGGATTCATGTATATTAAGCCCTCAATAGTCAAGTGTGAACTGAAGCACAAGAGTTTGTCATCAAGTAGTGATGCTACTATTGTATGTTGTGTGTCTAAGATCTAGGTGATTGATCTGAGGTGTGAAGATGTATGTGAATGCTAGAGGGGTGGAAATAAGTGTGATTCTCCACAACTTTACTATGATGATGGAGATCTATGCAGTGACTCAAGGGGTGTATCATGCCATTGTGCGAGAGTGTTATCTATGTCATGAGAAAAGAGGGAGCCAACACAATGGTAGGCTGAAGTAATAGTAGGACCATGCAATGGTGGTGTAATTTTAGATGTGTCTTATTCATCAGTAGGAGTAGTAGCTTTGAAAAAATTGATTAGTTTTAGCATATATGGGATTGAGGACACTGTAGAAGACTTGATAGGAGAAGAAGGTGGACTGATTTTGAAAGGTGGTTACGTAATTTCAATTGGTAATGTGTTGGATGACTTAGTAGGAGGACGTGATTTAAAGAAAACCTTGAGAAGTGATTACTTTATTTTACTTGGTAATGTTGTAAGTGACTGAGTAGGAGGTTGTGAACTAATTTGGAGATTTTTTTGCTAATGGTTACTTGGTGATGTTGTCGGTGGTTTCTTAGGTGTATCTTGAATAACCGAAGAAGGGACACTAGAAATATTGGCATGATGCTTAGTAGATGCAGGAGGAGTAGTTTTTATATCCCATTCAGATGTAGCATTTATAGATGGGCATGTAACAGAATGTTGTGCAGCAAATGTGATAAATCCTTGGTGCTCAAGATGTTTGATTCTACATTGTATAGCATAAAATTCATTGTCATTATGTCCATTGATTCAATGATAATTACATTACGGAAGACATTGATATTTTTCAATCTGATAAGGAGGATAGAAATGAGTAGGTGGTAAAGTGATCAATTGGCGAATAAGAAGTTTAGGATAAATGTCATGTGGCTTAGTATTATGCTCATATATGAGAATCTCAGGTAGTGGTATGACCTGAGGTTTAACTATATTACATGAAGTAGCCATAAATTAAAGATAAGATGTAGAAGGAGCACAAACATGTGCTTGAGAGAAATCCTTAAGTTGTTGAATTTCATATTTGGAAGATGTAATCATAGATTCCATGGCCTAAAATTTGACATTAAATAAATAATATATATCTTAAATTGATTCCAATAGGGGTTGATTATATGGAGGATTACTAGGACTAGGGTCATTAGATAAATGACCAAATATAGGACTAATCTCATGTGGCAGTGTGTTTTGAGGATGATATGTGGTGTCTAGGGAATTTTGAAGAGCATCTTGATAATTGGGATATATCTTAAGTAAATTAGATAAAGAAACTTGAGGAACTTTGGGAGCCATGATAGAGGAAAAACAAGGATCCTAAGCATGAAAGATGTCAGGTTCACCAAAAATATTAATTAAAATGTGGATTTATTAAGTTGATCTAACTAGGAACAATAGTAAATAAAAGTAAATAAAAGTGGTAAATAAATCTAGAAATTGACCCAAACAATTAGGCTAATAAAAATAGAAAACCTAATATGCAAAGGAAGGGTTGGAAAGAGCTTATCTAATTCATTGAACTTGGTGGATTGTGTTACAGAGTTGACTAGAAAAAATAGGAGGAGGAAATGAATATGCCGAGGTTCCATAAACTTACAAATCTAAGTAGTTTGAGTAGATTTGGGAACTAGGGAGAGTATCACGGCACCTGTGGGTGCCCTAGTCTGTGTTTTGGGCACCCTAGTCTATGCAGGAGGTCCAAAAACTAGATTTGCAAAGTTGCTATATAATTTGAAGCCTTCGATGTCTTTTGTACAAATGTATATAAATTACACTGGATGTCATTGGTAGTCAGTGATGAATAAAATACCTACAAAACCCCAAGGAAAAGTATCAAACCCTAAAAAAGAAAGATACATATGAAGGGTCCAAACTAACTTCAGCTACCACAATGGTGAACTTACTAACTGAGTGTTACACTACATCTTAAACCTGATGTAGTTCATCATGTCCTTAGGTTGCTCTTGTGCTAGTCGACACTTTGTTAAAGTAGAGAGTAATAACTATGTGTAGAAAATGTAATAGAATGGTGGATGGAATAGAATAAACTTCCCTCCTATGCGTGTGTGATGTAGATGAACCAACCGTGTGCCTTGTGATGGAGCTAGATGGATACAAATGGAGCCTTTGTAGGAGCCAATCTTAGGTGATGATAGTAGTAACTACTGTTTGGTCCCTCATTATGGTTTCACAACTTTATATTTATATGGTTCTCTTATTCTAATTTTGTAATTAACCCTGAAAAGGCCAACCATAAGAAATATGAAATGTTCAAATGGCTAGAAAGTGGTAGGAAAGTGGAAAGAGGATTAGGGTGCCTCAACTAGGACCAGGATTCTTATTGGCACCCCAGTACTAGTTCAGGAATTCCATTCACATTCAAAATAGTATGGAATGATAGAAACAGATTGGGCATGCATGTGTGATAGGTTGATAATAACAACAAAAAGAAAAGTAAAATGGCCAAAATATGGGGGTTAATTAGTACTTTCTTCACTCAAAAACCATATGAATAGTAAGTAGTATGAGACTGAGACTAAATAATGTTTAAAGTGTGTGATTTTGTGACTACATCATAATGCACAACCCTTGATCCCAAAGAAAAATCATATTTTTAGGGGGTTAAAGGAATAATCAGGGTATGATACCATCACCATTATGTTGAGAAGGAAATTTTCATGCAATTTTATATAAATAAGCATAAAAAAACTCCTACGGGAACTCAAGTTATGGATTCGACAAGTTACTCCCTAAGGTATGGCTTAAAGAGTTAGTCAATTTTTTGCCTTGAAATTTTAGCCAATCAGACTTGATCTCGAAGAAGAAACCTATTTTGAGGGGTTTAAAGGAATAATTAGGGTATGAGACCATCACCATTGTGTTTATAAGGCTATTTTCATGCAATTTTATATAAATAAGCGTAAAAAAACTCCTATGGGAACTCAAGTTATGGCTTCGACAAGTTGCTCCCCAAGGTATGGCTTAAGGAGTTAGTCAATTTTTTGCCTTAAAATTTGAGCCAATTAGAAGGTGGCACACTTTTATGCTCCAAAAATCCCAAAATTTTGTTATGGTTGGGACAAAAATGTTTTCCCCCTCCCATTTAAGCCCTTGGACCTCAATACGATTGTTTTGGAGCCCCTTTTGCAAACTTAAGCCCCCAGGCTCGATTTTCAAATCCCCAGCTCTATCTAGTCACACAGTAGCACATGGACCAATGGGGGAAGGGGAAATTTTTTTTCCACCATATTTCCTAAATTTTTGGGATATTTGGGACACAAAAATTTTCCCCCTCACATTTTGGCCCTTGGTCACCCACATGACCTCGACATGTGTTTAAGCAACTCATTTCCAACCCCCCTCTCCTTCTCAACTGCAAATCATAATGCGACAAGTGGCCCAATGAGAAGGGGGAATTTTTTTTTACACCAACCATCCCAAAATTTTTGTATGGTTGGGAAAATAAGGTGCGCTTCTTCCAAACTTATGCAAGTTTGTAACTTTTTCATTTGTAGTGCTGCTTCCAGCTTCTTCTACTACTACCTGCATGCATGCACATGAAGATTTTTCACTGCAAGATTTCTTCCTCTCCTCCATTGCTGATACTGCCATGTGTTTTATATCACATATATCATTAATTTTACATCTTCCCTCACTTATGCAACACAACAAAAATATTTTTGAGCCTAAACCATGTCCGCATTATGCCAGAAACCATGGAGAAGAAAAACAAAGATTTGATCATAACTCACAAACCAATGATCAAAAATCAACAAATATTTAGGCATACCCTCCTATCCCATGATCCTTGAAGCTACATGAAACTGAAATTTAAGAAACATCCCTAATTTTTAATGACAAATATGCAAAAATTTGTGCCCTAGAGCATTCTTCTATCATTTTCCATCAATCCGGGAAGCGGGTGAACATGAGATTTTAAACAGAGCATAAAACAAACCTAGAAAGAATCCATATTTTTTTCATCAAAATGAGGCCCATAAGACCATATTACAACAACAGTAAGTTTTAATTTATATTTTAAGTAAGTTTTCGGAAACAAAAAAATCTTCCAGAAAAGAGAAAACACTGAAAATAAAAAAACTAAAAAACTAGGGCACACGGGTCAAAAAAAGAAAAAAAACAAATTTCTAAAATAGAAAGTGATTCGAATTGGCCCTAAAACATTTGTGAACATGTTTAGAATGTGAAGAGAACCTTGCAACGTGAGCAACAAGGAAAAAAAGTAACCCTACCCAAAATAGCAGCTCTTGGGACATAGTTTCCAAAAATAATAGTTTTCGGTTCCAAATGCAAAAAGTTACTACCACCTTCATAATAACCTATATTGTTTCTTTTTTCCATCATGAAGTTCAAGTTCACCAATGCAGATCCTGTTTCAACCCTCACATCAGAGTTTATAAGTGTGGGTAATAGCAATATCACTCACATGGGCCTGGAAGAGCTCAAACACATAATGCTAGGAGGGCCAAGAGAACCAATTAAAGAGAATATATTTACCAATGGATTGTACATAGAAGGAGACCATCACACATCTTTGAAAAACATTTAATTAGTGTTGGTGTGTGCCCAATACTATGAATCAGACACCATGACAATTAGGGAAGATGATAATTCAATCTTGGTTGTGCTTAATCCAAGGGCCATATAAGAAAGGAATGTTGATCCCCATCGAGAAGGATATGGTTGTGATCACCAAAGAATTTGATTCTTCAGAATGGTTCAATACTGACTCTTACCTTCAAGGGCTTGTAATCGGCTCATGGTTGAAGCACGAAAGGAATCCTTCTCACACACCGAAGACTCTTGCCTGTAATGAGTTCCATAATGCTTTCTTCGATGCTATCATTATTTTGAGTTGGGTAGTGGGGGAAGAAAGAACACAAATATTTAATGACGGGATGACATGGTCATGAATATATTCATGACAAGGGAGGCAATTGAGGCAGGGAAAGACCACTGGGACCATGTCTATTCATTGGCCATGGAGATGAATAGAGTCAAGTCATCTCTTCTGGTAGCTAAAGGTGTGTACTCATCGGTAGCAGAAGACTTGTCTCAAGTATGGGCTCAAAATCTATTTTCATGGTATGAGTTGATAAAGCAAACTATTGATGATATGGATTCATATCAAGAACAAGTTGAGACAATAAAAAATGATGTTGATGCTTAGATTTAGAAGCTTGGGATGCCAACAGTGAACTTGGATACTTTAATAGATGATATGTTGAAGGCATTTGAGGAGCGAGTCAAAAAGGAGGCCGGGGATCCATTCTTGTTCACCGAAAAGACATTGGAATCTATGACAGAGATACGGGCAATTATTTCCATCGCCGTAGAGAATCACCAAGTTTGGTACTCAGAGTGCATGCACATCAACTCTCTTGTAGAGAATTGGATCAAGTCACTTGGTTTTTTCCACACCCCTTAGGAGAAAAAGGTCACACTACTAGCGATGAGATTCAGTAATGAATTCAAGGGCATTGAAATTTCAGCAACAATGCTTTCAAAGGGTGTGCAATTTTTATTTCATCTTATTCATTAATGTGACTATGGTGTTATAATGTAATAAGTCACCCTTATTTTATAAAAGGGGGCTTAATGCTCTTTCCTAGGAATACCAAAAGTCACATTATGAAAAGGCAGGTGAAAAGAAACATGGGGGGTAGATGAAGAGTCATTTCTAATCCTATATAATGTAATGACACCCTCATTCTTAAGGGCTGTCAATTTTGTACAATCAAGAGATAGGATTTTTGAGCAAGGAAAAATGGATAGTTATTCTTCCACTTTCCCTACCTATCTTCCAGCATTTTACAACTTTTTAAGATGTCAAAAAAGAAAGGGGTTTCTTCTTTTTTGTGAATATGAAATTTTGAAACTTTGTGTACATGGTTTCTTCTAGTCGTTAATTTTCTAAGCATATTGTTTCTCTGCTAGAATTTTTGAATGTTAAACTTTCTAATTAGATTTGGTAAGAATCTGATTTTGTTCTTTCAAATTTAATTTAACCTATCTAATTTCTCACTCCCCTTTGCCCACCTTTCAGAAAATTATTCCCTTACAATTCGTTATAAGGGTTTGTCACGGATACAGTGGAGTGTACTTGTTGGATCCCAAGCCTCTTGGCCAACAACAATTTTCATTTTTTTTTCATTCACAATAAAGTGGAGATAGACTACCCAAATAGAAGGACCTAGATTCGTACAAACATTGGTAAGATAACCATCAATTTTTCCACCCAAATTTTTTTTCTCACCAACAGTTTTTCGGGCCCAACGTGGGATAGACTGTACAAAAATCTACACCCAAAATACGATCACAAAATAAATAAAATATATGTACAAAAAATTATGAAAATTGAAGTCCATTATTGAAAGATTGAAAAGACCCTTTATGATCCCAGAGTGTCTTTTCATTTTCCCTAAGGCAAGGTTTTCCCAAAACTGGCTGAAAAAGAGGTATACCAGCCTGAATACGTTGAGAGGAGTTGCTAAACCCACTTTTGAGGCTTTACAAAAACAATTAGAATTAAATCAAAGATAATCCCTATTTGTTCTCTGAAGTCTCTTCCCCATCTGATTCTTCAAGTGGTACCCCTAGGAATCCTATCGAAACTCCTATTGATACTCCTGTCAGTCACGGATCTTGTGAGAAGAATTTTAGAAGTTGATCATCTAAGGTGATTGCCAAGTGGAATTTAAGATGTGACATGTCTTTAAAAGGTAGTTATGTTTTATGTTGTTTGTCAGGAGATCTCATTCATCAGTTGGTAATGGTGTGATTATTCATTGCAAGGGTCATAACAGGGAGTCTTGATGTTTTTTCCATTTCTTATTGAAGTTCTTAACATTCTACTAAATCTCTTAAGGCCACCAAACACCTCAAGTTAAACTAATTTACAAGTTAAGAAACTTGATACTAAATCTCTTAGGGCCACCAAACACCCCAATTAAACTAATTTACAAGTTAAGAAACTTGATCCAAACCTTGATCTCCTCATTGTCATTCGCTTCTCCTCATGACTAGGTATTTTTACATTTATAGAATGATCATGCACTAACGGAGAAAGGTTGAGATGGCTTGCAAATATTATTGGAATGTTGATACAACAATTATCACTAGTTAAGTTTTCTTGACAGTAAATTGTTACACTCCAAGGCACTCAGTCAACATAAGAAGAAACTAGAATGCAAAACTCATTTTTCTAGTGAACATAAGAAGGATCTTTAATGAGCCACAACACTTGGAAAAGATGGAGAACAATATCTTTCACCCAAAAAATATTTAAATTTGAAATTTCATTGAATATAGAGGAATAAATTGTTGTTTTTGTGTTCTCAGGTCTGTAATTTCTAATATACACTGAACTTAGGATTTCTTCAATACTCTTTTAGTTCGATTCTCAAATATTAACCAACAAAAAATTATTAAACTTTGACTAAATATTTGTAAAAGTATTAAACTTTGACTAAATATCTGTAAAAGAATTTTTATTTTTTTTGCGAAAAAAATGCAGTCAAATTGTGAAGTGTGGTGAGAGGTTTCACTTGCAGAAGTTTAAAAAAATGTCCACATTCTAATAAGAACGACTATTATGGTTTTATTTTGAAATTTCTAAGTGTCAAAGAATTTTTTTAGTTGGTTCAAGATATGAATGCAATGTTATTTGTGGGTGAATTCATGATTGAATTTTTTTTTTTCTCTAATTGCATTATTTCATTTATCAAGTGCTGTAAGGAACATTTTCATTGCATTATTAATAGTGAAGGTTGTTTTCGTCTTGTTTCCTAAAAATTTGAGAAAGTTTAATTTTTTTCTTATTGGATTATGACATCAAGGAAGTCTAAATGCATTAAATATCATTTTATGTGTTTGAACACATTTGAAATCTGATCGAGGTGAAATAAAATTTCTAACAGTGATCCATTTTTTTGTCCTTTCACGCAAAAGTTTGAATTTGAGCTAGTGCAAAGCTTGAAAAAGTTGATGAGTTAGCTTAGGTCATTTTTTATTTCAAGCTTGAAAAACTAGATGAGTTAACTTAGGTCACTTTTTTATTTCAATATATTCACTCCCTGATGTAGAAAATAAAAAGACTCATCATTCTTCTTTTTTTAGTATCTAGTATCTTGGAGTTATAAGAAGTCATATCAAGAGTTGAAGCCAAAACATGTTTGAAGCCAAAAGAAAAGATGAAGAGTCTTTTTGTAGAAAATACAAAGAAGATTGAAAGGTATCGATTGGCGAGTTGAAGTGTCTTACGATATTATTCCAAAAATAATTAAGGAAGGGAAATTATAGAAAAAGGAATATAGTATTTTAAACATTTTAAAAGGAAGATGCAGATACACATAGAGATAAGAACTGATATAATATCATGATGAAGTTAAAGGGACTCAAAAACAAGGGAGTTTTAAGAATAAGGAATGTTGACTCGAAGATGTCATTTAGACAAATGATATGGAATTTTTTCTAAGATGATAAACAAGTATTTTGGAATTCTAGATGTGTGGGGAAGTAATTAATGAGCTTGATTGTGAAAAATAATAAAATTATTTTCTGATTGAGTGCAATTGAAATAAAGATAGAGTGGTAAAATTTGTTGTGAAAGAGATTGAATATATGGGTGTTAGGAATAAATATGATAGAGGTTTAAAGTGCTTTAATATTTGTAGGATGAAAATTACAATGAAAAATTGAATGATTTATGTTGTGTGTGAAAGCATTGATTGAAGTATTATATCAGAGATGTGAATGAAATTTGGTTGAGATCAAGTTCAAAATATTGAAGTCTTAAGGAGTTGAGATCTGAAGACATTTGAAATTAGACACATTAAGAACAATGATCAATGAAGGCAATTTTCTGCAACACATAAATTTTCTAATTACAAACCAAGGTGAGTAGACTGAAATATTGATGTTGAAGTATGAAAAAGTAATTATTCATAGAAAACAAATTTTAAAGGTCAAAAATAGTGACTTGAGAATCAATCCTGCATGCCAAAGAGGTCAAAATAATAGAAGATTTTTTTTAGTAAAGAGATTTCTAGTGTACCTTCTTACAAGATGGGAAGGGTTACAAATCTAGTGTCACCATCTGTACATGGTGAATATGTTCTTCAAACTTAAGATTGATCACACCTAAGTTGTTCAATATGAGTTGAAGTTCAATTGTACCAAGGAGTTGATGCTTCCTTGTAGGTGGCAACTTATAAAAGGTCAGTGGTAGATGACTAAATCATCAACGAAGTTGTTACTTCTTACACTAAGTTTTAGAAGTTTTAGTGAATACTAAGGAAGTAGTCTCAAGACTTGATTTGAATATTAACAAATCATTGTAACCATTTTCCATACGAGTGCACTTATTCAGTGGGTTTGCACCCAATTTGTGTCTTCCCACTTAATAATATTTTTCCTTTTTGTATAATGTGGATAGATGATTTATTTTTGAATTTATTTTTAAGATGAGGGTAGGCCTAGTAGAAAATTTGAGGAGAAAAATACATGTGTACCCCTAACATGTTTTCAGTTTGTAGAAAAGGGTGAGGTGAGAGTAAGGATTGTGGGGTTCCTTCTGAGGAGGAAATTTTCCATGTGGAAAATGTAACGAGAAGAGTCGTTGTGCTCATCTTTAAGGTCATGATTATAAGATACTGACAGAGGACCACATACTTCCAAATCATTACGGTAGTAAATTATGTGATAATGGTGGAATGAGATATTTGATGTGAATAACGTCACGATGGTAGATATGTTATCAATAGAAAGGCCGCAAAGGTAAGGAATTATAGAGAGGTTATTTTTCATATGCCATCAGGGAGGATAATAAATAGGCCTCCCACCCATACTTGGGAGTGATGATATATGGACCGATCTATTATGAGAAAAATTTCACGTTTACCTCCTTATCCAGCGTAGTGACATTTTGATTCTCATTGAGGGTGACAAGATCACAACAATGTTAAAGTTACATTCCTTTGAATGTTTTTGTATGCCTCATTTGATGCATTATTGATAGACATGATGATGTTCAAGGGATGTTAGGGATGTTGCCATATATCACCAATTTCAAGTTGTGTAGGCCGTTCTTGATGATAATCCTCGTCAGAGATAAACTATCTGAGGGACATGCAGAGAGATGGAATTTGAACTTCAATGGGTAAGACCACCTTGGAGCCATAGACTAAAGAGAAGGGTGTAGAAAGTGTAGGAGTATAGACATTATATTGATAAATCCATAGAGAAAATGGAATTTGGAGATGCAATTCTTGCCTACTTAGTTGATGGTTTTATGAGGATCTTGTTGAGTGTCTTGTTAGAGGCTTCTACTTGTCCATTTTCTTGTAGATATTATGGTGATTAAAAGATTATAGTAATGTTGAAAGTGTTACATAATTTCTTCATTTCTTTATTTTTGAAAGACTTTCCAGTACCTGTGATAGGATTATGAGGGATGCTGAAGTGACATATTATATGTTGATAGATGAAGTCGATAATTTTATTTTCTTTAGTGGAGACGAGTGGAATAGATTCTACCTTTTTTTAAAGTATTCAATAGTGGTGATGATAGAGTGATGTCAATGTGACAAATGAGGGTTGATGAGGCCAATGAGGTCAAGTCCCCATTTTGAGAAAGGCCAAACATCCTGTGCGGTTTACAGGTCCTGATTTGGGATGTGAGTGAGATTAGAATGTTGTTAAAATTTAATAAAATTCTTGACGTATGCGCAAAAAACTTTGTTAAGTGTAGGCCAATGATAGCCCATATGTAGGACATATTTAACAACAACCATACCACTAAATTTTCCACCACATATACCGTTGTGGACTTCTTGGATAACTTCAGTAGATTCATGAGATTTGAAAAATCGCAGTAAGAGGGTATAAAATCTACATTTGTAGAGAACACCACCTACAATGATGTATCAGGTAGCACATTTAATAAAATATCATTTAGCATTTTTGGATAGATTGGGGGAACTTTTGATTATGAAAGATAGCAATAGGTTTTAGTGTACCAGAGATATGTTTAATTGTCTTCGATAAGGTTGATAGAAGGGAGTTTGTTGGTGTGAGATGGTTGATCAAGTATGTGCACAATAATGAACAATTTAGATTCATCAGATGATAATGGAATGAGTGACATGAGAGAGGCCATAGTGTCTGTAAACTTATTGGAAGATCTTGGAACTATTTGGATAGTGTATTAATCAAAGGAACCTAAGATGAATTCAACAATGCTCTTATATTTTTGTAAAGTTTAATTCTTGCATTGGTAAATTCCTTTGATTTAGTCGATGACTAGTTAAGAGTCTTCATAGACGTCCAAAACTTGAACACCAAACATGATAGAAGTTTAAAGACCCATGATGAGAGCTTCATATTCATCCATGTTATTAGTGCATTCAATGTTTAGTTTAAAGGATAGAGGTATGGGAGTCCCCTAGGGAGGTATGATGGTAATATTAGCACCTCCCCTTGCTAAAACTTAGATTCATCAAAGAAAAGTATTATTCTAGTAGGAGTGTGTTCTTGATCGATGGTGTTGATGGATTCATAGGGAAATTTTTCGTGTGGTAGTTGATTTTCAGGAAGAGGAACTTCTGTGAGTTGGTCGGTGATGGCTTTCTCCTTTATATATTTATGTGATATGAATTATAGATCAAACTCAATCATTGAACTTGAGTCATCAAGTGATACAGTCACTGTGGTATGGTTTATAATTCATGGCTTTAAGAGGATTGAAGCTAGTGACAACATACATTTTATGATTAAGTAGATAGTGGTAAAGTTTATAAATTCTAAAGTATAAGGCATAACACAACTGTTTTGCTTTGATGTAACATGTATTGTAATTGTGAAGTGTGTGACTTATATAACAGACAACCTATTATCTACCTTTTTCGTCTTGATATGCTAGCATAGCGCTCAGGGCATGCCCAGTAGCAGATATGTATATAGATAAAGGCAACTGCCCTTTGCATAAGGAAGCATGAGCAAGGGCAGTGACAATGGAAGGTATTTCTTGAGGTCCTCAAAGGATTTTTGACAGTTGTAATCCCATTTGAAATGGACATCCTTTCGATGAAGATGGTGAAAAGGTTGAAAATGGTCTGAAAACTACAAGATGAAATGAAAGACTATTGATTGAAGTCTTGACCTTGAAGGACTGCATGAAGGGTTGTTTAAGGTTTATAAGGAGGATGCAGTCTTGATGATGGCATTTGATTTTGGCAGGGTTCTAGTTCAATACCCTTGATAAAAATGATGAAACCTAAAAGCTTTTTCGGTGAGGACACCAAATACTGACATTTAGTAGGGATTAAGGCGGAGGAAGTATTGGATATGAGACGACCAAAATATGACATCAAGGATGACAATGATGTGTATCTTTGCAGTGCTTGGATTTTCCTAATAGGTCGTCAACGTAGTCTTCCACAGTCTTATGAATAAGATCATGGAATATGTATGTCATTGCATGTTGATATGTGGCTCTTGCATTTTAATTTTGAAGGGTATGTCATGGTAGCAATAAGTCCCCCAAGGAGTAATGAAAGACACTTTATGTTGGTTGTCTGTTGCGATAAGCATGTGATTGTATCCGAAGAAGTCATCCATAAGAAATAGAATTTCATGGCCAGCGATGAGGTCAACAAGCTAATCAAAGTTAGGGAGTGGGAAATGGTCTTTAGGATAGGCAAGATTAAGATCTTGGAAGTTTGTGTAGATGCATAACTTGTCATAGGATTTGGTTATGGGTACAATATTATACACCCATTATGGATAATTAATGGGTAATGTGAAGTTAGCATAAAGAAGACATTGTAATTCTTCTTTGACGAGGAGGGCTATGTGAGGGTACATTTTACGTAGTTTCTGTTTAACAGGTTTAGCATTGGGAAACATGACAATTTTATGAATGTCAATATTATGGTCAATACCCAACATGTCACTATAAGACTATGCGAAGGCTTCAATGGTGTTTTGGAAAGGAAATTCATAAAGTCCTTTCAGATTCTTCTAAATTTAAGGATCGGCCAACTTTAACTATGTGAGGGTCTTATGAAGTCCCTATGTTGATGTCAATGGTAGATTCATTAAGGAGTGTTGATGTGTTCAGTGATAGGGTCTTTTAAAGGTAATGATCCTCTTCCCCCATATAGGATAAGATGGATTAGTCATTGTGACATTAAAGAATATTAATGGTAGGGGAGTCTTCCTCTACCATTTTAGGTAATACTAATGAGATAGTCTTAGTGTCATTATTAATTTCATAAGTGATCTTAAGGTGATCGTTGACTAAAAAAATTCAGATGGGATGGAAATGATATTATTTGTGTCGATAGAGTGATCATAACGAAGAGGGTAACTTTAGTTCTGATATGGGCTCATGATACATGGTGATCATGCGAAGGTATTTGCGGATGGGTTATAAAAATCCTAATCCTGTGCTTTCTCATGAGGCTTTGTGGGATTGGTCAAAGACCAAGTCATGTATTCCCTAGTTCATAACGTGTCCTAAGACCAAAGCCTATCCACGTGCATCGGTCAATGGAGGTACATTTGTGTGAAGGTTTGATTGTGTAAGAATAAAAAATTAGATGTGAATGGTTTAAGATGGTGTTTATTGTCATGATGTAGGGAAGGATGATCGATCCCTCCATAGATGAGATTAGTTTTAAGATGAGGAGGGCCAAAGGAGATGATATCTACAATGTTCGATTTATACATTGGTTGTTTAGTAGGCCTCCCATATGTGTTTGGTGTAGGGAATGTATTAAGAGCAAGGAGACGATACTCCCCATTGAGATTCGTTGCATAACATCCTTGAAGGATTTTTTGTCAAGTAATTTAGATATGGAAATGGAATAACTGGTATAGGATTGATCATAAGAATTTGAGTTTGTTTTAGGAATCAGCACGTCATTTGGCCAATAATTCATGTGATATGCTTTAAAGGGTCAGGGTCAGTTGGAACAGTGAAGGTCTTACCTTCATGTTTGTATTTGAGACAACGGTATAAAGTATATGGGATACAATGCATAACACATATACTAAGGTCATCTTAGACAACATATTTTATTGAAATCTCCCCCTCTACAAGATATAATAGTCCTGTGAAGGACATTTAACATGCTAGTTTAATAGGTAAGATAACCGTGCTTAATATAGGGGCAATGGATGTCGTTAAAGGCACGTAATACTACAGGCGCTTGAGCGATGATAGTGTTAGGTAACCGGCGCTGATTAAAATTATGTGATGATATGATATTGATGCTTAGTGCCATTTTCAATCATAAATCTCTTGAACAATAGTATCATCGATTTTTGTGGCCATGATAAGTAGATGCAAGAGATCATGATCTTCGGGATGTAAAGATTAGATCTCATGAATCATCAAAGTTGATATCGACTGATATTTTGAGGGTGTCGACTATGTTTGCAAATGGTTTCAGATCATCAGATGGTATTGATATGGATTGAATTTCTTCGATCATCGCTTGTTGATGTTGACACGAGGTTTAGACAAGCTTGTAAAGGGACATCTTCATAGGAGCTTGATGAAGTTTTTGATGATGATATTTTGTACAGAAGAGGTGGATTGGGTGTATGGAGAAAAAAATATGGATACCTTTTCCTTAGAAGAGGGTAGAGGATTAAGTGATTCAGGAGCTAGTGAAATAGAGATCTTGGTTTTGTTTTGATACGAAGCTTTAGGGTCTTGCGCGCGGGCTCTAGTAGTTATAGGAACCACATTCGATTTGATGGAGGGGGTCTTACTGGAAGAGGCCTCACTCTTGCTGGATGTGGATGTGGTATTGGATGATGGTTTAGAAAGTTTGGGTTTAGGGGTTGTATGAGTCTTTTTTTATTTGGATGTCTTAGATCAGTGGGGATAAGGCCTTTACTAGGAAGGCTTGTGAATAATAGCGTGGAGGGATTTACCATACCCAGTATAATGTCCTGAAGTGTGATGATACTCATAGAATGATTTGAAATTATACCAAGAGGGTTTCCACTGTGGAGAGATAGATGACTTGAGAGGAGGTATGATGGATACTTAAATAACCTTTTCAAGGGTTCTAACATAGTACCTTATCGAAGTTGATGTTAAGGGGATTCATGTTTTGTTTAATGAGAAAGAAGTTAGAGTGGATGGGGTCATGTTTTGTGCAACATGATTAAGTGTTAATTGAGGAACGAATTTAGATTCAGTGTCAGTGACTGTGAATTTATAAAAAGGATGGGGCCTTAAGATGGAAGGAAAGGGCTTTACTTTGTGACATGATTTATTTGATGATTATGAGATATAGTTTCTATTTTTCTAGAGGAGTGGTTTTTGGGTTGTATGGTGGATTTTTTGAAGTTTTGCATGTGATGTCGGGTGGCCTGGTCATTGAAATAAATTTTAGGAATTTCCATGACGAGTTTATTTTCTATTAGGATTTCAAAGAGGTCATGTGAGGGTTTAAAGTAGATGTGGTAGATGGAGAATGGTTTGTGGTCTTGTTGGTGAAAATACTAGAGGATTCAGATGGTTTAGTTGGTGCTTTCATGGTGGAAGCACTAGGTTTTGGAGGTGTAGGTGGCAGATGTTTAATAGTATTGGTGGTGTGATGAGAGTTGACAACATTAGATTGAGTTTGAATAGTGGAATGTGCATGGTTTTAAAAGGGTTGTTTAAAGACGTCCAAGTTTTGATTTAGAGGTGCGTTCGGATTGTCAAGTTGTAATTCACCTTGGTTGACAAGGCTCTAGAGGATGTTTCTAAATGAACAACACCTTCCAATGTTGTGGCCTTGGACATGATGTTATTTACAATAGTCATTTTCATGATACCATGAAGGCTTTTAAACTAATGTGTTGATAGGTTGGATAGGTGGGAGTGTGATCATACACACGACTAGGAGTATGTTGAAGAAAAAATTGTATGATTCTTTGATGGGTATATAGTTGCATTGGGTTGGGTGCATTTGAAATCTAAATAAACTTTAGATGTGGCCTTTACAATGACCATGTTTTTTGAGTCTTTAAATTTATCATTACTGGAAGAAGGTTTGAAAGAGGACTCATGATTAGGTTTATTTGATTAGAGGTTGAATTTACCATTCTCGAGGGCATGAAGTTATAATTTAAGGACCATGGTAAAGGCTTCATCAAATGTTTGGAAATATTTGAAGTGTTGATGATATATGTTTAGTGCATGATTGATCAAACAACTCGATTAATTCAGTTTGTGGGAGGGAGAAGGATAATTGAAATCCCGTGCCAACGGGTGACGAAGTCTGCAATAGATTCATCTTCAAATTGTTTGATAGCGTATAGGTCTGTAATGGAAATATTATGAGAGATTTTGATGGAGATTTTTTCTAAAACTAATTGTGCAAGATATGTGAAGGAAAAGAGGTAATACTGTGGGATATTATTATACCAGTCTAGTGTGGGCCCTATTAAGGAGATAAGAAATGTCCATAACATGATTTCTTGATCATGTATGATAAGGTAGCATGTGTGATGGAAAGCTCAAATGTGTTGTTAAGGGCCATCCTTACTATTTAATTTAATGAAATTTGGGAGTTCCCAGTGTGGGGGATAAGATTTGAAAGGAACTGATGGATGAATAGTGATGTGCAAAATAATCAACCAATGATATTAGGTCTCATACCCTACTGTTCATTAAATGTCAACCCAGGGGTGTAAGCTTTTCAAAGGGCCTGCAAAATATATGCTACAGTACTTTGGAGTGAAGTCTTTGTAGGCTAGAAATTTATCAAAGAGTATAAAGTAATGCTTATGCAAATTGGAAAGTAAACTATAGAGGTTGCTGATCTGTAAATCCAAAACTCAACACATTATGCACTCATTAACTTTTAGAAATGAAAAACTGATAATCAATCCACACAACGTAAATAGGAAATGGAGGAATAGGATCTTCCCTACAATTCCTTCCGAGGGGGCCCTTCCTCGTGCAGAAGTGAGTTCTGATCCTACCCTAGAAACTCACAGAACTGCTCAAGAAGATAAACGATTCATCTATTGAGCTGTAGTAATTAAAGATTGCTACAACAAAGAGAGATTATAATGAACTCAAGAGCACAACTCACATTAATATATTCTATCTTCACACATTTACAATTATGCTTTTCTCACACAGCTATCACTTCGTTCCTCAATCTATTACTACCCTTTCATTCTCTCTGAATATATATATATATATATATATATATATATATATATATATATATATATATGTATATATATATCACTAACTTATTCTATACTAGGAATATGATCAAAAACCACTCAAACAGATTATAGTTGTTCGGTTTCATATCTGTTGAGTGAAGACATTTAATCCCTGTCTTATTTACATGATAGGAAATAATTACAAAACTACTTAACAAAATAACCATATCATTACATATGATGCGTTAGGATAGCTGGCACTTTTTGTCTTATGCTGCGGTGTGAGCTGGATAAGTTCTCTTTGGCTATGGGCAGCTGGAGGTGCATACTACTCTGTTGTTGCATGTATTTCTAGAAGATGCTACGAGCAAGCCTAGAGCTTGTTACGGGTAAGATAAATCACCCAAAGACTTCTTAGACTTGTCCAAACAATGATGTCACTTGGTTGACTCGTTCTCTAGCTTCATATGCTCAGCTCCATATACTTCATGATGCCTCATTTGTTTGTTGAATACCATGATTCTCTCTTATCATTTCCCAGCCAGTGGCTATGGGCTGCTGTAGGAGCATAACCAGAGTTGCTACGGGTTGGGGCCTACTACTTTAAAAGCTTATGGCATCTTGTATTTTGTTCATAGAGACATCAGAAACATCAGTTTGCACAAGAGACAAGATTCACCACAGTAAATAAGTATATTAAATCTTAATGAACATATAAAACTAAATATATGCAAAATCATAACTTTATCTCATATCAACCATCAAGAGGAGATAAAAGTCTCAAAATTGTACGTGTAAGAGGCTTAAAAAAGGATTTAGATGAGGCCAAAACATGCCAATATGTGGCCTCATCACATCCCCCAACTTAGATTCTTGCTTGTCCCTGAGCAAGTTGGCTCATCTTGAGGGCACAATATTTTCTGTAGTCATAGGGGTCTTGATTACCTATCTGGCCATATCCATAGAGACCTCCCCTTATCCCAAGCTCATGCCATAAGGCTATCTCTTTTTCTTTATCCAAAGGTACTATTTCCCTCCAATTTGGAATGGGATACCAGAAGATGGGAGGATGAAACCTCAATCCTATCCATCCTTCCTTTTTCATTCTTACCAGTTCTATGTAATCATGCACCCTTTTTAAGGCCTGCTTAAAATTGACAGGTGAGTTTGGCTCTTTATTTCTCAGTATAGTGGGCAACTCATCCCATCTTGATTTGCAGGATACATAAGTTGTTTTACCTTCTTTATCCAGGAATATCAAATATCGGTTCTGGACAGCTATCCGCCTTTACCTGACCCATGTAGCCAATCTATCCTCTGATACAAACTCTGCCCATTCTTCTACAATGTCCTCAAGGTAACCACTTTCTCCCCTTATCATTAAGGTAGACTGTTTTTCCATTTCCAGATACTCATTTTCCTGTTCTTTTTTTCTCTTCTCACTTTTCAGGTAAGATGTGAAGGCATCTAGAAATATGTCACCCAGGTACATGTTAGGATTCCACTTTACATTAGAAGGAACAATAAAGTTATGAATATAAAACTCACTCAGCTATTGCCTGAGTGTTAGGATCAGATTCTCTATACATGTTAAATAATGTTTTGGGGTCATCTACAACATAGGGAAGGTTATTTTATACCTTCTCATATCTGAAATGTAACCATTTCTCCTGCATATATAGGGCATATACTCATGGTGGAGGTCTGTATTCTAAAATCCTAGTAGAAAGATCATACATATTTTCTACTGTCATCTTGAGTCCCTCTATTTCTACATCCTGGTTTTCCACCTTCTCCAGTAATGTGTCATGTTGTTACCTTGCTTCAACATGCCCTTTAAATCTTTGTACTAGCCTTTGAAAAACATTATAATCTTCAAGAAAATTTTCTTCTAAGAATGTATATAGGTCATCCTTAGGTCCAACTGAATAGATATTTTTAAAAGTGAGGTCAAAATGTATTACCTTAGGCTTTGCTGCAGGCTGTTTCTGTGCTTTATATGGAACCATTTGGAGTAAGGACTCATTCTTTTCCTTTGTATTTACATTCATATTTTGGTTTAGGTTCAAGTTCAGGTTCTTCTGCAGGATCTTCTTCTTTTTCTTCTTCCATGGGAGTCTTTTCCAAGGCTTATGCTGCTCCTATCAGGGCATCCAATCCTCTTGTTCCTTCCAGGTTTCTTATGATGTTTCTTAAAATGTTGATTTCCTCCACTGCTTGCTCCAGAGTTTGGAATTTAGGTTCTTGTTTCCCTTCACTTTTCACCTCTTCAATTTCTTCCTGCTGCAGTATGTCAGGAGGTGTTTGTTCTTACTTTTCCTCTTCTTCTGAACTTTCCATCTCTCTTACTATCTCAAAACCTTCTTTTGTGATAAAGACTTCTTCCTTTTTCTTCTTTGGAGGTGTTTCTTCACTGATGTCTATTGTCTCTATTTGTGTTGTTCTTTTCCTCCTTATCTCGTGAGACCTTCTTATAGCTGTCATTTTTCTCTTTTGTTCCTTATTGGGGGTAACTTCCTTTACTACCTTTTCTTTTCCTTTTTTCTTAGGAGTTGAGGTAGTCTCAGTTTCTTTAGGTGCCTCCTCTACTATAGGTGTAGGGGGTTTTTCTTCCTTTTCTTGCATGCTATGCTCTCTACCAGGTGGTGTTGCCTCTACACCTTTCATATTCTTGGAGACAGAGCCCTTTGATTCTACAGATACAGAGGCATTTGTTTCTTTCTGAGGGATAGGCTTTTCTTACTCCCTACATCTTCTGTGGTTTCTTTATCTGAGGAAATGATGAGCCTCCTTCTTCTTTTTGCCCATAGCAGTAGAGCTCCTAGTATTTCTTGTTATGGGTGTGCTAGAATCATCTTCTTTCTCCCTAGGGACCCTTATGATATGCTTTCTTTTTGTCCTCCTTTCTTTTTTTGACTATTTCTCAGGGGTTTCTTCTTTTTCTACTCTTTCTTCAACTTTTTCTTGACTCTTCTCTTCTTTTGATGTCGTAGGTGGCTGGTCTGGGTTCCCTATTACTTGGTTTAAATCAATACTAGGTTAGATGTTTTGGAGGCCTTGCTTGGTGATTCGCTAGGATTAGACAATTATGAGATAAGGCATTCTTCTCCCCTTTATGATATTCTTTTACCATTTTCTTTAGGCTACTTAGCAATTGGTTTGGGACATTTATTACCATTCCATGTCTTAAGTGATTTAAGTATTTAAATTTCATTGTATAGAGTAGGGAATACCTTCCTTTGCATGTCAAGTATTTGATGATGAATGTAACAATTTATCTCTAGGCCTCAGGTAGGCTTCTTGTCTCAATACCCCCCTTTGTCTAATTATATTGCTCCCCTTAGAAGAATTGACTGATCTGATTTGATGCACATTAGATTTATCCTCCCAATTTTCTCCATTTTGAGGGAGTCCTGTCACTTTCCCAATAAATTCTTCTATTACTGGAAATGATACACCAAATTTCGTGGCTCACTATCCTTTGAATGTGCTTACAAATTGCTCTGCTCTCTCATTCGAGTACTTGGTTAGTAACTGGAACTAATTTTTCCATCCAGCCCAGTTCAAATATATCCTAGCAATGAGGGTTATTTCTCAAGGGTGTGACATCGGTGGGATCTCTACGAATAACTATTCCTCCCATAACTTCTGCAGATAAGTTTTTTCTTTCTTCTCTCTTTGTTGATTTTCACCCTTCTTTGTTTTACTTTATCACATCTTAGGGGCAATCTTTAATTGTCCCCTGTAATCGAGGCACACATCATTACTTCCTCAGTTCTCGTGCTAAGGGTAATTAAGTCCTGCCCGTAGTGATATCCAATCCTACCTCCTCCCCTCAGATAGCTGTCACTCATCCTGAGTGAAAAAAACATTTCACACATGTCATATATGTATTGCTGAAGGAACGTATTAATGTCCCCTCATGATGGTGATAGAAAAAGAGTAAATAATTAAGGAATATATTTAATTTTAACATTTCTTTTCAAGAAATACATAATTACTACTTATAGATATTACCTTTTTACCTTAGTGTCACCTATTTGTTTCTCCACGTGACACCTTTTTATGGAAATATGATTTGTGCAAGGGTTTGGTGTGCAACACTTCTTCTAATGAGTAATTTGATTACAAGGGTCGTTTGAAAATGACTTCTATCCTAGAATTTATTTATGAAATTTTTATGCTTATGTAAATCAGATATGAGGTTCCTCTTAGACTTGGTTGGAGGTCCTTGTTTCTATTTATGCATCTGTAATATGTGAAAACCTGCAAAAACGATACCTCCTTGCATGATGCTTGTGATTTTTAGGAATTTACATTCCTTCTTCTTTTGTATGATGCCTGTAAGTTCTAGAGTGGATTTTTGTATCCCTTGTCTTGACTACCCATAGCACTACTTTGTTGCAGCACTCTGAAATTGTGCTCGTAGCGACCATGAGGTTTCCCGTAGCACTGAATAGGTAGTATGATTTAACCAAGGGTTCACCTGTAACAAGCAAGGAATGCTTGTAGGAAGAGAAAGAGTACCTACAACAAGAATTTTTCTTTGTGAAATTGTTTGAGACCCTCAGCTTTTACCTTATCTCATTCACTAGCAGCAAAAGTGCTACGAGTAGAGTTTTGGATTCCTCAACCTCGTAGCACGTTTAGAAAGTGACCGCAGCAACTGGAAGGTTACTCGTAGTAACTGGAAGGTTACCTGTAATAATTGGTTGAGGAGCCCGCTACAGTTGGAAGGTTACTTGCAACAACTGGAAGGTTCCCCGTAGCAATTGATTAAGTAGCCCGTAGCAACTGGAAGGCTACTCGTAGCAACTGATTAAGTAGCCCACAGCAACTGGAAGTGGCAAAAGTAGGTTTGATTGAGGTGTTTTTCTTCCCATTTTTCTTTTTTAGTTTTTTTCCCTGAATGGCCAGCGAGTTGGTTTTCCATTCAGGCCCTTTTCTATAGTTTTGAGCAGCCAACAAGCTAGTTTTCTAACCAGAATCTACCAATAATGCCCAAAAAGTGTTTTCATTGTTGTTTTTGTTTTGTTTTAATCCTGCTACTTCCTGTAGTAGGATTTTTATTATGGCCTTATTAAGGTCTATATACATAGCATTTTAATCTTCTTCCCATGTGAGGTAGAGATCATCCTCCCTTCTTTCCTCATCAATGTCCTTTTCCTTTAAACTTGGTGGGTCAATATAAGGGTTTTTCTGCATGGACTGCTACACTTGCTGTGAGAATTGCTCCTTTGATAAGGGTTTCTTGTATACTTTGAGTCTGTGACCGTTAACTAGGAGTTTGAATCTCACCAGATCAATTGTTTATAGTTGGACTACACCATTGTCATAGACATGTTCAATATCATATGGACCAAGCCATCTTGTTTGAATTTTCCTTTGTGATCTTTGTATTTTGAATCGAAAAGTAGGGCCCAATCTCCATGTGTGAACTGCCTAGGTTTTATGTATCTGTCATGCCATCCTATTCACTGCTGTTGTATCAATTATGTGTTATGAAGTGCTTGTTGTCTGTACTCATCCAAAGCATTGAGCTGCATCAATATTTTCTTGTGTGCTTCAGAAATATCAATTCCTAGCTCTACTGCAGTCCTCAGAGTTTTGTGTTCAAATTCTATTGGCAGCATTGGTTTCTTCCCATACACCAGCTCATATGGTGTGAAGCCAATAGTTGTTTTCCGTGTGATTCTGTATGCCCATACAACCTCGTGGAGTTTGGACTCCCAATCCTTTCTTGATAGATTAACTGTTTTGGTCAAGATATTTTCTAATTCTCTATTCATGACTTCAACCTGGCCATTGGAATATGGATGGTATGGTGTGGAATTCTTATGTCTTATCCTATATTCTTCCACTAGATCAGCAATGAAATCAGCAGTAAACTGTGGCCCTTGATCTGTAACTATTTCCCTTGGTACACCATATCTTGTGAATATCTCTTCGTATAAGAAAGACGCCACTTTCTCATCTTGAGTATGTGTCAGTGCTTTTACTTTAGCCCATTTGGTGACATAATCTTTACATACAAGGATGTACTCTTTGTTATTTTATTTAGGGTCTATGCACCCAACAAATTCCAACCCCCATTTGTCAAAAGGTTCCAGTTGCAGCTGAGGTTGTAAAGGCATCTCATCTGACCTTGTAGGCCTCCCCATACATTGGCATTTATCACAGTGGGTTGTATATCTGTTTGCATCCTTATGCAATGTAGGCCAGTAGTATCCTGTAGTTAGGATTTTGTCTGTTGTTCTTTTGGCTGCAAAGTGTCCTCCACATGGCTCGTCATGGCATGCTTTGAGAATGTCAACTACTTGATCTTCTCGTAGACATATTCTTATTACACAATCAGGTCCAGTATAGAAGAGAAAACTAGAAATCCAAGAGTACTTACTGCTTTTCAGTATCAAGGCATGCTTCTCTTTTGAGGAAAAGTGAAGTGGCAATTGTCTAGAAACAAGGTATTTTTCTATATCAGAAAACTAGGGTGTAGAGATAGTGAGGGCGAAGAGGTGCTCATCGGGAAATGAGTCATCTACTATTCCATCCTCTTGATTACTTTGTAATCTTGAAAGGAAGTCAGCTACAACATTGTCCTTCCCTGGTTTATCTAGTATAGTAATGTCAAATTATTACAACAAGAGAAGCCATCTTACCACTCTTCCAGATACCGATGGATTATTCATGAGGTACATGATAGCAGCATGATCTGTGTGTATGAAAGTTTGATAGCATGTGATGTAATGTTTGAACTTGTTGATTGCATATTTAGGTAATGCCCAGTGTGGTCCACGTAATATGGGGGTTGATATGAGCAACTGCTTTAGTAGATTGAATGCTTCATTACAGGTGGGAGTCCATACAAACTCAACATCTTTGTTTAGAAAGGTGAATAATGGGGCTGCTATTTTGCTAAAATTGTTGATGAACCTCTGATAGTAAACAACATGACCCAAGAAGCAACGTCCATATTTTTGTTTTTGCGGTACCGGAAGGTCCTTGATGATAGCAATCTTGGCTGGGTCCACTCTTATCCCCTTTTCAAAGACATGGTGTCTTGGCACTATCCCTTCCTCCATGAGCATGAAACATTTCTTATGACTTAGGGATAGGTGATTTTCTTGACAACATATTAATACTTTTTCTAAGTTATTCAGACATACCTCAAATGTGTCTCCGTAGATGGTGAATTCGTCCATATATATCTCTACACAGTCATGTGAGAGATCTGAAAATATGCTAAGGACTGCTCGCTGAAATGTGGCAGACATATTGCATAATCCAAATGGTAGGAAAACATATGTGAATGTTCCCCATGGGCATGTGAATGTGGTCTTCTCTTGATCCTCAGGAGCAATGTGGATCTGATTGTATCCACTGAAACCATTTAAGAATGCAAAGTATTTCTTTCCTACAAGTGTGTCTAGCACTTGATCAATGAATGGCAGTGGGAAATGGTCCTTCCTTGTAGCTACGTTCAATTCTATGTAGTCTATACATATAAGCCACTCATGTCCTTTCTTGGGTACAATGACTAATGGAGAAAACCAACGACTGTCAGAGATTGGATAAATGAATCCTGCATCTAAGAGTTTCTGTATTTCAGCCTTGACTATTTATTTTACTGTTGGGTTCATCCACCTTTGTGGTTGGCGTATGGGTTTGCATTCTTCTTTGATGTAAATGTGGTGTGTACACTTTTCTGGGTTTATGCCTTGCATGTCTTCATAGTCCCATGCAAAGGCTCCTATGTTTGCATGTAATATGGCTGTCAATTTTCTTTCTTCTTCCACACTTAATTTGTTATATATGCGGAGTGTCTTGCCTGGGATTATTTCTATGGATTTTGTGTCTTTTGTCATTTTTTCTATGCTACTGATTGATCACATGTGGCTGCAGCTGTGTGGTAGCAACTGATGGAAGATCCTTTGATCACTTTCAGCTGGTTCTTCTTTTGACGATAGATTAGAAAAAGGACAATGAATACAAGGCAATTCTTCAGGAGTGGATTGTTCTACCTGATAGTTGTTTTGTAGTATCTTGGAGATAATGGTATCCTCTTCTAGATCTACCAATGTGTATGCATGATCTATTGTTAAAGCAAGGAAAATATGTGCCTCTTCTTCTTCTTCAATCCAGATACGCTGGTCCTTGTCTTGTGATACCTATGCCGGAGGGTACAAAACCAATTGCATGGTGATGTTCCCACTTGAAATCTACATGTTTCCAGATCTAAATCTAATTAATGCATTTGTGGTGGCCAACCATGGCCTACCCAAGATCAGAGGATATCCTCCAAGTTTTTTTTTTGGCTATAATACAATAAAATCTGTAGGGTACTCCCATGAATTTACTAATATGACCAGATCTTATATTATTCCTTTTGGTCGTACTGTGGATTTGTCTACCATTTGCAGCATTGTAGATGTGGGATGAATATGCTACAAGTCTTATTTAGGCATTGTTTCCATTGTTATGACATTGATGGCAGCTCCTAGATCGATCAAGGTATTATGGACTTGTTATCCATTGATCTGAATAGTGACAACTGGAAAGCCTGGGTCTGCATATTTTTGTGGTAGCATTCCTCCCAGCATGATTTCTGCCAAATTTCCAATGACATGGACTCTATTAGGATCCTTCTTCTTCCTTCCATATTTCCGAAGGCACAAATCTTTGATTGCCTTGGATTAAATGGGGACATCTTTAATGGCCTGAAACAAAGGAATCTTTACACAAAAATTCTTTAGTTGCCCTAAGATATAAAACTCAGGTTCAACAAGAGTGCGTTGAAGGTTCAGACATTCTGGGAAGGGTGGTGATATTGTTTCTGCATTCTCTTTATTGGCTGGTTCAGGATCCTTCTGTGGTTGTGGTGTAGACTGTGGAATGGATATTGTGGGGTTTTTCATTATGGGTGGACTTGGAGGTGGTAGAGTTCTTCCTGAACGTAGGTAGACTTCATTGATGTCCAATGTATAAGCGGGGTACTATGTTATTTCAACAGTACATGTTGGTTGAGCCAACTTATTGGTAGGATTTGGCACAGGTTGAGCAGGTATTTGAGCTGGTCTTGCTGGTTGTGTGTTCGACATTATTACAAGATGTTGTGGGAACCCACCTTGCTAATTTACCCAAGGTTGCTGCCCTCTCTATGGTTGCGGCCATGGGTTTGCAAGATTTTGTGGACCATCTATTCGTGTTTTGTAGATGGGATTGTTGTCTGGTTAGAACCCTGAACTAAATAAACAACCAACAAAGAAAAAATAAAAATTAAAGTGGTTTGATTGAAATGAATGCAAAAAAGTCACAAAATAAATATTTTTATTATCTTGATTAAGTTAAAAAAGGTGTGAAATGTGAAAAATGGATAACAGGGTACTAAAAGAAGGCATTTTAAGGCTAGTTTCAGGTAAATTAAAGGATGGAGTCCTTGATATACCCAAATTTATGTGAGGCCCGAATATGTGCAGGTGTCTGTATAAGGTGTGGTGTTGGGGCCCACCCCCTCATTTCACGATTCTAGAGTGATAAGGATGTCGAGTTCTTAGCCGATATACCACCCACCATATTTTTTATACTTGGCTAGGACACTAAGATAGCTTATCCTCTTGTTGATGAAATCCAAGTAGGTCCACCTAGGAAGGATTGTTTAGATGCAAATTAAGTTTGATGTGGTTTGGTTATGTGTGAAGAGATTTTTATGAATGTAATTCCATTAAATCCTAATTAAGCTATGTGAGAAGAAAAGTATGAGTGTTCATTTTAAGATCCAAAGGAAATATTTTATTTGATGAGAACAAACACACATAAGATATAATGCTAAAATAAATGATGAAAGTAAGAAGAGTGTACCTGTAATCCCCTTTCCTTTTTTAGTTTTTTAATGTTAAATTTTAAGAAATAACACCTGCAAGGCACTCCAAGATGAAAGGGTTAGATGGAATTGAAAATAAAAGAAATGAAGGATATAAAATCTAAATCAAAAGGGACTAAAAAGGTCCCATCGGGCATGCAAAGATGTTTATGGAATTTTTTTATTAGGTGATATAAATGCTAAAAATTCCAAAAAATCAAATAGAGAAGGCTTTACCGATACTTGTGCCGACAATCGTAATGTCGGGATGGTTGAATATAGACAATGTGAAGATCTCCTCCTTTCACTAAGTGATAAGACCTATATATAGAGAAAAATAAAAAAAAGAGATATTAGATAAATATGATAACGAGTTGCTCATTGAATGCTAATCCCAAGAATATGAAGGACTTCCTTGAAGGGTGTTAACTCATTTAATACAATCAAGTGATTTTGACAACAATAAGATAAATGATAACATCGATAATTTGAAATTCAAGAGGGATGGGAAGGTCATGTTCAACATTGTAAGTGGCCCAGTTTAGGGTGGTAGAAATCTCTAAGTCCTTGAAGTATTTGTACCATAACTCTTTAGCGGATTCTTGCTCTTCTTAGATGATTTCTATCTGCTCCTCGATATCTTTGATGTTGGGAGAGAGTGTGATTGTGCACAAGCTGAGTTCGTGGATAATTTCAATTTTTTCCCACAAAAACGATTGCTAGACGATCTTATATGTTAGTGATTAGGTGCGAAGGACTTGGAAGAGTCATTTACAGAACATCCATCTTGCAAAAAATTGATTATATCCAAAATACATTACTTAAAATATGATATATGCTAGAAATAATTAAAAAAACAACGATCGACGGCTATCCAGGATTAACAACAATCAAAGACAAAATGCTTATTTTGATAAAATATGGATGAAACAAACAATAATATAATATGTTTATGTTGTTTTTTAGTTAGGTTCTATAATTGCTGAAAATACCAAAAAATCAAATAGAGCAGGGTTTACCGATACCTGCGCTAACAATCATAATGTCGGAATGATCGGATACGATCAATGGAAGAGATCCTCCTTCTGCCAAGTGAGAATACATGTATACAAAGACAACCGAACAAAGAGATATTAGATAAATGTGATAGCGAGTTTCTTGGTGAATGCCAATCCTAGGAATTTGATGGACCTCCTTAAAGGGTGTCAACTCGTGTGATACAATCGAGTGATTTTGAAAATAATAAGATAAATTATAATAACAATTAATCAAAATTCAAGGGGGATGGGCGAGTCATGTTCAACGTTGTAAGTGGCACAGGCTAAGGTGAAAGAAAGCCTGAACTAGTCATACCGGAACTCTTCAGCGGATTCTCGCTCTTATTGGATGATTTCAATCCACTCCTCAATATCTTTGATGTTGGGAGATAGTGTGATGGTGTACAATATGAGTTCGTGGAAAATTTCAAAATCTTCCCACATGAACATTTGCTTGATGATTGAAATATTGTATATGCTAGTGATTGAGTGGGAAAGACCTGGAATAGTCATCTACAGAAAATCCATCTTGCAAAAAACTTATTAGATCGAAAATAGATTGTTGAAAATATGATATATGCTAGAAATAATTGAAAACAAACAGATAGATGGTGATTTAGGATCAACATCAATCAAAGACAAACCGATTTTTTTGATAAACCATAGATGAAACATAAAATAATAAAATTTTAGAAAAAGATTGAAATTTCTAGAATAGAATAGGAGGAGCCTAGAGGCATGTGAGATTCAGAAAATAGAAATTTAAATGTGTTTGTAGGACATATATAACACCCTGATTTTGTAAGTTATCTTGGTGATTATTTTTCATACTGTTGTATCTGCTGAAATGAAGGCAAACATGTTAAGATATATTTTGATCTTAAAGGAATGTGTTGCTAACTTGGATTCTAGCATGCTGTAATTTAATTGCATGGGACAGCAGTTATTGTTGCTTGTGTGTTTGCTGATGTGACGAAAAATTGTCGTATACTTGCTAAACTCTCTTTGCTGATTGACAGCACACCTTGAATCAATTCCATTGATCCAAAGTATGCTGTGGTCTTCATGTGATTGCTTTGTTGATTTACTCTTGAACCGAACTAGACGTTGATATAAATGTGCAGCACCTGATTGCAGGTATGAGCAGCTGGCACGCAAATGCCAACGACAAAGGTACGATTCTCGAACCATGCACTGTCGTACTTAAGACCTCGTGAGGCAGGAAATGTCTGGACATGGGTGGCTTTGGCATGTGAAGCAAAGGACGAAACGTCCTGCACAACATTGACATGAATGTCAGTTGGAAGACTGGATTGGAGGTTGATTAGTGTTAGTGGTTAGAAGGAATTAAATCCTAAGCTAATCCTAAGTTCTACCATACATCCTAAACTACTATCCTAAGTGGATTTTTAAATTATAAAAAAAAAGAAAGGGAAATAAACCTAAGTCCTATTAACCTAAAAACTAGACTATGACCTAGGTTGAACACTAATATAAATCCTAAACTAATCCTAACCTAAAGGGGACGCACAGACCCTTAGAGGGAGAGGATAAGGATGAAGGGGTGTTTAATGGCATTAATGGGGAGTCCATACGTGGACAGCAGTTTGGCGGGGACAGGTAAGTGGCAGAGGTATCTAGTGGACATGGAACTAAATTTGGTTTTGCATGTAAAATTCAAAATTAGGAGTTCGCTAACTCAAGTTGGCAGTGGCGTGGAAATTGGGAAAAGACAGAGCCTTTAATGCATTAAATTTTCTTGGTCCTCGTGACCAGCTCGCCTTGGAAAGTGTATGAGGGAAATTTGATTGTTTATTGTGTCGATTCATATTTTGTGAAGTTGCTCTGCATTTGGTTTTTTTGTTTGGTTCAGTCGAACCAGTTTCATTGGGTTTATCACTGTTCTTTGGAAATTTGGAGGCTGTTGCTGAGCCTGAAGAGGAAAGGATTGTTGGAAAGCTCGTGCTGTCGCCGTGGAAGGAAATACCTTTGGTAGACGCGATTTTCTTCGAGTTTTGAGGAAGAATTTACAGGCATGTTAAGCCCTTCTCTTTAAAAATACTTGCTTTGTTTAAACATCTCATTAAAACAACCCTGCTCTTGGGTTTTGGGTTTATGTGATTTTTGTCGTGTTGATACGATTTGGGTTCAGTCGATTCTTGCTGTCGTTTTTGAAATGATAGGTAAAATCGTTTCTGGTTGTTGTGATTTGATCTGTCTTTGCATGAATTGAGTTGGAATAAGAACTTGTTGTATTGGTTGTTGATGGTATTTGGGAATTCGAGATGGGTTTTTCTCTGCTTAAATGTTATATAAGAACTGTGCAGGCTGTGTGGGTTGTTTTCACTGCTGTGCGATTGTTCTTTTGTTATATGACATTTTGTGATAAAATTGTACAGGATGTACGAGTTGCATGATGTCGTTTCTATACTGAAATTTCTCTTAAAGGAAATAAAACTTTTCTTTTCCTTCTGTTGTTTCGGGATTAGAAGGAAATAAATTTTTGGATTTTAAAGGAATTAGCATTAGAGTTTTATCTGAGCATTACGAACTTGGTTAGAAGGAAATGATAGTAATGTTTTCATTGTTGTGCTTCTTCTTTTATATAAATGGACGAATACAATTTGGGTATTCGTGGGAGCTAGAAAAGAAATTGTTTTCTTCTGAACTTATAAATGATTACATTCTTTCTTGCTGGGATGAAAGGTTGATTTTGTTGTGTTTATGGAAACGACTTGATCTTACAGTTTGGACAGTAGTCGTGAAAACGAGCTTGGCTGGTATTTCTGAACATTAAATGAATTATGTTGATTCTTGCTGAGGGGGTTAGATGATTTGTTGTGTTTTATTGATGCTGTTCGATCTTTTAGTTCAGACTGTCTTTGTGAAAACGCACTTTACTTTGGATTGCTGTGCAAAGGAAGAAATGCTTGGGAAGTTGTCTTGCTGTTGGACCTGTTTTGATTATACTTTGTTGTGCATCTGATATCCTATGCGGGTTTTTAATAATAAGGGTATTATTGTATGAAAATCACATTTTTGGGTTTTGTACATCATTGTGAATAGAAAAATGGATTCGGGTAGAAAAATTTATTGGTAAGGAATTCTTCTTCTGTCTGCTGTTTTGATTTGGTAAAATCAGTAGTCGGATGGTTTATTGAACTTGTAAGTTCAGTCTGTATAGAGGACAGTGGCATTTAAATCGTTTCCTAAGTGCTGTGTTTTTCTGTACAAACGGAATTTTGAATGTTTCGTGTGGTCTTCTGATCTTTGCACTGTCAGTCAAGGAAAAATGAAACCGGCATGAATAATTCTTGTTGAGTTGAAGAAAATGGTTGTTTTCTTATTTGAATAGTTAAAGAACGAATTCTTCTCTTTTGCTGTTTGAATTCTGGAAATAGCATTGAAGTCTTACTGTGCATTATGATTGGTCTTGCTGTAGGTAACAACAATGAATAAATTTTATTTTGAACGGAATGTGTTCATAGAATTAGGAAATCATGTGAATAATTGACTGCATGATTGTATAACTGTTTATCTGGTTTACAATACAGTGAAAGAATTATGGATTCTTCTAGTACGGTAAATACATAGTATGCATCCTTATACTATTTGATCTATGATAAATACGATGTTGTACTAACCTGTTTTGGATATTCATATGAGCCTGATTTAAATGAAGTATTGATAAGGACGATACATTCTTCCTTGTTTTCGTTTAAAGCTGATTATGAATGAAATTACTCTTGCTGCTGGAAAATGAATTCTAAGTGGATTTTGTAAGTTTCACTCTGAACTGTTATCTTGATTTGTGTCTCATTTGGATTCAATTTTGGGAAAATCATGAGGAAAGAAATAGGGATATGGATGAATAACTTGGAAAAATGATCTTTTCTTCTTTCATTCAGTTGGAAATCTGTAATTCGTTAATAATGAATCTTGTAGTGCTTAGATATGAGCAACTATATGCATTGCTGTTTGCTTCCTTGTCTGTGCTTGATTGCTTGGAATCTAATATGATGCATGAACTGAAAGGAAAGTAATTGGTTACGTTTCAGTTAGTTTTACCCTTTTGCATTATTATTAATGAAAGGAGTGGAAAGGATAACAATATGTTATATCAGCAGTATGCTACTTGTATTCCCAAACTTTACAAATATTGTAATTTGGAACTTGTAACGGTTATGTGGAAAATGGGACAGCAGTTCTTTGGTTGATTGTGATGGTATTTTGATGGTTCAGTTGTTATGCTGATCATTCTTTGGTGCCTATTTCTTGATTGATGTCTTACTGTCGTTTCATAAAAGTAGGGTTCTTTTATTGAGACAGTTAATTGAAGCACCTCATTTTAATGACAAGTGCTTAATATGCTCAGTTCATTGAACTGACCCGTGCAAATAATTTTGCAGATGGAATTTGATTAGAACGAAGACATGGCTGTTTTCTGATGCTTCTTTGATTGTTTGAAGATGAATTGTATTTGCTTACTATTATTCCTCTTCGAGGAATTGTGAAAAGAAGAAAGTACATTCTTCTAACTATGAGTTGTAATGATGTTTTATTTAATCAAAGTCCAGTCAGTTGGATTGGCAGATGTATGGATTATGAAATGGATGATGAATACAAATACAAGTGTGATATTTTAATGACTATATCAGTTGATATTGTTGATTAAATTGGAAATATAATGTTATTTCTTGATTTGGATTTATTTAATTGTCCTTGGATGGACGTTAAAAAGAAACAAATATCTATTCTTACCTTAATGCAACTTTTAAGTTGAAATACGCAATTAGTTCATACTTGGGTAAAGATGAATTTTTAATTGACATTAAAAAGGATTAGGAAGAACATGATTCCATAACTGATAGGTATTCAGGATTAGCTTGGAAGCTAAGGAATATTAATTAACTTAGGAGTAATCGAACTTCACTTTCGAACTCCATTAATGACCTCGTATGTTGAATTCAGAAAGAAAGGATATGGGATAAGTATATCCATGACTAATGGACCTTAACTATGTAATGTTAAGGAGAATAAATGAACACATTTATTGGGAATTAGACCTCGTTTAAATGACGTCTAATAAGCTAGAATTCTGAATTTAGTTACAGTTTGGAAAATATTGGTTAAGTTTAATAGGTTAAACTTATCACGTCCGTCGGTAACGGGCTGCTTAATCCAATGATTGAGAAGAAAACCAAGTAGAGAAATGCAGCCCTTCGGTACGAAGGAGAAGATGCATAGCAAGCTAAAGGACGGATTTAGTCTCTCTTAGCTACGTACAACTGTAACGGGAATGAGGATAAAGGATCAGCACAGTTGCTGAAAGTTGATCTTAAATATTAAGATCATATCCAAATCACTTGAGCAGGATGTGTACTCTCGATGGGAGGATTCCGTAGGACATTGACATACGCCAGCTACATCAAGGTGTCTTCATGAAGACGGGGTCTTCATGACGACACAATGTTATAGCTGACATATTGCAATGCCCTCCCGAATTAAAACATCAAGAATACATAGGCTGAATGTGAAGTTCTTGACTGGGGATGGGAGTATGATCTCGTATGCGGAGTGACTCCGGAGGACTAAAGATAACTAGACACACGGAGTCGTGGGGAACGACACCGTATGTCTGCGTATCTTTAGTTACCTGGAGTGCCTTCCTATATTCGTTCATATTGCTAGTTGGAAATCAGAAGTTTTAATCCGACCTTAAACTGAGAGGACTGGTAGGAACCAGGAAAGACCATTCTAGATAACAGGTGAAGTGAAGTGAAGGACGTATTCCATTGATGTGTATCACATCCAGGAATATGATCATGCAAAGCATGTGAAAATCTTTGGCCAAAGTATCGCAAGTTGTCCTTATCACTTAATTTAAGATGCAGGATGTCAAATGAATATCAGTAACAGATATTTAGATAGGCTTCTTAAATGGATCACTTCGACAACCAGAAAGGGTTAAGAGAACTGGTATATATAATATAATATGCATAAATGAACATGAAGGATCGGTTGTTGCCGAGTCATGAAATGAAGGATCGTTGAAACTCTGAGCCATGAAAATGGAAGATCGACAGTTCCTCGAGTCATTTACAGTAGCATATAGAATCTGTTATAAGATTGAATGGCATTGAATGTGTGTTCCATATTGTAAATATGCGAACAGGGAACATTAGTTTTAAAAAGAAATTGTGTGTTCCAAACTGTGTTGTTTGGGCAGAGAACAATTATTAAAACTTGAACGTGTGTTTGAATTTTATAATTCATAACAGAAAACGTTATAAATTTTTTTTTTTCCCTTGTTCTAGTATCTTAAAATGGGGATGTTACATCTTGGTATCAGAGCTGAAGGTTGCAGCTCTTGGACCTAATGAGTCCACGATATTAATAACATTTACATTTTCTTATTGAACAGAAAATGGTCAGAACAAGAGGGAATGCTACGAATAACCCGTTACAGGGTGGAGAAGCAACTATTGCTCAAAAGATGGATGAAATCCTTGCTGCCCTACTTGATACGAGAGATCGTTTTACTATGCTGGAACAACAGTCAATAGGCAATGAAGAAGAGGAAGATGAAGCTGAAATAAATGATCAGCCGCCTCCTGTGGACAACATCAACGGAGGGAATCTGGGTGTTGATAATAATAATGTAATTGCTCCTAATCCCCCTAAAAATAAAAGGGCAAGATTAGCAGCTGAATTTACAAATGATATAAAGAGAATAAGTCCTCTAAAGTTTGATGGAACAACCCTTGGGGACGGAGCTAAGAACTGGCTCAGTGAAATGGAGAAATACTTTGCAATAAGAAACTTCTCCGAAGAGACTAAAGCGATATGGGGAGCATATCAGCTTTCTCATGAAGCATCATCATGGTGGGACAACCGTAAGGTTGAACTGAATATTGTTGAATCAGACATAACTTGGGATCAATTTAAGGGTTATTTTAGGCAACGATGGCTTCCTCAACTCTATTTTGATAGGAAAATGACTGAATTTCAGAACTAGTCGCAAGGAAGGCTGTCAGTGATGGAATACTGGGAAGGGTTTACTAAACTCCTTAAGTATGTGCCGCAGTACCAAGCTGATGAGAAGTTCAGAATACGGAAATTCATAATGGGACTGAATCCCATCATTGGTGGCGAAGTGGATGTCCACGACCCAACCACCATGGATGGAGTTTTCGAAAAGGAAATCAGACAGGAACAGAAATTGAGAGCAATATCTGCTCACAGGGAAGAGATAAGGAAGAAGATTCCCAATTCTTCTTCATCTCTTGCACCAAAAAGGGGACCTTGGAAAAGGTTTGGTGTGAAAAACAAAACTATTATAGATAACAACAAGAAATTTGTGATGAACAGACCTGTAAATAGCATGCAGAACAGCTTCACAAAAGTTAATGGCATTGGACAGAAGTCCTATGGAAGCCAGAATGATAAGTTCAAGGCTGGTAATAAATTTGAGCCTAGAAAAGGGCCAGTTGGAGGATGCTTCAACTGTGGAAAGGACCACTATGCGAATCACTGTCCTCTGAAGAAGGATGATTGTGGTCAGCAGCATAGGATACATGCTGCAGTGACTAACAGACAAGCTGAAAAGCAAGTGACACCCATAGAAGTTACGGGTAAGTTATTCGGTACACTTGTAGTCATACTTTTTGATACTGGAGCTACTGAATGTTTTATTTATGATCAACTTGCAATGAAATTAAAAAGAAAGGCTGAAAGAATGGATAAAACATGGATAGTGCATTATGGGAATAATGCTGTCCATACAGTCGAAATGTGCCTTTTTGGGGCAATTCTTGATTTGCCTAGTTTCTCCACCGAAGTTGACTTGTATGTCACTCCTCTAGGATCATATGATATCATTATTGGAGTTAACTGGTTGGCTGAACATAAGGCAAAGGTTGACTGTTATGAAAAACAAATCTGTTGCTTCGATGACTTGTAGAAATCAGCAGTCATTCAAGGTATAAAACGGGAAGTTGCAGTTAGGAAACCGACGGCTATGCAACTAAAAAGGGTTAAAAATAGAGGCTGCACTTTGTATGCAGTAAAAGTGATAGAAAATGCGGAGGAAGATAATGATTTCATGGAAAGATATCCATTGTTAAGGGGTTTCTGTGATGTGTTTTCGGAGGAATTGCCAGGTCTTCCACCCAAACGTGAGTTTGACTTTGCAATAGAAATCAAACCGGGAACTGAACCCATATCTAAGGCACCTTATAGAATGACTACCATTGAGTTGGTAGAGCTGAAGGCTCAGTTACAAGAACTTCTGACTAAGGGGCTGATAAGACTGAGCGTCTCACCTTGGGGAGCACCGGTAATTTTTGTAAAGAAAAAGGATGGCACTTTGAGGCTGTGTATTAATTACAAAATGCTGAACAAAGCAACTATTAAAAATCGATACCCACTTCCTAGGATTGATGATCTGTTCGATCAGATGTGAGGAGCATCAGTTTATTCAAAAATAGATCTTCGATATGGGTATCATCAGCTGAGAATAAAGGAAGAAGATATTCATAAAACAACTTTTAGAATGAGGTACGGGCATTATGAGTTCACGGTGTTACCTTTTGGGTTGACTAATGCACCTGCCGCCTTCATGAATCTAATGAACAATATTTTTCAAGAATACTTAGACAAGTTTGTGCTTGTATTCTTGGACGATATTCTTATATACTCTAAAAATGTCGAAGAGCACCAAGAACATCTAAGGATAGTGCTGGAAATTTTAAGAAAGAGGAAGTTGTATGGAAAACTGTCCAAATGTTCCTTTTATGATGCAGAGGTGCATTATTTGGGACACGTTATAATCAAGAATGGGATAGCTGTTGACCCTTCAAAGATCACATCTATAACTGAGTGGCTTGTGCCTAAGAATGTGCATGAAGTGAGGAGCTTCATGGGCTTGGCTAGATATTATCGAAAGTTCGTTAAGGACTTTTCAAAAATTGCTGCCCCAATCACTTCGCTGCAAAAGAAGGATAAGAAATTCGTCTGGACAGATAAATGTGAATCTTCCTTTAAAAATTTAAAGGAACAGCTAACTACAGCACCTATTTTAACTGTACCTGATCCAAATGGAAATTTTATGGTTGTAATGGACGCCTCAGGAGAAGGCCTTAGAGGTATTCTGTTACAGAATAACCATGTCATAGCTTATGAAAGTAGAAAGATTAAATTACATGAACAGAATTATGCTACACACGATCTAGAGCTTGCTGCCATTGTTCATGCACTTCAAATGTGGAGGCATTACCTTTTAGGCAAGCCTTTCGAGTTAAAAAACAGACCATCTGGGGCTGAAGTATATTTTTACTCAGCCAAATCTGAATGCAAGGCAGCGAAGATGGTTAGAATTTCTATCTCAGTATGATTTTGATATAAGCTACATCAAGGGCAAGGAAAATAGAGTAGCAGATGCTTTGAGTCGAAGGAAGCATATCTCTGCTCTTATAAAGTTAAGAACGCAGTTTAAGGATGAGGTGAAAGATGCTTTGGAATCAGATCCTTATTTCCAAAAAGTTAAAACAACACTTGCTGCAGACCCGAAGGATGTCAGGTATAAAGGATTCCGTTTTGATAATGAAGGAATTCTGAGGTTCGAAAACAGGGTATATATACCTTTGGAAAATGACTTAAGAGGGAAATTGTTAACTAAATTTCATAATTCACCTTTTTCTGGACACCCTGGCATTACAAAAATGCTTGCTGATCTTAAGTAGCAATACTTCTGGAAGGGAATGAAAAAGGATGTGACGGAATTTGTAACACACTGCTTGGAATGTCAGCGTGTTAAGGTGGAACATATACACCCCGATGGATTATTGTATCCCCACAGTATTCCGTAGTATAAATGGCAAGTGATAACGATGGATTTCATTCAAGGATTGCCTATGTCAAGAAATAAGCATGACATTATCCTGGTTGTAGTCGATAAATTGACCAAAGTGGCACACTTCATTGCTGGTAATTTGAAGGACGATGCACCCGTGCTAGCAAGAAGATTTGTACATGAAATCTTCAGATTGCATGGAATACCGGAATTAATCATATCAGACAGAGATCTGAGGATGACATCAAGGTTTTAGCAAACGCTTAATGCGGCCTTGGGGACTAAATTAAACTTCAGTTCTGCATATCACCCGGAAACGGATGGACAGACTGAGAGAGTCAATCAGGTTTTAGAGGACATATTAAGGATGTATTGCATGGACCAGCAGTATAAATGGGAGGAATACCTTCCGTTGGTAGAATTTGCTTACAATAACACCTATCATGCCTCTTTAAAAATGGCGCCCTTTGAAGCATTGTATGGAAGAAAATGCAGAACCCCTGTCAGCTGGGACAATGTTGAGGACAGAGAGGTAATTGGGCCAGAAATCCTTATGGAAATGGAACAGTAAATCAAAATGATTCGGGAACATCTAAAGGATGCCGCCAATAGGCAAAAGAGTTATGCAGACTTAAAGCAGGTTGACAGGAATTATAAACTGGGAGAGAAGGTCTTTCTTCGGGTGAAGCTGAAAAAGAGCTCAATAACTTTTGGTAAGGCTGCCAAGTTGTCGCCACGATACGTGGGACTTTTTGAAATTGTTGAAATAATCAACCCTGTAGCTTATCATCTAGCATTACCTCCTGCTTTGTCTCAAATGCATGATGTTTTTCATATTTCTTTGCTTAAGAAATATGTGACAGATTTATCACATGTGCTGAATTGGAATTCCTTGCAGGTCCAAGACCTAGGAATAATCGTGGTTAATCCCATACGAGTACTGGGAACTCGCTAGTTGTACTTGAGAAATCGCGAAGTGAACCAATGTAAGGTCCAGTGGGACCAGTTCAGCGAGGGAAAGTGCAACTTGGGAAAATTTCGAAGAAATGAGATCTACTTTTCCACATTTGTTTAATCGAATTTGAAATTCGAGAAACTGATAATTCTACCAAATTTAGACAAATATTAGTCTATTGTACAGTTGTCTTAAAACGCTGTTTTTAAGAGTGAATCTGTTTTTGGTATGAACTTATGAATGGAAGGACAATAACTGAACTTTGTCCTAGGAACTCCTTGATTTGTTTAATCTGATCATCGGGACGATGATTCTTTAAGGAGGGAAGAATGTAACACCCTGATTTTGTAAGTTATCTTGGTGATTATTTTTCATACTATTGTATCTACTGAAATGAAGGCAAACATGTTAAGATATATTTTGATCTTAAAGGAATGTGTTGCTAACTTGGATTCTAGCATGCTGTAATTTAATTGCATGGGACATCAATTATTGTTGCTTGTGTGTTTGCTGATGTGACGACAAATTGTCATATACTTGCTAAACTCTCTTTGCTGATTGACATCACAACTTGAATCAATTTCATTGATCCAAAGTATGCTGTGGTCTTCATGTGATTGCTTTGTCAATTTACTCTTGAACCGAACTAGAGGTTGATATAAATGTGCAGCGTCTGATTGCAGGTATGAGCAGCTGGCATGCAAATGCCAATGACAAAGGTACGATTCTCGAACCATGCACTGTCGTACTTAAGACCTCGTGAGGTAGGAAATGTCTGGACACGGGTGGCTCTGGCATGTGAAGCAAAGGACGAAACGTCCTACACAGCATTGACGTGAATGTCAGTTGGAAGACTGGATTAGAGGTTGATTAGTGTAAGTGGTTAGAAGGAATTAAATCCTAAGCTAATCCTAAGTTCTACCATACATCCTAAAGTACTATCCTAAGTGGATTTTTAAATTATAAAAAAAAAGGGAAATAAACCTAAGTCCTATTAACCTAAAAACTACACTATGACCTAGGTTGAACGCTAATATAAATCCTAAACTAATCCTAACCTAAAGGGGACGCACAGACCCTTAGAGGGAGAGGATAAGGATGAAGGGGTGTTTAATGGCATTAATGGGGAGTCCATACGTGGACAGCGCCAGTTTGGCGGGGACAGGTAAGTGGCAGAGGTATCTAGTGGACATGGAACTAAATTTGGTTTTGCATGTAAAATTTGAAATTAGGAGTTCGCCAACTCAAGTTGGCAGTGGCGTGGGAAATTGGGAAAAGGCAGAGCCTTTAATGCATTAAATTTTCTTGGTCCTCGCGACCAGCTTGCCTTGGAAAGTGTGTGAGGGAAATTTGATTGTTTATTGTGTCGATTCGGATTTTGTGAAGTTGCTCTGCATTTGGTTTTTTTGTTTGGTTCAGTCAAACCAATTTCATTGGGTTTATCACTGTTCTTTGGAAATTTAGAGGTTGTTACTGAGCCTGAAGAGGAAAGGATTGTTGGAAAGCTCGTGCTGTCGCCGTGGAAGGAAATACCTTCGGTAGATGCGATTTTATTTGAGTTTTGAGGAAGAATTTACAGGGATGTTAAGCCCTTCTCTTTAAAAATACTTGCTTTGTTTAAACGTCTCATTAAAACAACCCTGCTCTTGGGTTTTGGGTTTATGTGATTGTTGTTGTGTTGATACGATTTGGGTTCAGTCGATTCTTGCTGTCATTTTTGAAATGATAGGTAAAATCGTTTCTGGTTGTTGTGATTTGATCTGTCTTTGCATGAATTGAGTTGGAATAAGAACTTGTTGTATTGGTTGTTGATGGTATTTGGGAATTCGAGATGGGTTTTTCTCTGCTTAAATGTTATTTAAGAATTGTGCAGGCTGTGTGGGTTGTTTTCACTGCTGTGCGATTGTTCTTTTGTTATATGATCTTTTGTGATAAAATTGTACAGGATGTACGAGTTTCATGATGTCGTTTCTATACTGAAATTTCTCTTAAAGGAAATAAAATTTTTCTTTTCCTTCTGCTGTTTCGGGATTAGAAGGAAATAGCATTTTGGATTTTAAAGGAATTGACATTAGAGTTTTATCTGAGCATTACGAACTCGGTTAGAAGGAAATGATAGTAATGTTTTCATTGCTGTGCTTCTTATTTTATATAAATGGACGAATACAATTTGGGTATTCGTGGGAGCTAGAAAAGAAATTGTTTTCTTCTAAACTTATAAATGATTACATTCTTTCTTGCTGGGATGAAAGGCTGATTTTTTTGTGTTTATGGAAACGACTTGATCTTACAGTTTGGACAGTAGTCGTGAAAACGAGCTTGGCTAGTATTTCTGAACATTAAATGAATTATGTTGATTCTTGCTGAGGGGGTTAGATGATTTGTTGTGTTTTATTGATGCTGTTCGATCTTTTAGTTCGGACTGTCTTTGTGAAAACGCACTTTACTTTGGATTGTTGTGCAAAGGAAGAAATGATTGGGAAGTTGTCTTGCTGTTGGACCTGTTTTGATTATACTTTGTTGTGCATCTGATATCCTATGTGGGTTTTTAATAATAAGGGTATTATTGTATGAAAATCACATTTTTGGGTTCTGTACATCATTGTGAATAGAAAAATGGATTCGGGTAGAAACATTTATTGGTAAGGAATTCTTCTTCTATCTGCTGTTTTGATTTGGTAAAATCAGTAGTCGGATGGTTTATTGAACTTGTAAGTTCAGTCTGTATAGAGGACAGTGGCATTTAAATCGTTTCCTAAGTGCTGTGTTTTTCTGTACAAACGGAATTTTGAATGTTTCGTGTGGTCTTCTGATCTTTGCACTGTCAGTCAAGGAAAAATGAAACCGGCATGAATAATTCTTATTGAGTTGAAGAAAATGGTTGTTTTCTTATCTGAATAGTTAAAGAACGAATTCTTCTCTTTTGCTGTTTGAATTTTGGAAATAGCATTGAAGTCTTACTGTGCATTATGATTGGTCTTGCTGTAGGTAACATCAATGAATAAATTTTATTTTGAATGGAATGCGTTCACAGAATTAGGAAATCATGTGAATAATTGACTGCATGATTGTATAACTGTTTATCTGGTTTACAATACAGTGAAAGAATTATGGATTCTTCTAGTACGGTAAATATATAGTATGCATCCTTATACTATTCGATCTATGATAAATACGATGTTGTACTACCTGTTTTGGATATTCATATGAGCCTGATTTAAATGAAGTATTGATAGGGACGATACATTCTTCCTTGTTTTCGTTTAAAGTTGATTATGAATGAAATTACTCTTGCTGCTGGAAAATGAATTCCGAGCGGATTTTGTAAGTTTCACTCTGAACTGTTATCTTGATTTGTGTCTCGTTTGGATTCAATTTTGGGACAGTCATGAGGAAAGAAATAGGGATATGGATGAATAACTTGGAAAAATGATCTTTTCTTCTTTCATTCAGTTGGAAATCTGTAATTCGTTAATAATGAATCTTGTAGTGCTTAGATATGAGCAACTATATGCATTGTTGTTTGCTTCCTTGTCTGTGCTTGATTGCTTGGAATCTAATATGATGCATGAACTGAAAGGAAAGTAATTGGTTACGTTTCAGTTAGTTTTACCCTTTTTCATTATTGTTAATGAAAGGAGTGGAAAGGATAACAGTATGTTATATCAGCAGTATGCTACTTGTATTCCTAAACTTTACAAATATTGTAATTTGGAACTTGTAACGGTTATGTGGAAAATGGGACAGCAGTTCTTTGGTTGATTGTGATGGTATGTTGATGGTTCAGTTGTTATGTTGATCATTCTTTGGTGCCTATTTCTTGATTGATGTCTTATTGTCGTTTCATAAAAGCAGGGTTCTTTTATTGAGACAGTTAATTGAAGCACCTCATTTTAATGACAAGTGCTTAATATGCTCAGTTCATTGAACTGGCCCATGCAAATAATTTTGCAGATGGAATTTTATTAGAACGAAGACATGGCTGTATTCTGATGCTTCTTTAATTGTTTGAAGATAAATTGTATTTGCTTACTATTATCCCTCTTCGGGGAATTGTGAAAAGAAGAAAGTACATTCTTCTAAATATGAATTGTAATGATGTTTTATTTAATCAAAGTCCAGTCAGTTGGATTGGTAGATGTATGGATTATGAAATGGATGCTGAATACAAATACAAGTGTGATATTTTAATGACTATATCAGTTGATATTGTTGATTAAATTGGAAATATAATGTTATTTCTTGATTTGGATTATTTAATTGTCCTTGGATGGATGTTAAAAAGAAACAGATATCTATTCTTACCTTAATGCAACTTTTAAGTTGAAATACGCAATTAGTTCATACTTGGGTAAAGATGAATTTTTAATTGACATTAACAAGTATTAGGAAGAATATGATTCCATAACTGATAGGTATTCAGGATTAGCTTGGAAGCTAAGGAATATCAATTAACTTAGGAGTAATCGAACTTCGCTTTCGAACTCCATTAATGACCTCGTATGTTGAATTCAGAAAGAAAGGATATGGGATAAGTATATCCATGACTAATGGACCTTAACTATGTAATGTTAAGGAAAATAAATGAATACATTTATTGGGAATTAGACCTTGTTTAAATGACATCTAATAAGCTAGAATTATGAATTTAGTTACAGTTGGGAAAATCTTGGTTAAGTTTAATAGGTTAAACTTATCACGTCCGTCGGTAACGGGCTGCTTAATCCAATGATTGAGAAGAAAACCAAGTAGAGAAATGCAGCCCTTCGGTACGAAGGAGAAGATGCATAGCAAGCTAAAGGATGGATTTAGTCTCTCTTAGCTACGTACAACTGTAACGGGAACAAGGATAAAGGATCAGCATGGTTGCTGAAAGTTGATCTTAAATATTAAGATCATATCCAAATCACTTGAGCAGGATGTGTACTCTCGATGGGAGGATTCCGTAGGACATTGACATACGCCAGCTACAGCAAGGTGTCTTCATGACGACACAATGTTATAGCTGACATATTGCAATGCCCTCTCGAATCAAAACATCAAGAATACATAGGCTAAATGTGAAGTTCTTGACTGGGGATGGGAGTATGATCTCGTATGCGGAGTGACTTCGGAGGACTAAAGATAATTAGACATACGGAGTCGTGTGGAACGACACCGCATGTCTGCGTATCTTTAGTTACCTGGAGTGCCTTCCTATATTCGTTCATATTGCTAGTTGGAAATCGGAAGTTTTAATCCGACCTTAAAATGAGAGGATTGGTAGGAACCAGGAAAGACCATTCTAGATAACAGGTGAAGTTAAGTGAAGGACGTATTCCATTGATGTGTATCACATCCAGGAATATGATCATGCAAAGCATGTGAAAATATTTGGCCAAAGTATCGCAAGTGCTGGTTGCGTTGTCCTTATCACTTAATTTAAGATGCAGGATGTCAGATGAATATCAGTAACAGATATTCAGATAGGCTTCTTAAATGGATCACTTCGATAACCGGAAATGGTTAAGAGAACTGGTATATATAATATACTATGCATAAATGAACATGAAGGATCGGTTGTTGCCGAGTCATGAAATGAAGGATCGTTGAAACTCTGAGCCATGAAAATGGAAGATCGGCAGTTCCTCGAGTCATTTACAACAACATATAGAATATGTTATAAGATTGAATGGAATTGAATGTGTCTTCCATATTGTAAATATGTGAACAAGGAACATTAGTTTTAAAAAGAAATTGTGTGTTGCAAATTGTGTTGTTTGGGCAGAGAACAATTATTAAAACTTGAACGTGTGTTTGAATTTTATAATTCATAATAGAGAACGTTATAAAAAAAAAATTCCCTTGTTCTAGTATCTTAAAATGGGGATGTTACAGAGTTGGTAGCAATGTGTTGATAGTCTTAGATGTAATGGTGTTGTTTACACTTGCAACAATTCATCCAAAAATCTAGATTCTGATTAGCTGGGAAATTGAGACAGAGGTTGACTAAATAGGATTGACGACGTCTGTCACTGGTGATCATGAATCACCATCGATTTTCCTATAGAGGTGTCAAACCAAAAAAAGAAAATACGTAAAATGGTTGAAACCACTCGTCATCTGAGGTTTTAGGTTATTTTTATGATGATGGGAAGTTAAGGATTTTGGTTGTAAGAAGCTAGGGGGTTAGCATGGGTAGGGTAAATTAGGCTAGGTTAGTTTTAGGTGGTCAAGGGAGGGTAAATAGGATTTATGGGGGTAGTTTAGGATTTACGATGGTAATTTTAAAGTGCACTTGGGAGAGTGATAATAATGATAATTGTGATAATATGATTAATGTGGGTCAGGTTACCTTGGGGTGAAAAAGTGGTGTCTACTGTGATCACCACTATAAGTATGGAGTCTTCTCTTTTCCTTGTGAAGAATAGGACTCTCTAGGAGATGTTCAGGATGGTATACATGACTATTCTCATGTTGCAGCCCCAACATTATGTCCTTTTTAGTTTCATGAGGATGATAATGCATTATGTGGGTCCTACCATGTCAATAATGAGCTGGTATGTATAGAAAACAACCATTTAGAACAACAAAGTTAGAGGTTAGAAGAAGCTTGTGAATGGGGAGAGAATCTTCTTGTTCTCATCACTTTCAGATTCCCTGCCAATTCAGGAAATGAATCCATGATGTAACTTTCACCTACGGATGTTGAATTATTCTATGACGAAAACAAAAATTCCATTTTTGAAAACATGGGAGAGTGTCTTCTTATGGTCACAAGATATAAAACAGAGACCACAGAGAGCAAAATTTTTAAACAAGTAACAGAGTGATCATTGGATATAAATGTGTTTTCTATGCAATATCAATACGAGAATGGGAATTTGGTTTCCCTTCTTCTTCTGAAACCATGTAAATACATCATGAGAGTATGACATGACCAGATGATTATTTTCAAGCTTTAGAAGTGGTATGAATTCAACCCACTATTCCATGATGGTACTTACTTTACTCATCCTGTTGCCGGTTATTTATATATTAATGCCTCACATCTTTAAATTTCCCCCCGTAGGTGATTTAGGTCATTTTTACTTGTTGTGTGGTGTGTTTTCCTTTATTTTTTTGTTTCCCTTTCCATCATGTGTTTGTTTTGGTTTTTCTTGTTTGTGTTGCTTGATTGAATGGCTTGTGAGTTATGTGAATCTATTTTCCCAATGGATAAGGCATTGGTATGCTCTCCCATGAGATAACCAAGGTTCATGTTTGTGTAGACACTGGGTTTTTGGCACCCTAGGTGACCCACCTACATCCCTCACGTTCATATCTCAAATATTAATATAGTCCTATCACTAAGTCATAAACTTATCTTAAATCACATTTACCCCTCGTAAAAACCATCTACTGATCCTATTTACTTACCATAAACCTCCCTAACTATCCAATACCTATCCTAACCCATTTTTATCCTAACATCCTAACATCCTAACCCCATAAATCCCCTTAACTTCTTCCTAACCTCTTCCCTCATCCTTATATAAAAAATCCCATTTTGGAAGTGGTTGAAACCACTTCCAAGTGGGTTACTCCACTTTTTTCGGATCACCAGTGATTCTAATTAAATTATTGGTGATTATAAAAAGAACCACCAAAATCCTAGTTTGGGGATCCTCAGCCATCCACAATGAAGCTATGTCACGTTCGGGACCAAGATGACTTCTCCATAGACATCTAGATGCCTTGTTACACCCTTGTTGCACCCTTGCAAGCTCCAAAAATATTGTAAGATCCCTACAACACTAGCCATCTGCATTCAACAAAAAAGGTGAGTCAAGTCTTTATATTATCATCTTTGGTTCATTAACACATCACATTAAAATCCACATTGATAATCTTAGTCTCTATTTTCTATCAAAATTACATTCTATAAATCATCAGCTTTTACACAGCTATCACTAGTGATTTTGTCTGAATCGACATTGATTCTTATTGAATCACCCATGATTCATGTCATTCTATCATGTTTATTCCATTTACGGTTAGTTTATCATTCTATTTATATCTAATATGTTTATTTCAAGATGTATTTCCTTGTAGATGACTGTTTTAGGTGAATCACACCCCATTACCATTATCTACGATCTTCTAATCATGCAACAACCATTCATGTGAGAGAAATTTGATCGATATCACATATGAAATCAACATGTGTGTCATTTCCCTCACACATGAAATTAAATATATTTAGGAACAACTTGAAGTGATACGTGAAATACATGATGTTGTAGAATAGTTCTAGTTTGATTACTTATTTCACTTCGAGCTCGCCATATCCCTTGCCTGACCCACATATAGAGTAGAAAATGACCTCTCCATCCCTCTTGAATTCTAACCATATTGTCATTATATCATTTCATAAAAAAAATATTTGATTTTAAACATGAGTTGACATCCCTCAACGAATCCCATTGGTTACTGGGATCAAACCTTCCTAAACAACATGTTTAATCGTTATCTAATATATATATTTTAGCTTTCATTACATACAAGTTCTCTCGTTTGGTAGAAGGAGGAGTCTTTCACATTGTTTTTGTACCCACTCATCATGACATTGCATTCCTTGGTGCAAGTATCATTAAAACCTACTACTTTTTGAGTTTTTAGTATTTCAGTATAATATTAAAAAACCAAAATTCACCTCAAACATCCTGGCACACCCGATGGGACCCTTGGTTTCCCTTTGATTAGATTCCATATCTTCTTGTTTTCTTTTTCTTTTCAAATTCTCTAACCTTTCAGCTTGGATTTCCTTTGCTTTATCTTCTTCAAAAACATATAACTTAAGTAAAATAAAAAGGAAATAACAAACACAGGTACACCATTTTCTTTCATTCTTTCTTTCAACATTGCATTTTGTTTGGATTTTTTCTGTCAAAGTAAACATTTCCTTATAGACCTCTTTGTACTTTGTTTAAATCTTTTGGGTCATATCTAGTCATTTGAGCATCTTATATTTTTGGTGGTAAGTATTTTCAGGGTTAATTATGAAATTCAAGAAAGGGAATCATATAAATATAAGTGATCATAATAAAGGACCAAGCACTAAGCATTAGCTATCACCACCTAAGGTTGCATCTAAAGGCTATTCAAGGGCATTCAAACATCTATTCTAGCATTCATTCAATGGCAAGGGAATGCATTATTTTGCATACACTTAATAGGAGGGGAAGTTCTATTCTATTCCATGCATACATCTATTTACATCACTTACATATAGCTATTTGCTTGCTACCAAGTGCAACACATAAAAGAGTCACTTAAGGCACGATTCCACACACACACACACACACTTAGAACTACATTGGTTTGAAATGTAGTGCAACACTCAGTCGTAAGATCACTTGTTTGACAGCTGAGGACAATCCAAACCCTCATTCTGCATCTTTATTTTTTAGGATTTGATGTCTTTTTGAGGGTTTTCGTAGGTCATTATTTCATTGCAGGTTTCTAACAATCTCAATGATCATTATGCGACATACTAGCAATTAAAGGCAAAGGACAATGAACATCTTGCGACCGGTGAGAGATCATCTTCTGAGTATTTTTGTAGTCACAGGGACCCATTTCTGATCTGTAGTGCCTGCAGGTGCCCTTGCCCCTTTCCAGGCACCCTAGTCCAAGCGGATCGACAACTTGCATATTTTTCTGAGTCTCTATGTGATATTACTTCCTCTTTGTTTACCTAGTCAACACTTCGGCACAATCCAAATTTCATTGCGAATATGCTAAGTCTCTCTTTCTCCTCTTTAAAATTTAATTTGCGTGGGTCATTTGTTGTACTTAATTGTTCCTTTATTTACTGCTACAATAGCAATCAAATTAGGCATTTTACATTATTCATATTTTGCTTAGTCACCACCTCATAGTGAACACCCAAACATTAATTTTCTTTGGTCTTAAAAGCCAAAAACATTCTCTCACCCAAACTTTATCAGTAACAACATTAAAACCACCATGCTTTGGAGTTATTTGTCCCTTCCATATCACCCCGTGAGGCCTATAATGCCACTGCCCATACAAATTCTAGTGAAAATATTCACATCACAATGTATTCATGTCTTAGAAAAGTGGAAGTGTCGATAGTAAACAAAAGTGTAGGAAATCAACGACCAAGAATAAACCAGCGATTATTCCCCATGAAAAAGAACCTTTATGCACCATCAATATTCAATATATACTAATAGTTTTGACAATAATAAACACCTAGAACATAATTAAAACAAATGACTATGAACTACCTCACCTACATAATATTACTTAGCATAATTGATAATTATACATTTAAAAATCGACTCAAAAAATATATATATATTCAAATAATAAATCACTATATGGTCTATATACCACATTGTAAGTTACAAACCAAAAAAGACGAAATAATACTCTACTCAAGCACTATAAAATGACGGACACTTTAAAAACATAAATGCTCTAAAATAGAGTTACTTTAGACACTCCACACCGCTCCATCATTCATATACAATGATGTATATAACTTCTTCTTCAACAAGGATGTGTCCTCTTTCTGATTGGTTCTTGCTTCACTTTGGCATTGAATTCACAAAATCCTGCTTAATGATGGAAGAATTTTGAATTGAATTGGAACTAAGTTGAAAGTGGGTTGCACAATAAAGCAACAACATGCACCACATTGGGTGCCAAAAATTGGTGGCATACTATGGACGCATTTAAAAAATGACGACCACTTATCTGATTATCAAATGTGAAGTCTAAAGGTTTCTTATTATATCTTCTTAGGTGTTTTTTTAGGCGACTATTATTAGGTTTCATTGATTATGATCAAATTTGAAGGGTTCCTCATATTTTAATTTGTCATTAAGCTTTATCTTTCGTAAATGACATATTAAACAACATATTATCTTTCAATAGAAAAAATGAAAATGTTAATTTTGTTTCAATATATATTTGATTAAGTTAAAAAAAATAAATATGAAAAAGTTAAAATTATTAAATATATAACATCTAATAATAGTTTTGAAAATTATTTATAAATTAAATAATTAAGATTCAAAAAAGTAAATACACAAGTTATAAGTTTGAAAAATCCTTCCAACAAATTTATAAGTTGGCTGTAGAATTTTTTTTTTTTAACATGAGATATGACCTCAAGCTCACCAACTTAGCTAATCGTAGTGCCACATCTTTCAAATCATTCCATTTCCAGTAAAGGTTTCTTAACCGATAGAAAACATGGGTGTGGAGGAGACATTAAGGAATCTTGAATTTAAAGATTATTGTTCTCAAACTAGACTGTACCATTCTTATGCAACAAATAGAGCATTTGTGTAGAATTAAGGGCATGCCTCTCATATATTTGTTAAAACCTATAATTCAATCTAAGTACAAGGTTATTGAAAAGATTTTTTTATAAATATATAGAATGTTACACATTGAATCAATAATACCTTCTTAATAAACATATCGTGTAATATATTATTGCATCCAAAATATTGTAGAGATGAGAAGCAATAACAATTTACTATTGAGAAATACAAATTTGGCATTATTGTGGCGCTAATGTGAAAAATAGACATGTATTTAAACAAATTATACATTACGTAGCAAGTTCTTCCAAAATTTAAAAATACATTCGTTTATCAAACAATGTCTTGGCCAACACATTTACATTGATAATATTTTGAGCAACGAACTCACTAGGACTTGACTTCACTTGTTTATTGTACAAACTCTCACTCATGCATAAGGATGTGGATGAGAATAAATCACCAAATTCCAAACATGATTTACAAGCTAGCAAAAGTGAAAATAGAATATGATTATTTTAGAAATAGAAATAGTAGGATAATTGTTTATAAACCTAGCAGATTTATTGTTTATTTTACATGATTTACATGCTACCATGATTTAACCTGAAGTAGAGTGAAGACTTTTTTAAATATAGAAAGAATAAGATAATTGCTTAACTTTCTAAACATAAATCCTTGTTGCTCTAGTTATTATTGTGCATGATTTTATTTATTAAAATAAATTTAATAAATTATAAAGATAAACTTAGACATACTAATTTTCATAAACATGAATTTTGTTGCTCTAATTATTACTTTAATATTTTATTTATTAAAATAAATTTAACAAATTATAAAAATAAATTAGCATACAATTTGCATGAGTGATTTTTTTAGTTAGTCTTTCTAATAAAAATCTATAACATTTTAATGCATTGAAGTGTAATTTTAAATTTCATTTTTATTTTTCAAGTGTAAATTTGTTATCACCCTTCTATGACAAATTCAAAGATGTGTGAAGATCATTGACGACTTCAAACATTGATAAGAACAATGCTAATTTTGTGGGCTGCATAGAAAGTCAAAAAAGTGCCCCATAATTGAATCTAGATTCTAAAAAATGTTGGAATTTTTTTTTGTAATAAGGAAAATTAGGATCTTTTGTAGTTCCCAGGAGATAAAAGTCTCTCCTCTAATCATCTCGCGATTACTTGCTAAGTTATTGTCGTTATCCTAACATCCATTGTTTTGGGATCATTCCATAAAGAGAAAGTGTTCTTAAGAATGAAAATTTGGAAGTGTCTTCCTCTTATTTGTATTTTTCTTTGACAAATATCCAACCATACACTGTAGTAAATAATATGGCACAATTCCCATAATTTTTTTTTATCGCCCACATATTTTTAAAACATATATGAATACTATTAGAATTGTAGAATTTGATGTACGAGAAGGTGGAGAGGTGGAGAAACCAACTACCTAATTTTGTGAATATAACTATTACTTAAACCGACATTCTTTTATTTAAACCATTCTTCTATAACATTTTTATAATTGTAAGAAAGAAAGACATCCCTGAAATATTTAAAACATAGATTTTACTCGAGTCAAAAATAAAATTTATGGACTTTATTTTTCTCGAAAGGTGGCGAGAGCTTCTCGCTCCTTAACCTTTTATGGGATTGTACATCATATATTGAGTTTTGTTTATGTCTCGTGGATGCGTTGCGCATAATTGTTTTTTTGTTTTTGTTTGTGATGGTACTTAGTTCCACCTGGATGCCGAGTTCTTATTATAAATAATAACTACCTAGGTAGGAGCTTTATTATTTATTGGTATCTAAAACAAAAGTGTTCTGAAAAATGGTATTAAACACATGCATATCCCGCTGTAAAAACAAAAGTGTGCTGAAAAATGATATTAAGGAAAAAAGTGAGGAGTCATTTTCAATCTGTAACGGTTAGTGAGACTAAGGACCACTTCGCACAATTTCCAATGGGTTGATTTCTTATGCCACAAGAAATCATTGCAATACCCTTAACCCAACGGATGTTTTTCCGCGGCTTTTTTAGTTTTTTTTTTTGTTTTAATTCCTGTGCTGGGATTTATTCCTTTATTTATGTCTGTATATCATTCCGAAATATTTATCAGTGTTGAAGGTTACTGTTTCATTGCCATGGAGTTCCTTGAATGCCTGCGTACGAGTTTGAATAACTCTGAGGTTGTTGAAGTGGATCCTTGCTCTTTGTTAAATCTCCTCAAAGCGAATTTACCAGTGAAGTTCTACGACTTACCAGAAGAGGCAAAGGATTTAATAAGTGTTCTCTTCAAATCCTGCAAAGCAGTCTGCCCACATTGCACTTCTGCAGACACCAGTTATCGGTACCTCAACAACAAACAGAGATGCAAATTTATTCAGCCAAGATTTCTATGTTCCAACTGTAAAAAATGCTTTACAGTGGGCGGAAGAAAGAATGGTTCAAAGCATAGTGCTATGTCTACTGGGTTTACAGAGCAGATCCGTAATTCTACTCCCACCAAGAGGAAATGTGTTTTCCCAAATCAATCTCTTCCCCCGGGCAAGAAACCCAGTACCCAATTCGAAAAGCTGCAAGCTGCAGGAATCAGTACAGGTTTCGTTACTGGCAATCAGATGGCAAGCTGGTCTCTCTGTGATTATATCTGTGGGTATCAGCCGAATGAAGGTGAATGTCAGATTCCAATCTCTACTCTGCCTGGCCTCATTGATGTCCATGAACATGAACAGAAATCACCTTTGCCTTCTTACAAAGATGATGGAGATCATTGGGTTTCAAGCCAAACAACAGGAACACAGGTACAAGGAGAGGCCGCAATCAACAACTTCAGTTATGTGGAGGAAAACCAACCTGCTGGGGAGCTTTTCAATGATATGAGGGATTATTTTGATGGTCCAGGTATAGAGTTAGCTTTAGGCAATTCTACCAAGAACGAAGGGATCTCTGATTTTGTCTACAATATTATTAGGCAATGTGATGAGTATCAGACTTCTACAGGCGAATCTGAGCTCTGTTCACTCTTTCAAACTCCTCTCTTTACTGCCAACTAACTAATGACATCGATTAATCAGTTTTGGTATGAAAACAATTTTTGCCTATACTTCATATCAATTGTTATCTTATATTGAGGAAATTAGGTTATCAGCTGTTTAGGAATAGGTTTCTGTACTGGAATCTGGTGCACCATTATCATCACTTTTTTCTCTGTTTATTGCATTGTCTATTTTTGACAATTTTGCCAAATCGATTTTGGTATTCTTTCGAGGTGTAAATCTATGTTTCCAGCCTGATTCTGTACATTCAGATTATAAGTGCAAGCTGGTATACCCTACCATAGAAAAGTCAGAGCTCAGGAATGTCAATGAAATGATGTTTACTCTGTACTGGGGGTATTGTAATGATTTCGGTCTCACAACATATTGTGGAGGAAGTATTCGAAGATTGTAATGGAATTTTTTGGTATGTTTAGTGTATATATTCTCAATAATTACAAAATTATGTTGATTATGTCTTCATCAGACCATATTTATTTTGGTGCATTGGAGAGTAAAATGTCTGGTTGTTAGATAGATGGTTTAATTTTTCAATCAGAAAATCACAGAAAGAAACAGTTCTATGAACTTTTTAAGCATGCAAATCAAACAAAAATCAATTCTATGAACTTTTTAAGCATGCAAATCATACAAAAATCAATGCTCCAAGATATTGAATCTATCCCTTTCATCTTCGAGAAGTTACAATGATATGTATAGATAATTAGGAACACAAATAAAGATCAACCTAAAACAGATAGATAGGAAGACAAATAAAGATTAATTTTAAATTAAATTCTTAAAATATTTTCCATTATGGGTGCTTATTTAGTTTTTTAATAAATAAATAAACAAATTTTAATAATAATTTGTGTATTATGTTTTTAATTTTCTTTAAGGGATTTTTTTTGTTAATTATATGGACTGTACATTTATTCAGTTTCTGAAGTGTGATTTAGAATTTAAAAGGAATGACTTGAATGAATAATTTTCTATCAATCTGAAATCTACGCATACATAGGGAGGATCCCTTAGTATGATAGGGAAATGGATTTTCTGTTACTTCAAAACAAAACTTTTGTCAAGAAGGATCAATAACAAGATTGGAAAGTGAAAAAACTTTTGATGGCATAAGTTGCTTAATCTAAATATGTATATTGAGAAAGTCACAACAAAGATTTTTGAAATCTTCAAAAAAAAATCTTACCTTCTTAAGAAAAGAAAATCTTACTTTCCTCTTTTTTTCAAACAATCTAAACATAGATCTTCTCTACATCCATATTTTTAAATAGATAATTTCTAAAAACAATCATGGTCATATGGTGTGAAATAATTTCCGTCTTTGACTTTAGAGAATGAGCAATGAGATAGTAATAGTAATCATATTTTGAGAAATCTAAAACCATGGGGGATGAGGAATAAAACTTGATATTGGATGAATTTTAAATACACAAATTTATCAAAATATAATATAAAAAATTAATATTTTACTGATTGATAATGATTACTATAATGTATATTTGAATTTACAATATAGTGTATATTTGAACTTACAATTATAAGGTAGTAAAATCACATAACCTAAATTCATGTATTTGAATTGAACGATCATGAATTAAATTATGATCATATTGCTTTAGGACGTTTATCATATCGGTGATTCAAGATTTAACAATTCAAACAATTCCAAGTTTAACTTATTAACATAACTTAATATGTATGAATAAACTGTGAGAAAATATTATGATTCAATCATTCGAGCAATTAATTTGAGTTCCGATAAAAAAGAACTTATAAATAACTTTTGGTTCATATGAACCAGACAAACTATAAAAGATAAATTTGTCACTTAAGGTTAGAGTGTAGAATATATTCACCCAATTTTTTAATGAGACAAAGTGAAAAAGATATAAACTTATGAAAACGTGTGGATAATGTTTCATTGAATTGTCCTCAAAATATGGGAGAATAAAAATGAAGCGATAAGGAACTCACCTACGTAGGGAAAAAGTCAATTAGAAATATTTTCCCTCTATAGGAAACATTATCCTATGTGGGTTTTGTCTGAATTTTTGACTTAAGAAATTGGTCTTGCGTATTTTTCATTGCTTCCTAAGTTCAAATTTCCATGATTGAGATGTTGAAGAATATTAAGGGTTCACAAATGGTAGTCATAATCCTTCGAGACATTATAATTGGATAATACGTTGTGGTTTTAATTTTTAAGCATCCCAATGAGTTAATATCTTCGTACATAACAAAATATTTTGAAGATTCCTTTGATAAATGTTTTTTTATGAAATTCTCATGTGTCACATGGCCAAATTTATCTAGGTCATTATTCTATTATAGATATACAAACTAAAGGTAAGAATAAGTTTTTCAATGATTATATTAATGATATGTTATATGTTTCTATTCTAAATTAACCGAAAAATAATTATAACATCATTTTACTTAAATGATACATTAAAAATGAATTAGATATGACTATTGTAGAAGATATCCAAAAAATGGGCTATATTTTTAAAGGTTTTGCATCTATTTCTTGTCCTACTTAAAATATAAATGAGTCTTAATTATGGTATGAAAGATTAGGGAATATCAACTTTAAGAGCATATATGATATATCTCGTCTTAATCTAATTTTTGAATTGCCTCCTATCACTCATGCTCATGAAACTTGAGAAGGGTATTTACGCAATAAGCAATATGCAAACCCCTTTCATAACCATCATGATGAAAACTCATTTGGACCTTTGAACTTGTTTATAGTGATGTTAGAGGACCTCTAGAAATACCTTTTTTAAGTAGTTCATTACATGTTGTTACTTTCATTAATGTTTATTATCATATGATTTGGTCTTTTTTATTAAAAACAAATATGATGTTTTATCAAAAATTTAAAAAAGAGGGTAACAGAGAAAAATATTATTTAAAGGAGATTGCGTTTTGTTCACAAATAGTGGATTTTCATCAATTTCAAAAGATGAGTAAGTTGTTAATCATGTTTGGCATCGAGGGGGGCATGGAGGGAGGCTAGCATGTCCTCCATACTTGAAGATGTTATGAAATGATGTCATTTTGTTGAGTGGACAAGCAACTTCTCTTGTGTTTTTAGAGATTTACTACTTGATAGTGGAGCATGATTCTTAGAGCTTGCTTAGAGTATTCATTGCTTAGAGAATAGAAAATTTACTAAAATATTTGGTATGTTATTCCCGCCTTGTGGGAAGATTTTGCTCTTGTATCTTAGAGTGTATTAGTTTGAAGTTTTGGTATGAAAACAAATTTTTAACTAAAGTTCATATCTATTGTTATCTTACATTGAGGAAGTTGGGTTATGGTTGAATTTGAGTTTTGAATTAGAAGTAACATTTGATAATTCCATGATTTGGGTTTGGAATTATAACTTGTCTCCTCCAAGTTCTAGTTGAAATTCAGAATGCCTGAACTAATTAGTAGAAAGAGAAATGAAATCATGGAATTATCAATTGTATGGAAATAGGGTTCTATACTGTTAGACACTTGAGGTTGAATAATTGCAGTATGAACAAAGTGCATCATTGGTATCTAGTGCACCATTATAATTATTTTTTCTTTTTATTGCATTGTCTATTTTGACCGTTTTCTAAATTAATGCTAGAACACCAGTTCATTCTTTCGAGGTGTAAATCTATGTTTCCAACTTAATTTTGTGCATTAAGATTCTAAGTGCAACTGGTATACCCTACCATAGAAAATTCAAAGCTTAGGAATGTCAAAGGCTGAAACAATAGTAAATGAAATGATGTATACTCACTACTGAGGCTATTGTATTGATTTCGATCTCACAACATATTATGGAGGAAGTATTGGAAGATTGTAATGGAATTTTTTTGTATGTTTAGTGTATATGTTATCAATGATTAATAAAATTATCTTGATTATGTTTGTTGGAGAATTTAATGCATGGTTGTTTGATAGATGGCTTAATTTTTTAATAAGAAAATCAAACAAAAATCAATTCTATGAACTTTTTTAAACATGGAAATAAAGATTAATGCTCGAAGATATTGGATATATCCCTTTCATCTTCAAAAATTTGCAATTATATGTATAGATAATTTTAAATTGTTATGAATTTTTATTTAATTTGAAATTTTATAATATAATTAATTAGAATAAAACTATGGAGATATAAATAAAGTATTAAGTATTCATCAAATATTAATAATATTTATATTTTTAAATTATATTAAAAAAAATTATATTAAACCATTAAATTTTATTTAAAAATCGTGTATATTAATAATAAAAATTATTATAGCATAATTAAGAATTTTTAAAAGAAAATCTAATGAATTGTTAACAAAGATCTCGAATTATATATATGTGGCATTTGGTATGAGGATCTATTTCATCTTAAATATTTCTATTATAGATTTAGTGTGCTATTTTTTTTTAGAATAAGATAATTTGAATATGATTGCTATAATAATGACACTATAAATAATTATGTTAATTATGTAGAACAAGTTATCTACCATAAATATTGATTTATTTCCAAACAAAGTGTTTACAACATATATAGACCTAATGCTAAAATAAATCTAAAAATGAAGGAAATGGAACAATCTCAATCTCAAAACATAATGTATGGATCATTAAAATGTTGTAATTGAAATATTTAGTATGTTCATTGTATATTCTCTTAATAATAATGGTAGTAGTAGAAGAATAATGTTTATGTTTCCACAAAACTATATTTATTTTGGTGCAATGAAGAGTAGGAATGATTGATTATTAGATAGAGGCTTAATTTTTTAATAGGAAGATTAAAAAAATCAATTCTATTAACTCTTCTAAAATAAAGGAATAAAGTTGTTGTGCAACTATATGTATTTTATTTGAATTTTTTTATGAAATAATTTTTAATTTTATTTTAGGTGATGAAAAATTCAAAACTAATTACATAAGTAACTTATTCATGCATAACAAGGTGTATAAAACAAAAATGTACTACTGAATTGAATCTTAATGTCATGCAACATAACACATTGGAGGAATTGGAAGATTGTAATGGAAATGTTGGGTACGTACATATGCTCTCAATAATTAATAAACATATTTGTATAAACATTTACAAAATCAATAAATAGATTTGAAGTTGAAGGTTCATATGAATGTTTTTATTTTGGTGTTGGGTACGTATATGCTCTCAATAATTACTAAATGTATTTGTATAATTATTTACAAAATTTATAAATAGATATAAATTTGAAGGTTCATGTGAATGTTTTTATTTTAGAGCTCAATGGAGATTAGTATGATTAGTTGTTATATATAAAAATTAATTTTATAATATTAAACTCAAATAAAAATTAAATTTTTCTATTTATTGAGTAGAAATAGTCATAGGGGGTCATAAGCTAGAAAGTGTCAAAGGTGAAAATGGTGATGTAAGGTCGTTGTTTGAGTGTTGGTTGTTGGAGGAAGACACCACGAGAAGCGAGTTAGGCACTAAGGGATATCAGGTTAAAATTCAAAATTTCTGTAAAGACTTGATCACCGCTATTGAAGAAGCATGGGATGGATGGATCTAGGACTTCTGATGTGGCTGATTGGAGACTAGGAGAATGAGGGGTTTTTTTATTGGCTGCAGAAGGTGATCGGAGTTAGTCAATTATGCTTGGAATGTTTTGGATGCGTGTCTCAATGGAGTTCAGGGCTTGTTGGAGAGGGTTCGACATGTTATTAGTGTTTTGTAGACGAGATTGTTTTTTGGTTAGAACCCTGAACTAAACAAACAACCAACAAAGAAAAAAGAAAAAGTAAAGTGGTTTGATTAAAATGAATGAAAACAAGTCACAAAAGAATTTTTTATTATTATCTTGATTAAGTTAAAAAAGGTGTGAAATGTGAAAAATGGCTAATAGGGTACTAAAAGAAGGCATTCCAAGGCTGGTTCTAGGTAAGTTAAAGGATGGAGTCCTTGATATACTTGAATTTATGTGAGACCCAAATATGTGTTGGTGTCGGTACAAGGTGTGGTGTTTGGGCCTACCCCGTCATTTCACGGTCCCGAAGAAATAAGGGTGTCGAGTGTTTAGCCGATATACCACCCACCATATTTTTTATACTCAGCTAGGACACCAAGGTAGCTTATCCTTTTGTTGATGAAATCCAAGTAAGTCCACCTATGAAGCATTGTTTAGATGCAAATTAATTTTGACGTGGTTTGGTTGTGTGTAAAAGGAGTTTTATGAATGCAATTCCTTTAACTCCTAATTAATCTATGTGAGAAGACAAGTATGAGTGTTCATTTTAAGATCCAATGGAAATATTTTATTCGATGAGAACAAACACACAAAAGATACAATGCTAAAAGAAATGACGAAAGTAAGAAGAGCGTACATGTAATCCCTTTTCCTTTTTAGTTTTTTGATGTTAAATTTTAAGAAATAACAACTATAAGGCGCTCCAAGATGAAAGGGTTAGATGGAATTGAAAATAAATGAAATGAAAGATATAAAATATAAATCAAAAGGGACTAAAAAGGTCCCATCGAGCGTGCAAATATGTTTATGGTGTTTTTCAGTTAGGTGATATAAATGCTGAAAATACCAAAAACTCAAATAGAGAAGGGTTTACCAATACCTACGTCGACAATCGTAATGTCGGGATAGTCAGATAGAAATAATGTGGATATCTCCTCCTTTCACTAAGTGATAAGACCTATATATAGAGACAATTAAATAAATAGATATTAGATAAATATGATAACGAGTTGCTCATTGAACGCCGATCCTAGGAATCTGAAGGACTTCCTTGAAGGGTGTCAACTCATGTATTATAATCAAGTGATTTTGACAACAATAAGATAAATGATAACAATGATAATTCAGAATTCAAGAGGGATGGGAAGGTCCTGTTCAACATTGTAAGTGGCCTAGTTTAGGGTGGTAGAAATCTCTAAGTTCCCTAAGTATTCGTACCATAACTCTTTAGTAGATTCACGATCTTTTTAGATGATTTCTATTTTCTCCTCGGTATTTTTAATGTTGGGAGAGAGTGTGACTGCGCACAAGCTGTGTTTGCAGATAATTTCAATTTTTTCCCACATGACCAATTGCTAAATGATCTTATATGTTAGTGATTGGGTGCGAAGGACCTAGAATAGTCATCTACAGAACATCCGTCTTGCAAAAAGTTGATTATATCTAAAATAAACTATTGAAAATATGATATATGCTAGAAATTAAAAAAATCAAGGATCGGAAGCGATCCAGGATCAAAAACGATCAGAGACAAAATGCTTGTTTTGATAAAATATGGATGAAACAAACAATAATAGAATATGTTTATGTTTTTTTTTTGTTTAGGTTCTATAATTTCTAAAAATACTAAAAACTCAAATAGAGCAGGGCTTACCGATACTTGTGCCAACAATCACAATGTCGGGATGGTTAGATACAGATAATGTGAAGAGCTCCTCCTTCCACAAGTGAGAATATGTATGTATACATAGACAAATAAATAAAAATACACTAGATAAATATGATAATGAGTTGCCTGACGAATGCCAATGCTAAGAATCTGAAGGACCTTCTTAAAGGGTGTCAAGTAGTGTGATATAATCAAGTGTTTTTGACAATAATAAGATAAATGATAATAATGATAATTTAGAATTCAAGGGGGATGGGTAAGTCTTGTTCAACATTGTAAGTAGCCCAGGCTAGGGAAAAAGAAAGCTCGAGGTAGTCACACTAGAACTCTTTAGTGAATTCTCGCTCTTATTGGATGATTTCTATCCACTCCTCAATATCTTTTATGTTAGGAGATAGTGTGATGGTGGAAAATATGAGTTCATGGAAAATTTCAAAATTTTCCCACATGAACATTTGTTGGATGATTGGAAGATTGTATGTGCTAGTGATTGGGTGCGAAAGACCTGGAATAGTCATCTATAGAACATCCATCTTACAAAAAACTGATTAGATCCAAAATAGATTGTTGAAGATATGATATATGCTAGAAATAATTGAAAAAAAATGGATAGATGGTGATTTGGAATCAATAGAGATCGAATAAAAAATATTTTTTTTGATAAAAGATGGATGAAATAGAAAATAATAAAATGTCCGAAAAAGAGTGACACTGCTAGAACAAACTAGGAGGAGTCTAGAGGCATGTGAGATTAAGATAATAGAATTTTATGTGTTTGTAGGACAAATAAGGAAGAAGAATCTTGGGGTATTGATCGACGACAATCAATGATCGATGACGATCAGGGAGAAAATGTTGAATTTTGATAAATGTCTGATAGAAAAGACATTGATTGATAACATGAAGTTTTAATAGTGTGGAGGTAAAATAAGGGGAATCTAGAAACCTAAGAGATTTTAAAAATAGATATTTGGATATTATTGGGAGGCTAATGAAGAGAAAAGAGTTCAAGGGACTGATCGACGATGATCGGGGATCAACGGTGATCACTGTGGAAATTATAGATCTTCTTAAGATTGAATAAATGATTGAAAGGGAGACAAAACTTGAGAAGGCTATACATGATGATATAGAAGAGAGATTATAGACTATAACGAAAGAAAAAACAAGTTTGATTTGGATAGGAAATACTGAACTAACATTGATAACTTTTATGAAGGTGATAGAGATCCCAAAAGATTGATTGGTGATTTGAAGAGACTCTTGAAGGATTTGGTAGCAATGTGTTGATAGCCCTGGATGTAATGGTGTTGTTTACACTTGTAAACATTCATCCTAAAATCTAGATTCTGATTAGTTGGGAAATGGAGACAGAGGTTGGCTAAATAGGATTAACGACGTCCATCACCAACGATCATGAATCATGGTCAGTTTGTCTAGAGAGGTTTCAAACACACAAAAGAAAATATGGAAAATGGTTGAAACCACTTTCCATATGAGATTTTAGGTTATTTTTTGGACAATGGGAGGTTAAGGATTTTGGTTGTAAGAAGTTGGGAGGTTAGGATGGGTAGGGTAAATTAGGCTAGGTTAGTTCTAGGTGGTTAAGGGAGGGTAAATAGGATTTACGAGGGTGTTTAGGATTTATGATGGTAATTTTAAAGTGCACTTAGGATAGTGATAATAATGATAATTGTGATAATATGATTAATATGAGTCGTGTTACCTTGGGGTGAAAAAGAAGTGTTTACTGTGATCACCACTATAAGCATGGAGTCTTCTCTTTTCCCTTTGAAGAAGAGAACTCTCTAGGAGATGTTCAAGATGGTATAAATGCCTATTCTCATGTTGCAGCCCCAACATTATGTCCTTTTTAGTTTCATGAGAATGATAATGCATTATGTGAGTCCTACCATGTCAAGAATGAGCTGGTATGTATAGAAAGAAACCATTAAGAACAAAAAAGTGAGAGGCTAGAAAATCTTGTGAATGGGGAGATAATCTACTTGTTATCATCACTTTCAGATTCCCTACCAATTCAGGAAATGAATCCATGATGTAACTTTCACCTAAGGATGATGATTTATTCTATGACAAAAATAAAAATTCCATTTTAGAAAACATGGGAGAGTGTCTTCTTATGGTCACAAGATATAAAACAAAGACCACATAGAGAATTTTTTTTAAACAATTAACGAAGTGATCATTGGATATAAATGTGTTTCTATACAATATCAATACGATAATGGAAATAATTTGGGTTCCCTTCTTCTTCTGAAACCATGTAAAGACATCATGAGAGCATGGAATGACTGGATGATTATTTTCAAGCTTCAGAAGTGGTATGAATTCAACCCACTATTCCATGATGGTACTTACTTTTCTCATCTTGTTGCCAGTTATTTGTATATTATTGCCCCGCCTCTTTACTTTTCCCCCCATAGGTGATTTAGGTCATTTTACCTATTGTGTAGTGTGTTTTCCTTTATATTTTTGTTTCCCTTTCCATTGTGTGTGAGTTTTGGTTTTTATTATTATTTTTCTTACTTGTATGGCTTGTGCGTTATGTGACTCTATTTTCCCAATAAATAAGGAATTGGTATGCTCTCCCACAAGATAACCAAGGTTCATGTTTGTGTAGACACTGGGTTTTCGGCACCCTAGGTGACCCACCTACATCCCTCACATTCATATCTCAAATATTAATCTAATCCTATCACTAATTCATAAACTTATCTTAAATCACATTTACCCCTTGTAAAAACCATCTACCGATCCTATTTACTTACCATAAACCTCACTAACTATCCACCACCCATCCTAACCCATTTTTATCCTAACATCCTAACCCCCAAAATCCCCTTAACCTCTTCCTAACCTCTTCCCTCATCCTTATATGTGAAAATCCCATTTTGAAAGTGGCCGAAACTACTTTCAAGTGGGTTGCTCCACTTTTCTCGAATCACCAGTGATTCTAACTAAATTGGGGGTGATTATAAAAGAACTACCAAAATCCTTTTTTTGGGATCCTCATCCATCCACAACAAAGCTATGTCACATTCAGGACCGAGACGAATTCTCCACAGACATCTAGATGCCTTCAGCACCCTTATTGTACCCTTGCAAGCTCCAAAAATCTTGTAAGATCCCTACAACACTATCTATCTGCATTAAACACCAAAGGTGAGTTAGGTTTCTATATTATCATCTTTGGTTCATTAACACATCACATTAAAATCCATATTGATCATCTCAGTCTCCGTTTTTTGTCAAAATTACATTCTATCAAATCACCAGCTTTTACACACTAATCACTAGCATTCCTGTCTGAATCAACATTGATTCTTCTTGAGTCACCCATGAATCATGTTATTCTATCATGTTTATTCCATTTATGATTAGTTTAGCATTCTATTTTTATCTAATATGTCTATTTCAAGATGCATTTCCTTGTAGATGACACTTCTTGGTGAATCACACCCCATTACCATTATCTATGATCATCTGATTGTGCAACAACCATTCATGTGAAAGCAGTTTGATATCGCATATGAAATCAACCTATGTGTCATTTCCCTCACACCTGAAATTAAATATATTTAGGAACAACTTGAAGTGATACGTGAAATACAAGATGTTGTAGAACAATT